>CM046725.1:70779222-70795222 GCA_025584915.1 Monochamus saltuarius | reverse complement strand
CATAGAGCGTGTGTAGAGCGTTATTGCCTATACTAACATCAACGGAGTTATACACGCAGAGGTTTCAAACGCTAAGTTGTTACTTCTTAGCAGTGCAAGCCTTTCTAGAAGGAAACCCAACGCTTGGGATCGTGTCCTATAGCGCTGGGCTTGTACTGTGCAATACACATGCTGTAAAGGTATAACCAGTGTGTATCCTTAATGTCTGTATCGTGATGCACGTCTGATTGTATCAGCAGCCACGTGTTTGCGTTGCTTCTAGAGGGAAACTGTTATATATATGCAGTCGAACCATAAACAGAGGGGTTGTCTCACTTGAAACTACTTCATAATACATAGAGCGTTACTGCCCATACCAACCTCAACCGTCTAGGAAACGCAGATGATTCAACTGCTAAGTTGTTACTTCTTAGCAGTGCAAGCCTTTCTAGAAGGAAACCCAACGCCTGGCGTGTCCTATAGCGCTGGGCATGTAGTGCGCAATACACATGCAGTAAAAGTATAGCCAGTGTGTATCCTTAATGTCTGTATCGTGATGCACGTCTGATTGTATCAGCAGCCACGTGTTTGTGTTGCTCCAAGAGGGAAACTGTGATATATATGCAGTCGAGCCATAAACAGAGGGGTTGTTTCACTTGAAAGTACTTCATAGTCCATAGAGCGTGTGTAGGGCGTTATTGCCCATACCAATAACAACCGTCTGGCAAACGCGAATGATTCAACTGCTAAGTTGTTACTTCTTAGCAGTGCAAGCCATTCTAGAAGGAAACCCAACGCCTGGGATAGTGTCCTATAGCGCTGTGCTTATACTGTGCAATACACATGCAGTAAAGGTATAACCAGTGTGTATCCTTAATGTCTGTATCGTGATGCACGTCTGATTGTATCAGCAGCCACGTGTTTGTGTTGCTTCTAGAGGAAAACTGTTATATATAAGCAGTCGAGCCATAAACAGAGTGGTTGGTTCACTTGAAACTGCTTCATAGTACATAGAGCGTATGTAGAGCGTTATTGCCTATACTAACATCAACGGTCTTCAAAACGCAGATGATTCAAACGCTAGTTGTTACTTCTTAGCCGTACAAGCCTTTCTAGAAGGAAACCCAACGCCAGGGATAATGTCCTATAGCGCTGGGCTTGTACTGTGCAATACACATGCAGTAAAGGTATAACCAGTGTGTATTCTTAATGTCTGTATCCTAATGCACGTCTGATTGTATCAGCAGCCACGTGTTTGCGTTGCTTCTAGAGGGAAACTGTTATATATATGTTAGATTTACTTAATCTTTAGGAACTTAAACTATTCACAAAACACAGTATTTACTCCAAAATACGTTTTATTGTAAATTTTAACAAGGTTGCCTGACAACGGCAAATATAGACTGCCTCGACTTTTATGCTGACTACACAAACACATAATAATAATCGGTTCGTGAGAGTCCACTGGCGTAGCCGAGAAACAGTGGTGGCGGGACCATAATATAACACGGCCTTCCCTGACCTTGGAGCGTCCTCGCACCTATATTCAACTAGCATTTAAGCTGCAACAGATTAATTGTTAACATACTAAATGTGGTACTAAACCAAATCATAATATTACATCTGCGGGACACGCAGGCGACTTAAAGTTAGCCCAAATGAAATTGGGGAACTAAACACAAATACTTCTTACACAGCCCAAAACATTTTGGGGACCTAAGAAAATCTGACTCGCCCAAAATACATTGGGGACCTTTTGAAAACATTAACAAGGCGGTTGTGGAGCCCAACATACTGACAACCCAAAATATTCAGAGTATTTTAAATTGCCCAAATCATGGGGACCATGCCCAAGTTATTGGGGACCTACGGATAAGTAACAAAAGTTTACACAGCCCAAATTATTGGGGATCTGAAAAGTTTTGTATAGCCCAAGATATATTGGGGACCTACTGTATAGCCCAAGACTTATTGGGGATCTAGGTAAACAAATTATTGTACATAGCCCACCTTCAAATATAATTTTTGGGGAACATGTAACAAGTGTACATACCTTTTACCTTTCAGGCCAGGCGCGTAACTGCTGATGCGCTGCCACTGTAGTTTTACCTCGACTGCCCACTCGTCTTAATGCATACCTTTCATTTGGTAAACAATGGGTAATTTCAAAAGGACCTTGGAATTTGGGTTTCAGTTTCCCTCCATATGCCAACTGACTGTTTTCGATAACCACTTTATCGCCAACATTGTACAGCACTGCCTTTATTCTTGATTTATCGAAATTAAGTTTAGCCTGCTCAGTAGATTTCTGTATACGTCTTGTGGCTTCTTGTTTAGCGGTTTCAATGTCAATGACTTTGTTTGGTATACTCTCTAACAGCTGATTAGTAGCCTTTAAACGCCGAGATTCGCCAAACATCAGCACCCACGGTGCGTAGCCAGTTGTTTTGTTAACAGTCACGTTTAAGTCATTTTCAATATCTGGAAGTATATTTGTCCACTGTTTTTCATCTCTCTCATTTAACACAGCACGCATAGAATTAAATAAAGTACGCATCATACGTTCTACTTGCCCGTTTCCACGAGGAACTCCTGTTGCTATTAAATGCAACTCTACAGAATGTTCGTCTAAAAAGTCCTTAAAGTTTTTAGACTGAAAAGCGGCAGCTCTATCCGCTATGATGCGTTTGGGCGTTCCTAACTCCGTAAATACATCACTAAGAGCTTTTATAGTGCAGGCTGTCGTCTTCTGCCTTATAGGACAAAAACGTACAAATTTCGTGTAAGCGTCGATTACAACCAAAATTTGAGTGTAGTGATTAGATTTTACGAGTGGCCCGGCATGATCAATATGCCAAGTATCTAACTTTGTTGACGGTTTTGGCTTTTGTTGACTCAAACCATTTCTTTTGCCGGTAAAAGATTTCCCCAATATACAAGCTTGACAATTTGACACATATTTACGCACTGTCTGGGTCATTCGTGGCCAAATTAAATCCTCTTGTAATTTGGATAACATTTTCTCTGCTCCTATATGTGATGACTCATCGTGGTACAGTCTCATTATAACAAGTCGTGCAGCAATTGGTACAAAACAACGATCTTTCCCATTAGTTCCGGATTTCATGAACACTAAGGTGTCTTTGACTGTATATCCTGGTTCATCACGTGTTCTGTTTATTATTGATTGGCAAAATGAATCATCTGCTTGATATTCTCTAATTGTCATTGGTTTGACAGATATTCGTCTGATACAAACTTTTTCTCCTACGTTTCGACTGAGATAATCAACATGCGCCATTCTATGGCCTGGCCTGTATTCAATGTCAAAATTGAAATCCTGTAACTTTATCCACCATCTTGCGACACGAGGGTGTAATTCCTTTTTTAATGCAGTAGCTCGTACCGAGTTACAGTCTGTGAATATTGTAAATTTGATTGAATACAGGTAAACACGAAAATAATGCGTTGCGTCAACAATAGCTAAGGTCTCTAAATCATAGGAATGATAACGTGATTCAGCATCGGTAGTGCGTCTACTATAGTACGCCACTGGATGCACAATATTATCGCGATCTTTTTGTATTAACACTGCACCTATACCTACAGAGCTTGCATCAGTATGTAGTTCTGTACATAGATCAGGGTTGAAAATTTGTAACACAGGATGTTCAGTTAATCTCTTCACTAAGTTCAATCGGATATTTTCGCACTCATTTGTCCATTCAAAAGATTGTCCTTTACGCAATAAGGCAGAAATCGGGGCAGTTAAACAAGCAAAATTCTTTATAAAACGTCGAAAATATCCAGCTAGTCCTAGGAGCTGCCGCACACCCTTTATATTTGTTGGAGCCACTGTTTGCACGAGAGCATTGACTTTGCGAGGACTTGGCCTTACACAACCGTTTTCAATCACAACACCCAGATATTCGACTGATGTTTTGAAAAAGCTACATTTGGACAAATTCAGCATAAATCCGGCCTTGGAAAGTGTGTCGACTACCAGCTGTAAATTCTGTAGACCTTCCTCAACACTAATCGCAGGGCAAAGCACGTCATCTACATAAACAAAAGCTATGTTTGCTTTTAATGGTCCAAGTGCCTTATCAATGGCGTCCTGATAACAAGCTGGTGAGTTGACAAAACCAAAGGGCGCACGATTATATTCGTACAGTCCGTCTGGCGTTACAAAAGCTGTGATATATTTTGAGGACTCTTCAATTTCAATCTGATGAAATCCTGATTTCATGTCAAGCGTACAAAAATAAACTGCTTTTGCAAGAGCATCAATTTGATCCTGAATGCGCGGTAGCGAATGGTTATTACGTAAAACTTTCTTATTAACAGCGCGAAAGTCGACGCAAAGTCTTGTATCACCATTTCTTTTCTTGACAAGGACAATTGGGCTTGAATAAGCAGATTCGCTTTCTCGTATTATCCCTTGTTCTAGTTGTTCTTTTATAATTTGTTTGACTTGTAATCTTTCACCATAAGACAGGGGACGTGGCTTATACGCAACCGGCGTTGGATCGTGGAGCACTATTTTCAACTTACCGGTTGTAACAGCCGGTGGTGTTTGTTCGTGAGCACTTTTAAGAATTGATATTACTGCATTCCTTATTCGCTCGTCGGGATAGTGTCCTATAGCGCTGTGCTTATACTGTGCAATACACATGCAGTAAAGGTATAACCAGTGTGTATCCTTAATGTCTGTATCGTGATGCACGTCTGATTGTATCAGCAGCCACGTGTTTGTGTTGCTTCTAGAGGAAAACTGTGATATATAAGCAGTCGAGCCATAAACAGAGTGGTTGGTTCACTTGAAACTGCTTCATAGTACATAGAGCGTATGTAGAGCGTTATTGCCTATACTAACATCAACGGTCTTCAAAACGCAGATGATTCAAACGCTAGTTGTTACTTCTTAGCCGTACAAGCCTTTCTAGAAGGAAACCCAACGCCAGGGATAATGTCCTATAGCGCTGGGCTTGTACTGTGCAATACACATGCAGTAAAGGTATAACCAGTGTGTATTCTTAATGTCTGTATCCTAATGCAGGCCTGATTGTATCAGCAGCCACGTGTTTGCGTTGCTTCTAGAGGGAAACTGTTATATATATGCAGTCGAGCCATAAACAGAGGTTGTTTCACTTGAAAATGCTTCATATTACATAGAGCGTTACTGCCCATACCAACCTCAACCGTCTAGGAAACGCATATGATTTAACTGCTAAGTTGTTACTTTTTAGCAGTGCAAGCCATTCTAGAAGGAAACCCAACGCCTGGGATAGTGTCCTATAGCGCTGTGCTTATACTGTGCAATACACATGCAGTAAAGATATAACCAGTGTGTATCCTTAATGTCTGTATCGTGATGCACGTCTGATTGTATCAGCAGCCACGTGTTTGTGTTGCTTCTAGAGGGAAACTGTTATATATAAGCAGTCGAGCCATAAACAGAGTGGTTGGTTCACTTGAAACTGCTTCATAGTACATAGAGCGTATGTAGAGCGTATACTACCATCAACGGTCTTATAAACGCAGATGATTCAACTGCTAAGTTGTTACTTCTTAGCAGTGCAAGCCTTTCTAGAAGGATACCCAACGCCTGGGATCGTGTCCTATATCGCTGGGCTTGTACTGTGCAATACACATGCAGTAAAGGTATAACCAGTGTGTATCCTTAATGTCTGTATCGTGATGCACGTCTGATTGTATCATCAGCCACGTGTTTGTGTTGCTTCTAGAGGGAAACTGTGATATATAAGCAGTCGAGCCATAAACAGAGTGGTTGGTTCACTTGAAACTGCTTCATAGTACATAGAACGTGTGTAGAGCGTTATTGCCTATACTAACATCAACGGTCTTATAAACGCAGAGGGTTCAAACGCTAAGTTGTTACTTCTTAGCAGTGCAAGCCTTTCTAGAAGGAAACCCAACGCCTGGGATAGTGTCCTATAGCGCTGTGCTTATACTGTGCAATACACATGCAGTAAAGGTATAACCAGTGTGTATCCTTAATGTCTGTATCGTGATGCACGTCTGATTGTATCAGTAGCCACGTGTTTGTGTTGCTTCTAGAGGGAAACTGTGATATATATGCAGTCGAGCCATAAACAGAGGGGTTGTGTCACTTGAAACTGCTTCATAGTACATAGAGCGTTTGTAGAGCGTTATTGTCTATCCTAACATCAACGGTCTCTCAAACGCAGATGATTCAACTGCTAAGTTGTTACTTCTTAGCAGTGCAAGAAGGAAACCCAACGCCTGGGATCATGTCCTATAGCACTGAGCTTGTACCGTGCAATACACATGCAGTATAGGTATAACCAGTGTGTATCCTTAATGTCTGTATCGTGATGCACGTCTGATTGTATCAGCAGCCACGTGTTTGTGTTGCTTCAAGAGGGAAACTGTGATATATATGCAGTCGAGCCATAAACAGAGGGTTGTGTCACTTGAAACTGCTTCATAGCACATAGAGCGTGTGTAGAGCGTTATTGTCTATACTAACATCAACGGTCTCGCAAACGCAGATGATTCAACTGCTAAGTTGTTACTTCTTAGCAGTGCAAGCCTTTCTAGAAGGAAACCCAACGCCTGGGATCATGTCCTATAGCGCTGAGCTTGTACTGTGCAATACACATGCAGTAAAGGTATAACCAGTGTGTATCCTTAATGTCTGTATCGTGATGCACGTCTGATTGTATCATCAGCCACGTGTTTGTGTTGCTTCTAGAGGGAAACTGTGATATATAAGCAGTCGAGCCATAAACAGAGTGGTTGGTTCACTTGAAACTGCTTCATAGTACATAGAGCGTGTGTAGAGCGTTATTGCCTATACTAACATTCAAACGCTAAGTTGTTACTTCTTAGCAGTGCAAGCCTTTCTAGAAGGAAACCCAACGCCTGGGATCGTGTCCTATATCGCTGGGCTTGTACTGTGCAATACACATGCAGTAAAGGTATAACCAGTGTGTATCCTTAATGTCTGTATCGTGATGCACGTCTGATTGTATCATCAGCCACGTGTTTGTGTTGCTTCTAGAGAGAAACTGTGATATATAAGCAGTCGAGCCATAAACAGAGTGGTTGGTTCACTTGAAACTGCTTCATAGTACATAAAGCGTGTGCAGAGCGTTATTGCCTATACTAACATCAACTGTGCAATACACATGCAGTAAAGGTATAACCAGTGTGTATCCTTAATGTCTGTATCGTGATGCACGTCTGATTGTATCATCAGCCACGTGTTTGTGTTGCTTCTAGAGGGAAACTGTGATATATAAGCAGTCGAGCCATAAACAGAGTGGTTGGTTCACTTGAAACTGCTTCATAGTACATAAAGCGTGTGCAGAGCGTTATTGCCTATACTAACATCAACGGTCTTCAAAACGCAGATGATTCAAACGCTAGTTGTTACTTCTTAGCGGTACAAGCCTTTCTAGAAGGCAACCCAACGCCAGGGATAGTGTCCTATAGCGCTGTGCTTATACTGTGCAATACACATGCAGTAAAGGTATAACCAGTGTGTATTCTTAATGACTGTATCGTGATGCACGTCTGATTGTATCAGCAGCCACGTGTTTGTATTGCTTCTAGAGGGAAACTGTGATATATAAGCAGTCGAGCCATAAACAGAGTGGTTGGTTCACTTGAAACTGCTTCATAGTACATAGAGCGTGTGTAGAGCGTTATTGCCTATACTAACATCAACGGTCATATAAACGCAGAGGTTTCAAACGCTAAGTTGTTACTTCTTAGCAGTGCAAGCCTTTCTAGAAGGAAACCTAAGCCTGGGATCGTGTCCTATTGCGCTGTGCTTGTACTGTGCAATACACATGCAGTAAAGGTATAACCAGTGTGTATCCTTAATGTCTGTATCGTGATGCACGTCTGATTGTATCAGCAGCCACGTGTTTGTGTTGCTCCATTAGGGAAACTGTGATATATAAGCAGTCGAGCCATAAGCAGAGGGGTTGTTTCACTTGAAAGTACTTCATAGTCCATAGAGCGTGTGTAGGCCGTTATTGCCCATACCAACAACAACCGTCTGGCAAACGCGAATGATTCAACTGCTAAGTTGTTACTTCTTAGCAGTGCAAGCCTTTCTAGAAGGAAACAAAACGCCTGGGATCGTGTCCTATAGCGCTGGGCTTGTACTGTGCAATACACATGCTGTAAAGGTATAGCCAGTGTGTATCCTTAATGTCTGTATCGTGATGCACGTCTGATTGTATCAGCAGCCACGTGTTTGTGTTGCTTCTAGGGGGAAACTGTGATATATATGCAGTCGAGCCATAAACAGAGTGGTTGGTTCACTTGAAACTGCTTCATAGTACATAGAGCGTGTGTAGAGCGTTATTGCCTATACTAACATCAACGGTCTTATAAACGCAGAGGTTTCAAACGCTAAGTTGTTACTTCTTAGCAGTGCAAGCCTTTCTAGAAGGAAACCCAACGCCAGCGATAGTGTCCTATAGCGCTGTGCTTATACTGTGCAATACACATGCAGTAAAGGTATAACCAGTGTGTATTCTTAATGTCTGTATCGTGATGCACGTCTGATTGTATCAGCAGCCACGTGTTTGTGTTGAAGTTGTATTGAAGAATTGTATTGTATTGAAAGTAGTAACAACTGCTAAGTTGTTACTTCTTAGCAGTGCAAGCCATTCTAGAAGGAAACCCAACGCCTGGGATAGTGTCCTATAGCGCTGTGCTTATACTGTGCAATACACATGCAGTAAAGGTATAACCAGTGTGTATCCTTAATGTCTGTATCGTGATGCACGTCTGATTGTATCAGCAGCCACGTGTTTGTGTTGCTTCTAGAGGAAAACTGTTATATATAAGCAGTCGAGCCATAAACAGAGTGGTTGGTTCACTTGAAACTGCTTCATAGTACATAGAGCGTGTGTAGAGCGTTATTGCCTATACTAACATCAACGGTCTTCAAAACGCAGATGATTCAAACGCTAGTTGTTACTTCTTAGCCGTACAAGCCTTTCTAGAAGGAAACCCAACGCCAGGGATAATGTCCTATAGCGCTGGGCTTGTACTGTGCAATACACATGCAGTAAAGGTATAACCAGTGTGTATTCTTAATGTCTGTATCCTAATGCAGGCCTGATTGTATCAGCAGCCACGTGTTTGCGTTGCTTCTAGAGGGAAACTGTTATATATATGCAGTCGAACCATAAACAGAGGGGTTGTCTCACTTGAAACTACTTCATAATACATAGAGCGTTACTGCCCATACCAACCTCAACCGTCTAGGAAACGCAGATGATTCAACTGCTAAGTTGTTACTTCTTAGCAGTGCAAGCCATTCTAGAAGGAAACCCAACGCCTGGGATAGTGTCCTATAGCGCTGTGCTTATACTGTGCAATACACATGCAGTAAAGATATAACCAGTGTGTATCCTTAATGTCTGTATCGTGATGCACGTCTGATTGTATCAGCAGCCACGTGTTTGTGTTGCTCCAAGAGGGAAACTGTGATATATATGCAGAGCCATAAACATAGTGGTTGGTTCACTTGAAACTGCTTCATAGTACATAGAGCGTGTGCAGAGCGTTACTGCCTATACTAACATCAACGGTCTTATAAACGCAGAGGTTTCAAACGCTAAGTTGTTACTTCTTAGCAGTGCAAGTCTTTCTAGAAGGAAACCCAACGCCTGGGATAGTGTCCTATAGCGCTGGGCTTGTACTGTGCAATACACATGCAGTAAAGGTATAACCAGTGTGTATCCTTAATGTCTGTATCGTGATGCACGTCTGATTGTATCATCAGCCACGTGTTTGTGTTGCTTCTAGAGGGAAACTGTGATATATAAGCAGACGAGCCATAAACAGAGTGGTTGGTTCACTTGAAACTGCTTCATAGTACATAAAGCGTGTGCAGAGCGTTACTGCCTATACTAACATCAACGGTCTTATAAACGCAGAGGTTTCAAACGCTAAGTTGTTACTTCTTAGCAGTGCAAGTCTTTCTAGAAGGAAACCCAACGCCTGGGATAGTGTCCTATAGCGCTGGGCTTGTACTGTGCAATACACATGCGGTAAAGGTATAACCACTGAGTATCCTTAATGTCTGTATCATAATGCACGTCTGATTGTATCATCAGCCACGTGCTTGTGTTGCTTCTAGAGGGAAACTGTGATATATATGCAGTCGAGCCATAACTCCTTCATAGTACATAGAGCGTGTGTAGAGCGTTATTGTCTATACTAACATCAACGGTCTCGCAAACGCATATGATTCAACTGCTAAGTTGTTACTTCTTAGCAGTGCAAGCCATTCTAGAAGGAAACCCAACGCCTGGGATAGTGTCCTATAGCGCTGTGCTTATACTGTGCAATACACATGCAGTAAAGGTATAACCAGTGTGTATCCTTAATGTCTGTATCGTGATGCACGTCTGATTGTATCAGCAGCCACGTGTTTGTGTTGCTTCTAGAGGGAAACTGTGATATATATGCAGTCGAGCCATAAACAGAGGGGTTGTGTCACTTGAAACTGCTTCATAGTACATAGAGCGTGTGTAGAGCGTTATTGTCTATCCTAACATCAACGGTCTCTCAAACGCAGATGATTCAACTGCTAAGTTGTTACTTCTTAGCAGTGCAAGAAGGAAACCCAACGCCTGGGATCATGTCCTATAGCACTGAGCTTGTACCGTGCAATACACATGCAGTAAAGGTATAACCAGTGTGTATCCTTAATGTCTGTATCGTGATGCACGTCTGATTGTATCAGTAGCCACGTGTTTGTGTTGCTTCAAGAGGGAAACTGTGATATATATGCAGTCGAGCCATAAACAGAGGGTTGTGTCACTTGAAACTGCTTCATAGCACATAGAGCGTGTGTAGAGCGTTATTGTCTATACTAACATCAACGGTCTCGCAAACGCAGATGATTCAACTGCTAAGTTGTTACTTCTTAGCAGTGCAAGCCTTTCTAGAAGGAAACCCAACGCCTGGGATCATGTCCTATAGCGCTGAGCTTGTACTGTGCAATACACATGCAGTAAAGGTATAACCAGTGTGTATCCTTAATGTCTGTATCGTGATGCACGTCTGATTGTATCATCAGCCACGTGTTTGTGTTGCTTCTAGAGGGAAACTGTGATATATAAGCAGTCGAGCCATAAACAGAGTGGTTGGTTCACTTGAAACTGCTTCATAGTACATAGAACGTGTGTAGAGCGTTATTGCCTATACTAACATCAACGGTCTTATAAACGCAGAGGGTTCAAACGCTAAGTTGTTACTTCTTAGCAGTGCAAGCCTTTCTAGAAGGAAACCCAACGCCTGGGATCGTGTCCTATATCGCTGGGCTTGTACTGTGCAATACACATGCAGTAAAGGTATAACCAGTGTGTATCCTTAATGTCTGTATCGTGATGCACGTCTGATTGTATCATCAGCCACGTGTTTGTGTTGCTTCTAGAGAGAAACTGTGATATATAAGCAGTCGAGCCATAAACAGAGTGGTTGGTTCACTTGAAACTGCTTCATAGTACATAAAGCGTGTGCAGAGCGTTATTGCCTATACTAACATCAACTGTGCAATACACATGCAGTAAAGGTATAACCAGTGTGTATTCTTAATGACTGTATCGTGATGCACGTCTGATTGTATCAGCAGCCACGTGTTTGTATTGCTTCTAGAGGGAAACTGTGATATATAAGCAATCGAGCAATAAACAGAGTGGTTGGTTCACTTGAAACTGCTTCATAGTACATAGAGCGTGTGTAGAGCGTTATTGCCTATACTAACATCAACGGTCTTATAAACGCAGAGGTTTCAAACGCTAAGTTGTTACTTCTTAGCAGTGCAAGCCTTTCTAGAAGGAAACCTAAGCCTGGGATCGTGTCCTATTGCGCTGTGCTTGTACTGTGCAATACACATGCAGTAAAGGTATAACCAGTGTGTATCCTTAATGTCTGTATCGTGATGCACGTCTGATTGTATCAGCAGCCACGTGTTTGTGTTGCTCCAGGAGGGAAACTGTGATATATAAGCAGTCGAGCCATAAGCAGAGGGGTTGTTTCACTTGAAAGTACTTCATAGTCCATAGAGCGTGTGTAGGCCGTTATTGCCCATACCAACAACAACCGTCTGGCAAACGCGAATGATTCAACTGCTAAGTTGTTACTTCCTAGCAGTGCAAGCCTTTCTAGAAGGAAACAAAACGCCTGGGATCGTGTCCTATAGCGCTGGGCTTGTACTGTGCAATACACATGCTGTAAAGGTATAGCCAGTGTGTATCCTTAATGTCTGTATCGTGATGCACGTCGGATTGTATCAGCAGCCACGTGTTTGTGTTGCTTCTAGAGGGAAACTGTGATATATATGCAGTCGAGCCATAAACAGAGTGGTTGGTTCACTTGAAACTGCTTCATAGTACATAGAGCGTGTGTAGAGCGTTATTGCCTATACTAACATCAACGGTCTTATAAACGCAGAGGTTTCAAACGCTAAGTTGTTACTTCTTAGCAGTGCAAGCCTTTCTAGAAGGAAACCCAACGCCAGGGATAGTGTCCTATAGCGCTGTGCTTATACTGTGCAATACACATGCAGTAAAGGTATAACCAGTGTGTATTCTTAATGTCTGTATCGTGATGCACGTCTGATTGTATCAGCAGCCACGTGTTTGTGTTGAAGTTGTATTGAAGTATTGTATTGTATTGTAGTTGTATTGTATTGTAAGTAGTAACAACTGCTAAGTTGTTACTTCTTAGCAGTGCAAGCCATTCTAGAAGGAAACCCAACGCCTGGGATAGTGTCCTATAGCGCTGTGCTTATACTGTGCAATACACATGCAGTAAAGGTATAACCAGTGTGTATCCTTAATGTCTGTATCGTGATGCACGTCTGATTGTATCAGCAGCCACGTGTTTGTGTTGCTTCTAGAGGAAAACTGTTATATATAAGCAGTCGAGCCATAAACAGAGTGGTTGGTTCACTTGAAACTGCTTCATAGTACATAGAGCGTATGTAGAGCGTTATTGCCTATACTAACATCAACGGTCTTCAAAACGCAGATGATTCAAACGCTAGTTGTTACTTCTTAGCCGTACAAGCCTTTCTAGAAGGAAACCCAACGCCAGGGATAATGTCCTATAGCGCTGGGCTTGTACTGTGCAATACACATGCAGTAAAGGTATAACCAGTGTGTATTCTTTATGTCTGTATCCTAATGCAGGCCTGATTGTATCAGCAGCCACGTGTTTGCGTTGCTTCTAGAGGGAAACTGTTATATATATGCAGTCGAACCATAAACAGAGGGGTTGTCTCACTTGAAACTACTTCATAATACATAGAGCGTTACTGCCCATACCAACCTCAACCGTCTAGGAAACGCAGATGATTCAACTGCTAAGTTGTTACTTCTTAGCAGTGCAAGCCATTCTAGAAGGAAACCCAACGCCTGGGATAGTGTCCTATAGCGCTGTGCTTATACTGTGCAATACACATGCAGTAAAGATATAACCAGTGTGTATCCTTAATGTCTGTATCGTGATGCACGTCTGATTGTATCAGCAGCCACGTGTTTGTGTTGCTCCAAGAGGGAAACTGTGATATATATGCAGAGCCATAAACATAGTGGTTGGTTCACTTGAAACTGCTTCATAGTACATAGAGCGTGTGTAGAGCGTATACTACCATCAACGGTCTTATAAACGCAGATGATTCAACTGCTAAGTTGTTACTTCTTAGCAGTGCAAGCCTTTCTAGAAGGAAACCCAACGCCTGGGATCGTGTCCTATATCGCTGGGCTTGTACTGTGCAATACACATGCAGTAAAGGTATAACCAGTGTGTATCCTTAATGTCTGTATCGTGATGCACGTCTGATTGTATCATCAGCCACGTGTTTGTGTTGCTTCTAGAGGGAAACTGTGATATATAAGCAGTCGAGCCATAAACAGAGTGGTTGGTTCACTTGAAACTGCTTCATAGTACATAAAGCGTGTGCAGAGCGTTACTGCCTATACTAACATCAACGGTCTTATAAACGCAGAGGTTTCAAACGCTAAGTTGTTACTTCTTAGCAGTGCAAGTCTTTCTAGAAGGAAACCCAACGCCTGGGATAGTGTCCTATAGCGCTGGGCTTGTACTGTGCAATACACATGCAGTAAAGGTATAACCACTGTGTATCCTTAATGTCTGTATCATAATGCACGTCTGATTGTATCATCAGCCACGTGCTTGTGTTGCTTCTAGAGGGAAACTGTGATATATATGCAGTCGAGCCATAAACAGAGGGGTTGTTTCACTTGAAACTGCTTCATAGTACATAGAGCGTGTGTAGAGCGTTATTGTCTATACTAACATCAACGGTCTCGCAAGCGCATATGATTCAACTGCTAAGTTGTTACTTCTTAGCAGTGCAAGCCTTTCTAGAAGGAAACCCAACGCCTGGGATAGTGTCCTATAGCGCTGTGCTTATACTGTGCAATACACATGCAGTAAAGGTATAACCAGTGTGTATCCTTAATGTCTGTATCGTGATGCACGTCTGATTGTATCAGTAGCCACGTGTTTGTGTTGCTTCAAGAGGGAAACTGTGATATATATGCAGTCGAGCCATAAACAGAGGGTTGTGTCACTTGAAACTGCTTCATAGCACATAGAGCGTGTGTAGAGCGTTATTGTCTATACTAACATCAACGGTCTCGCAAACGCAGATGATTCAACTGCTAAGTTGTTACTTCTTAGCAGTGCAAGCCTTTCTAGAAGGAAACCCAACGCCTGGGATCATGTCCTATAGCGCTGAGCTTGTACTGTGCAATACACATGCAGTAAAGGTATAACCAGTGTGTATCCTTAATGTATATATCGTGATGCACGTCTGATTGTATCAGCAGCCACGTGTTTGTGTTGCTTCTAGAGCGAAACTGTGATATATAAGCAGTCGAGCCATAAACAGAGCGGTTGTCTCACTTGAAAGTACTTCATAATCCATAGAGCGTGTGTAGGGCGTTATTGCCCATACCAACAACAACCGTCTGGCAAACGCGGATGATTCAACTGCTAAGTTGTTACATCTTAGCAGTGCAAGCCTCTCTAGAAGGAAACCCAACGCCTGAGATCGTGTCCTATAGCGCTGAGCTTGTACTGTGCAATACACATGCAGTAAAGGTATAACCAGTGTGTATCCTTAATGTATGTATCGAGATGCACGGCTGATTGTATCAGCAGCCACGTGTTTATGTTTATTCTAGAGGGATACTGTGATATATAAGTAGCCGAGCCATAAACAGAGGGGTTGTTTCACTTGAAACTGCTTCATAGTACATAGATCGTGTGTAGAGCGTTATTGTCTATACTAACATCAACGGTCTTGCAAACGCATATGATTCAACTGCTAAGTTGTTACTTCTTAGCAGTGCAAGCCTTTCTAGAAGGAAGCCCAACGCCTGGGATAGTGTCCTGTAGCGCTGGGCTTGTACTGTGCAATACACATGCTGTAAAGGTATAACCAGTGTGTATTCTTAATGTCTGTATCATAATGCACGTCTGATTGTATCATCAGCCACGTGCTTGTGTTGCTTCTAAACTGTGATATATATGCAGTCGAGCCATAAACAGAGGGTTGTGTCACTTGAAACTGCTTCATAGTACATAGAGCGTGTGTAGAGCGTTATTGTCTATCCTAACATCAACGGTCTTTCAAACGAAGATGATTCAACTGCTAAGTTGTTACTTCTTAGCAGTGCAAGAAGGAAACCCAACGCCTGGGATCATGTCCTATAGCGCTGAGCTTGTACTGTGCAATACACATGCAGTAAAGGTATAACCGGTGTGTATTCTTAATGTCTGTATCATAATGCACGTCTGATTGTATCATCAGCCACGTGCTTGTGTTGCTTCTAGAGGGAAACTGTGATATATATGCAGTCGAGCCATAAACATAGTGGTTGGTTCACTTGAAACTGCTTCATAGTACATAGAGCGTGTGTAGAGCGTATACTAACATCAACGGTCTTATAAACGCAGAGGGTTCAAA
>CM046725.1:70754063-70779122 GCA_025584915.1 Monochamus saltuarius | reverse complement strand
GATTGTATCATCAGCCACGTGTTTGTGTTGCTTCTAGAGGGAAACTGTGATATATAAGCAGTCGAACCATAAACAGAGGGGTTGTCTCACTTGAAACTACTTCATAGTACATAGAGCGTGTGCAGAGCGTTCCTGCCTATACTAGCATCAACCGTCTTACAAACGCAGATGTTTCAAACGCTAAGTTGTTACTTCTTAGCAGTGCAAGCCTTTCTAGAAGGAAACAAAACGCTTGGGATCGTGTCCTATAGCGCTGGGCTTGTACTGTGCAATACACATGCTGTAAAGATAGAGTCAGTGTGTATCCTTAATGTCTGTATCGTGATGCACGTCTGATTGTATCAGCAGCCACGTGCTTGTGTTGCTTCAAGAGGGAAACTGTGATATATAAGCAGTCGAGCCATAAACAGAGTGGTTGGTTCACTTAAAGCTGCTTCATAGTACATAGAGCGTGTGTAGAGCGTTATTGTCTATACTAACATCAACGGTCTCGCAAACGCATATGATTCAACTGGTAAGTTGTTACTTCTTAGTAGTGCAAGCCATTCTAGAAGGATACCCAACGCCTGGGATCATGTCCTATAGCGCTGAGCTTGTACTGTGCAATACACATGCTGTAAAGGTATAACCAGTGTGTATCCTTAATGTATGTAACGTGATGCACGTCTGATTGTATCAGCAGCCACGTGTTTGTGTTGCTTCTAGAGGGAAACTGTGATATATAAGCAGTCGAACCATAAACAGAGGGGTTGTCTCACTTGAAACTACTTCTTAGTACATAGAGCGTGTGCAGAGCGTTCCTGCCTATACTAGCATCAACCGTCTTACAAACGCAGATGTTTCAAACGCTAAGTTGTTACTTCTTTGCAGTGCAAGCCTTTCTAGAAGGAAACAAAACGCTTGGGATCGTGTCCTATAGCGCTGGGCTTGTACTGTGCAATACACATGCTGTAAAGGTATAGCCAGTGTGTATCCTTAATGTCTGTATCGTGATGCACGTCTGATTGTATCAGCAGCCACGTGTTTGTGTTGCTTCTAGAGGGAAACTGTGATATATAAGCAGTTGAGCCATAAACAGAGTGGTTGGTTCACTTGAAACTGCTTCATAGTACATAGAGCGTGTGTAGAGCGTTATTGCCTATACTAACATCAACGGTCTTATAAACGCAGAGGGTTCAAACGCTAAGTTGTTACTTCTTAGCAGTGCAAGCCTTTCTAGAAGGAAACCCAACGCCTGGGATCGTGTCCTATATCGCTGGGCTTGTACTGTGCAATACACATGCAGTAAAGGTATAACCAGTGTGTATCCTTAATGTCTGTATCGTGATGCACGTCTGATTGTATCATCAGCC
Organism: Monochamus saltuarius; assembly: GCA_025584915.1. Lineage (NCBI taxonomy): Eukaryota > Metazoa > Arthropoda > Insecta > Coleoptera > Cerambycidae > Monochamus > Monochamus saltuarius. Next base: position 70,777,770 of record CM046725.1, on the reverse strand, counting down.
ACGTGTTTGTGTTGCTTCTAGAGGGAAACTGTGATATATAAGCAGTCGAGCCATAAACAGAGTGGTTGGTTCACTTGAAACTGCTTCATAGTACATAAAGCGTGTGCAGAGCGTTATTGCCTATACTAACATCAACGGTCTTATAAACGCAGAGGTTTCAAACGCTAAGTTGTTACTTCTTAGCAGTGCAAGCCTTTCAAGAAGGAAACCCAACGCCTGGGATAGTGTCCTATAGCGCTGGGCTTGTACTGTGCAATACACATGCAGTAAAGGTATAACCACTGTGTATCCTTAATGTCTGAATCATAATGCACGTCTGATTGTATCATCAGCCACGTGCTTGTGTTGCTTCAAGAGGGAAACTGTGATATATAAGCAGTCGAGCCATAAACAGAGTGGTTGGTTCACTTAAAGCTGCTTTATAGTACATAGAGAGTGTGTAGAGCGTTATTGTCTATACTAACATCAACGGTCTCGCAAACGCATATGATTCAACTGCTAAGTTGTTACTTCTTAGCAGTGCAAACCATTCTAGAAGGAAACCCAACGCCTGGGATCGTGTCCTATAGCGCTGGGCTTGTACTGTGCAATACACATGCTGTAAAGGTATAGCCAGTGTGTATCCTTAATGTCTGTATCGTGATGCACGTCTGATTGTATCAGCAGCCACGTGTTTGTGTTGCTTCTAGAGGGAAACTGTGATATATATGCAGTCGAGCCATAAACAGAGTGGTTGGTTCACTTGAAACTGCTTCATAGTACATAGAGCGTGTGTAGAGCGTTATTGCCTATACTAACATCAACGGTCTTCAAAACGCAGATGATTCAAACGCTAGTTGTTACTTCTTAGCCGTACAAGCCTTTCTAGAAGGAAACCCAACGCCAGGGATAGTGTCCTATAGCGCTGTGCTTATACTGTGCAATACACATGCAGTAAAGGTATAACCAGTGTGTATTCTTAATGTCTGTATCGTGATGCACGTCTGATTGTATCAGCAGCCACGTGCTTGTGTTGCTTCTAGAGGGAAACTGTGATATATAAGCAATCGAGCCATAAACAGAGTGGTTGGTTCACTTGAAACTGCTTCATAGTACATAGAGCGTGTGTAGAGCGTTATTGCCTATACTAACATCAACGGTCTTATAAACGCAGAGGTTTCAAACGCTAAGTTGTTACTTCTTAGCAGTGCAAGCCTTTCTAGAAGGAAACCTAAAGCCTGGGATCGTGTCCTATTGCGCTGTGCTTGTACTGTGCAATACACATGCAGTAAAGGTTTAACCAGTGTGTATCCTTAATGTCTGTATCGTGATGCACGTCTGATTGTATCAGCAGCCACGTGTTTGTGTTGCTCCAGCAGGGAAACTGTGATATATAAGCAGTCGAGCCATAAGCAGAGGGGTTGTTTCACTTGAAAGTACTTCATAGTCCATAGAGCGTGTGTAGGGCGTTATTGCCTATACCAACAACAACCGTCTGGTAAACGCGAATGATTCAACTGCTAAGTTGTTACTTCCTAGCAGTGCAAGCCTTTCTAGAAGGAAACAAAACGCCTGGGATCGTGTCCTATAGCGCTGGGCTTGTACTGTGCAATACACATGCAGTAAAGGTATAACCAGTGTGTATCCTTAATGTCTGTATCGTGATACACGTCTGATTGTATCAGCAGCCACGTGTTTGTGTTGCTTCTAGAGGGAAACTGTGATATATAAGCAGTCGAGCCATAAACAGAGTGGTTGGTTCACTTGAAACTGCTTCATAGTACATAGAGCGTGTGTAGAGCGTTATTGCCTATACTAACATCAACGGTCTTATAAACGCAGAGGGTTCAAACGCTAAGTTGTTACTTCTTAACAGTGCAAGCCTTTCTAGAAGGAAACCCAACGCCTGGGATCGTGTCCTATATCGCTGGGCTTGTACTGTGCAATACACATGCAGTAAAGGTATAACCAGTGTGTATCCTTAATGTCTGTATCGTGATGCACGTCTGATTGTATCATCAGCCACGTGTTTGTGTTGCTTCTAGAGGGAAACTGTGATATATAAGCAGTCGAGCCATAATAGTCGCAGCAAGTTGCGGATTAAATAGGGAAAAGTTCCGTACAAAATGGATTGGAATGCGGTTTTCTGCATTTGCTTCTAAAAATTATTAATCCAAAATTCACCTAGGTGGGAATATGCTGAAATTCTTAGTTGCATCGCTGCAGCCAAAAATGCATTCGAAAAATGCATTTTTTGAGACGCCCTTTGGACGACTTAATAAATTTGTAAAAGAGTCGGAATTGGCCCAGAATGGGTGCCCGGGGGTTTTGAGGTCGCTGATCACGATTATGATGTCCAAATCGCCACCCTGACCACCTGGGGCTCAGGAACGCCGACGAAAGTCATCTCCGTGGAACTCTCACAAAATTCATCCCGGGAAGGAAAAACACTTGGTGCCCGGGGGTTTTTTGGGTCGCTGAATTCAAATATGGCATCGGCGAACACCCCCCAGACACCTGGTGCGTCCCAACCGGGACATGAACGTCATCTCCGTGGAACTCTCACAGAATTCATGCGGGAAAGCAAAAACACTTGGTGCCCGGGGGGGTTTGTTGGGTCGCTGAATTCAAATATGGCATCGGCGAACACCCCCAGACACCTGGTGCGCCACAACCTGGACGTGAACGTCATCTTCGTGGAACTCCCGCTCAATTCATGCGCGAAAGGAAAAACACTTGGTGCCCGGGGGTTTTTTGGGTCGCTGAATTCAAATATGGCATCGGCGAACACCCCCAGACACCTGGTGCGCCCCAACCTGGACATGAAGGTCGTCTCCGAGGCTTTCCAGACACACTCGAAAAAGATGAACCGGAAATCGTTAAGGTGGGTTTTTTCGGTCGCCAAAGCAGAATTTGACGTCGAACAGGATCCCCCGAGCACCTGGTGCACCGCAACCTAGACCTGAAGGTCGTCTCCAGGCTTTCCAGACACACTCGAAAAAGACGAACGAGAAATTGTTAAGGGGGGTTTTTTCGGTCACCATAGCAGAATTTGACGTCGAAAAGGATTAAAGTTCAATTATGTATCCTGGAAAGAAATAGAGTGAATAGAAAGTCGATTTTTATGTAATTGAGTTTCAGAAACTCTTTATTGATCACAAATCAAATACAATTCAACCGTAACTTGACCTAACCTGCTTCATTCATAATTTCAACTCGTTACTAAATATCGGATTCTCCATAAAGTGACAAATCGTTAGCCTGTTCATTTTCTTTGTTATCTTTCTTATCTAAGGTCTCTTCCTCTGCCGCGAAAGGCCGCTTGGCAAAGTTTGGAGATGTAGCCGGAGAATTATTCTCGTCATTCTTACAGGGCTAGATGAACTTTTTCAGGGGCCCCAGGGGGAGTTACGCATGAATGAATGTATGAAATCATGAGACGCCCCAAAAAGCCCCCTTAACAGTTTTCCGTTCGTTTTTTTCGAGTATATCTGGAGAACCTCGGAGACGACCTTCATGTCCAGGTTGGGGCGCACCAGGTGTCTGGGGTGTTCGCCGATGCCATATTTGAATTCAGCGACCCAAAAACCCCGGGCACCAAGTGTTTTCCTTTCCCGTATGAATTGTGCGGGAGTACCACGGAGATGACGTTCATGTCCCGGTTGGGGCGCACCAGGTGTCTGGGGGTGTTGGCCGATGCCATATTTGAATTCAGCGACCCAAAAAACCCCCGGGCACCAAGTGTTTTTCCTTTCCCGCATGAATTGTGCGGGAGTTCCACGGAGATGACGTTCATGTCCCGGTTGGGGCGCACCAGGTGTCTGGGGGTGTTGGCCGATGCCATATTTGAATTCAGCGACCCAAAAAACCCCCGGGCACCAAGTGTTTTTCCTTTCCCGCATGAATTGTGCGGGAGTTCCACGGAGATGACGTTCATGTCCCGGTTGGGGCGCACCAGGTGTCTGGGGGTGTTGGCCGATGCCATATTTGAATTCAGCGACCCAAAACACCCCCGGGCACCAAGTGTTTGTCCTTTCCCGCATGAATTGTGCGGGAGTTCCACGGAGATGACGTTCACGTCGGTTGTGGCGCACCAGGTGTCTGGGGGTGTTCGCCGATGCCATATTTGAATTCAGCGACCCAAAAAACCCCCGGGCACCAAGTGTTTTCCTTCCCGGGATAAATTTTGGGAGAGTTCCACGGAGATGACTTTCGTCGGCGTTCCTGAGCCCCAGGTGGTCAGGGTGGCAATTTGGATATCATAATCGTGATCAGCGACCTCAAAAACCCCAGGGCACCCATTCTGGGCCAATTCCGACTCTTTTTTACAAATTTATTAAGTCGTCCAAAGGGCGTCTCAAAAAATGCATTTTTCGAATGCATTTTTGGCTGCAGCGATGCAACTACGAATTTCAGCATATTCCCACCTAGGTGAATTTTGGATTAATAATTTTTAGAAGCAAATGAAGAAAACCGCATTCCGATCCATCTTGTACGGAACTTTTCCCTACTTAGACCCGTTTTTTACGTATCTTGCTGCGACTATAAACAGAGTGGTTGGTTCACTTGAAACTGCTTCATAGTACATAAAGCGTGTGCAGAGCGTTATTGCCTATACTAACATCAACGGTCTTATAAACGCAGAGGTTTCAACTGCTAAGTTGTTACTTCTTAGCAGTGCAAGCCATTCTAGAAGGAAACCCAACGCCTGGGATAGTGTCGTATAGCGCTGTGCTTATACTGTGCAATACACATGCAGTAAAGGTATAACCAGTGTGTATCCTTAATGTCTGTATCGTGATGCACGTCTGATTGTATCAGCAGCCACGTGTTTGTGTTGCTTCTAGAGGGAAACTGTGATATATATGCAGTCGAGCCATAAACAGAGTGGTTGGTTTACTTGAAACTGCTTCATAGTACATAGAGCGTGTGTAGAGCGTTACTGCCTATACTAACATCAACGGTCTTCAAAACGCAGATGATTCAAACGCTAGTTGTTACTTCTTAGCCGTACAAGCCTTTCTAGAAGGAAACCCAACGCCAGGGATAGTGTCCTATAGCGCTGGGCTTGTACTGTGCAATACACATGCAGTAAAGGTATAACCACTGTGTATCCTTAATGTCTGTATCATAATGCACGTCTGATTGTATCATCAGCCACGTGCTTGTGTTGCTTCTAGAGGGAAACTGTGATATATAAGCAGTCGAGCCATAAACAGAGTGGTTGGTTCACTTGAAGCTGCTTTATAGTACATAGAGAGTGTGTAGAGCGTTATTGTCTATACTAACATCAACGGTCTCGCAAACGCATATGATTCAACTGCTAAGTTGTTACTTCTTAGCAGTGCAAGCCATTCTAGAAGGAAACCCAACGCCTGGGATCGTGTCCTATAGCGCTGGGCTTGTACTGTGCAATACACATGCAGTAAAGGTATAACCAGTGTGTATCCTTAATGTCTGTATCGTGATGCACGTCTGATTATATCAGCAGCCACGTGCTTGTGTTGCTTCTAGAGGGAAACTGTGATATATATGCAGTCGAGCCATAAACAGAGTGGTTGGTTCACTTGAAACTGCTTCATAGTACATAGAGCGTGTGTAGAGCGTTATTGACTATACTAACATCAACGGTCTTATAAACGCAGAGGTTTCAAACGCTAAGTTGTTACTTCTTAGCAGTGCAAGCCTTTCTAGAAGGAAACCCAACGCCAGGGATAGTGTCCTAAAGCGCTGGGCTTGTACTGTGCAATACACATGCAGTAAAGGTATAACCAGTGTGTATTCTTAATGTCTGTATCCTAATGCACGTCTGATTGTATCATCAGCCACGTGCTTGTGTTGCTTCTAGAGGGAAACTGTGATATATATGCAGTCGAGCCATAAACAGAGGGTTGTGTCACTTGAAACTGCTTCATAGTACATAGAGCGTTTGTAGAGCGTTATTGTCTATACTAACATCAACGGTCTCGCAAACGCATATGATTCAACTGCTAAGTTGTTACTTCTTAGCAGTGCAAGCCATTCTAGAAGGAAACCCAACGCCTGGGATAGTGTCCTATAGCGCTGTGCTTATACTGTGCAATACACATGCAGTAAAGGTATAACCAGTGTGTATCCTTAATGTCTGTATCGTGATGCACGTCTGATTGTATCAGCAGCCACGTGTTTGTGTTGCTCCAAGAGGGAAACTGTGATATATATGCAGTCGAGCCATAAACAGAGGGATTGTTTCACTTGAAAGTACTTCATAGTCCATAGAGCGTGTGTAGGGCGTTATTGCCCATACCAATAACAACCGTCTGGCAAACGCGAATGATTCAACTGCTAAGTTGTTACTTCCTAGCAGTGCAAGCCTTTCTAGAAGGAAACAAAACGCCTGGGATCGTGACCTATAGCGCTGGGCTTGTACTGTGCAATCCACATGCTGTAAAGGTATAGCCAGTGTGTATCCTTAATGTCTGTATCGTGATGCACGTCTGATTGTATCAGCAGCCACGTATTTGTGTTGCTTCTAGATGGAAACTGTGATATATAAGCAGTCGAGCCATAAACAGAGTGGTTGGTTCACTTGAAACTGCTTCATAGTACATAAAGCGTGTGCAGAGCGCTATTGCCTATACTAACATCAACGGTCTCGCAAACGCATATGATTCAACTGCTAAGTTGTTACTTCTTAGCAGTGCAAGCCTTTCTAGAAGGAAACCTAAAGCCTGGGATCGTGTCCTATTGCGCTGTGCTTGTACTGTGCAATACATATGCAGTAAAGGTATAACCAGTGTGTATCCTTAATGTCTGTATCGTGATGCACGTCTGATTGTATCAGCAGCCACGTGTTTGTGTTGCTCCAGGAGGGAAACTGTGATATATAAGCAGTCGAGCCATAAGCAGAGGGGTTGTTTCACTTGAAAGTACTTCATAGTCCATAGAGCGTGTGTAGGGCGTTATTGCCCATACCAACAACAACCGTCTGGCAAACGCGAATGATTCAACTGCTAAGTTGTTACTTCCTAGCAGTGCAAGCCTTTCTAGAAGGAAACAAAACGCCTGGGATCGTGTCCTATAGCGCTGGGCTTGTACTGTGCAATACACATGCTGTAAAGGTATAGCCAGTGTGTATCCTTAATGTCTGTATCGTGATGCACGTCTGATTGTATCAGCAGCCACGTGTTTGTGTTGCTTCTAGAGGGAAACTGTGATATATATGCAGTCGAGCCATAAACAGAGTGGTTGGTTCACTTGAAACTGCTTCATAGTACATAGAACGTGTGTAGAGCGTTATTGCCTATACTAACATCAACGGTCTTATAAACGCAGAGGGTTCAAACGCTAAGTTGTTACTTCTTAACAGTGCAAGCCTTTCTAGAAGGAAACCCAACGCCTGGGATCGTGTCCTATATCGCTGGGCTTGTACTGTGCAATACACATGCAGTAAAGGTATAACCAGTGTGTATCCTTAATGTCTGTATCGTGATGCACGTCTGATTGTATCATCAGCCACGTGTTTGTGTTGCTTCTAGAGGGAAACTGTGATATATAAGCAGTCGAGCCATAATAGTCGCAGCAAGTTGCGGATTAAATAGGGAAAAGTTCCGTACAAAATGGATTGGAATGCGGTTTTCTGCATTTGCTTCTAAAAATTATTAATCCAAAATTCACCTAGGTGGGAATATGCTGAAATTCTTAGTTGCATCGCTGCAGCCAAAAATGCATTCGAAAAATGCATTTTTTGAGACGCCCTTTGGACGACTTAATAAATTTGTAAAAAAGAGTCGGAATTGGCCCAGAATGGGTGCCCTGGGGTTTTTGAGGTCGCTGATCACGATTATGATGTCCAAATCGCCACCCTGACCACCTGGGGCTCAGGAACCTCGACGAAAGTCATCTCCGTGGAACTCTCACAAAATTCATCCCGGGAAGGAAAAACACTTGGTGCCCGGGGGTCGCTGAATTCAAATATGGCATCGTCGAACACCCCCAGACACCTGGTGCGTCCCAACCGGGACATGAACGTCATCTCCGTGGAACTCTCACAGAATTCATGCGGGAAAGCAAAAACACTTGGTGCCCGGGGGGGTTTGTTGGGTCGCTGAATTCAAATATGGCATCGGCGAACACCCCCAGACACCTGGTGCGCCACAACCTGGACGTGAACGTCATCTTCGTGGAACTCCCGCTCAATTCATGCGCGAAAGGAAAAACACTTGGTGCCCGGGGGTTTTTTGGGTCGCTGAATTCAAATATGGCATCGGCGAACACCCCCAGACACCTGGTGCGCCCCAACCTGGACATGAAGGTCGTCTCCGAGGCTTTCCAGACACACTCGAAAAAGATGAACCGGAAATCGTTAAGGTGGGTTTTTTCGGTCGCCAAAGCAGAATTTGACGTCGAACAGGATCCCCCGAGCACCTGGTGCACCGCATCTTAGACCTGAAGGTCGTCTCAGGCTTTCAGACACACTCGAAAAAGACGAACGAGAAATTGTTAAGGGTTTTTTCGGTCACCATAGCAGAATTTGACGTCGAAAAGGATTAAAGTTCAATTATGTATCCTGGAAAGAAATAGAGTGAATAGAAAGTCGATTTTTATGTAATTGAGTTTCAGAAACTCTTTATTGATCACAAATCAAATACAATTCAACCGTAACTTGACCTAACCTGCTTCATTCATAATTTCAACTCGTTACTAAATATCGGATTCTCCATAAAGTGACAAATCGTTAGCCTGTTCATTTTCTTTGTTATCTTTCTTATCTAAGGTCTCTTCCTCTGCCGCGAAAGGCCGCTTGGCAAAGTTTGGAGATGTAGCCGGAGATTATTCTCGTCATTCTTACAGGGCTAGATGAACTTTTTCAGGGGCCCCAGGGGGAGTTACGCATGAATGAATGTATGAAATCATGAGACGCCCCAAAAAGCCCCCTTAACAGTTTTCCGTTCGTTTTTTTCGAGTATATCTGGAGAACCTCGGAGACGACCTTCATGTCAGGTTGGGGCGCACCAGGTGTCTGGGGGTGTTCGCCGATGCCATATTTGAATTCAGCGACCCAAAAAACCCCCGGGCACCAAGTGTTTTTCCTTTCCCGCATGAATTGTGCGGGAGTTCCACGGAGATGACGTTCATGTCCCGGTTGGGGCGCACCAGGTGTCTGGGGTGTTCGCCGATGCCATATTTGAATTCAGCGACCCAAAACCCCGGGCACCAAGTGTTTTCCTTTCCCGCATGAATTGTGCGGGAGTTCCACGGAGATGACGTTCATGTCCCGGTTGGGGCGCACCAGGTGTCTGGGGTGTTGGCCGATGCCATATTTGAATTCAGCGACCCAAAAACCCCGGGCACCAAGTGTTTTCCTTTCCCGCATGAATTGTGCGGGAGTTCCACGGAGATGACGTTCATGTCCCGGTTGGGGCGCACCAGGTGTCTGGGGGTGTTGGCCGATGCCATATTTGAATTCAGCGACCCAAAAAACCCCCGGGCACCAAGTGTTTTTCCTTTCCCGCAAGAATTGTGAGCGAGTTCCACGGAGATGACGTTCAAGTCCAGGTTGGGGCGCACCAGGTGTCTGGGGGTGTTCGCCGATGCCATATTTGAATTCAGCGACCCAAAAAACCCCGGGCACCAAGTGTTTTTCCTTCCCGGGATAAATTTTGTGAGAGTTCCACGGAGATGACTTTCGTCGGCGTTCCTGAGCCCCAGGTGGTCAGGGTGGCAATTTGGATATCATAATCGTGATCAGCGACCTCAAAAACCCCAGGGCACCCATTCTGGGCCAATTCCGACTCTTTTTTACAAATTATTAAGTCGTCCAAAGGGCGTCTCAAAAATGCATTTTCGAATGCATTTTTGGCTGCAGCGATGCAACTACGAATTTAAGCATATACCCCCCTAGGTGAATTTTGGATTAATAATTTTTAGAAGCAAATGAAGAAAACAGCATTCCGATCAATCTTGTAAGGAACTTTTCCTACTTAGACCCGTTTTTTACGTATCTTGCTGCGACTATAAACAGAGTGGTTGGTTCACTTGAAACTGCTTCATAGTACATAAAGCGTGTGCAGAGCGTTATTGCCTATACTAACATCAACGGTCTTATAAACGCAGAGGTTTCAACTGCTAAGTTGTTACTTCTTAGCAGTGCAAGCCATTCTAGAAGGAAACCCAACGCCTGGGATAGTGTCGTATAGCGCTGTGCTTATACTGTGCAATACACATGCAGTAAAGGTATAACCAGTGTGTGATATATATGCAGTCGAGCCATAAACAGAGTGGTTGGTTTACTTGAAACTGCTTCATAGTACATAGAGCGTGTGTAGAGCGTTACTGCCTATACTAACATCAACGGTCTTCAAAACGCAGATGATTCAAACGCTAGTTGTTACTTCTTAGCCGTACAAGCCTTTCTAGAAGGAAACCCAACGCCTGGGATAGTGTCCTATAGCGCTGGGCTTGTACTGTGCAATACACATGCAGTAAAGGTATAACCACTGTGTATCCTTAATGTCTGTATCATAATGCACGTCTGATTGTATCATCAGCCACGTGCTTGTGTTGCTTCTAGAGGGAAACTGTGATATATAAGCAGTCGAGCCATAAACAGAGTGGTTGGTTCACTTGAAGCTGCTTTATAGTACATAGAGAGTGTGTAGAGCGTTATTGTCTATACTAACATCAACGGTCTCGCAAACGCATATGATTCAACTGCTAAGTTGTTACTTCTTAGCAGTGCAAGCCATTCTAGAAGGAAACCCAACGCCTGGGATCGTGTCCTATAGCGCTGGGCTTGTACTGTGCAATACACATGCAGTAAAGGTATAACCAGTGTGTATCCTTAATGTCTGTATCGTGATGCACGTCTGATTATATCAGCAGCCACGTGCTTGTGTTGCTTCTAGAGGGAAACTGTGATATATATGCAGTCGAGCCATAAACAGAGTGGTTGGTTCACTTGAAACTGCTTCATAGTACATAGAGCGTGTGTAGAGCGTTATTGACTATACTAACATCAACGGTCTTATAAACGCAGAGGTTTCAAACGCTAAGTTGTTACTTCTTAGCAGTGCAAGCCTTTCTAGAAGGAAACCCAACGCCAGGGATAGTGTCCTAAAGCGCTGGGCTTGTACTGTGCAATACACATGCAGTAAAGGTATAACCAGTGTGTATTCTTAATGTCTGTATCCTAATGCACGTCTGATTGTATCATCAGCCACGTGCTTGTGTTGCTTCTAGAGGGAAACTGTGATATATATGCAGTCGAGCCATAAACAGAGGGGTTGTGTCACTTGAAACTGCTTCATAGTACATAGAGCGTTTGTAGAGCGTTATTGTCTATACTAACATCAACGGTCTCGCAAACGCATATGATTAAACTGCTAAGTTGTTACTTCTTAGCAGTGCAAGCCATTCTAGAAGGAAACCCAACGCCTGGGATAGTGTCCTATAGCGCTGTGCTTATACTGTGCAATACACATGCAGTAAAAGTATAACCAGTGTGTATCCTTAATGTCTGTATCGTGATGCACGTCTGATTGTATCAGCAGCCACGTGTTTGTGTTGCTCAAGAGATACTGTGATATATATGCAGTCGAGCCATAAACAGAGGGATTGTTTCACTTGAAAGTACTTCATAGTCCATAGAGCGTGTGTAGGGCGTTATTGCCCATACCAATAACAACCGTCTGGCAAACGCGAATGATTCAACTGCTAAGTTGTTACTTCCTAGCAGTGCAAGCCTTTCTAGAAGGAAACAAAACGCCTGGGATCGTGACCTATAGCGCTGGGCTTGTACTGTGCAATCCACATGCTGTAAAGGTATAGCCAGTGTGTATCCTTAATGTCTGTATCGTGATGCACGTCTGATTGTATCAGCAGCCACGTATTTGTGTTGCTTCTAGATGGAAACTGTGATATATAAGCAGTCGAGCCATAAACAGAGTGGTTGGTTCACTTGAAACTGCTTCATAGTACATAGAGCGTGTGTAGAGCGTTATTGTCTATACTAACATCAACGGTCTCGCAAGCGCATATGATTCAACTGCTAAGTTGTTACTTCTTAGCAGTGCAAGCCTTTCTAGAAGGAAACCTAAAGCCTGGGATCGTGTCCTATTGCGCTGTGCTTGTACTGTGCAATACACATGCAGTAAAGGTATAACCAGTGTGTATCCTTAATGTCTGTATCGTGATGCACGTCTGATTGTATCAGCAGCCACGTGTTTGTGTTGCTCAGGAGAAACTGTGATATATAAGCAGTCGAGCCATAAGCAGAGGGGTTGTTTCACTTGAAAGTACTTCATAGTCCATAGAGCGTGTGTAGGGCGTTATTGCCCATACCAACAACAACCGTCTGGCAAACGCGAATGATTCAACTGCTAAGTTGTTACTTCCTAGCAGTGCAAGCCTTTCTAGAAGGAAACAAAACGCCTGGGATCGTGTCCTATAGCGCTGGGCTTGTACTGTGCAATACACATGCTGTAAAGGTATAGCCAGTGTGTATCCTTAATGTCTGTATCGTGATGCACGTCTGATTGTATCAGCAGCCACGTGTTTGTGTTGCTTCTAGAGGGAAACTGTGATATATATGCAGTCGAGCCATAAACAGAGTGGTTGGTTCACTTGAAACTGCTTCATAGTACATAGAGCGTGTGTAGAGCGTTATTGCCTATACTAACATCAACGGTCTTATAAATGCAGAGGTTTCAAACGCTAAGTTGTTACTTCTTTGCAGTGCAAGCCTTTCTAGAAGGAAACCCAACGCCAGGGATAGTGTCCTATAGCGCTGTGCTTATACTGTGCAATACACATGCAGTAAAGGTATAACCAGTGTGTATTCTTAATGTCTGTATCGTGATGCACGTCTGATTGTATCAGCAGCCACGTGTTTGTGTTGCTTCTAGAGGGAAACTGTGATATATAAGCAGTCGAGCCATAAACAGAGTGGTTGGTTCACTTGAAACTGCTTCATAGTACATAGAACGTGTGTAGAGCGTTATTGCCTATACTAACATCAACGGTCTTATAAACGCAGAGGGTTCAAACGCTAAGTTGTTACTTCTTAGCAGTGCAAGCCATTCTAGAAGGAAACCCAACGCCTGGGATAGTGTCCTATAGCGCTGTGCTTATACTGTGCAATACACATGCAGTAAAGGTATAACCAGTGTGTATCCTTAATGTCTGTATCGTGATGCACGTCTGATTGTATCAGCAGCCACGTGTTTGTGTTGCTCCAAGAGGGAAACTGTGATATATATGCAGTCGAGCCATAAACAGAGGGGTTGTTTCACTTGAAAGTACTTCATAGTTCATAGAGCGTGTGTAGGGCGTTATTGCCCATACCAATAACAACCTTCTGGCAAACGCGAATGATTCAACTGCTAAGTTGTTACTTCTTAGCAGTGCAAGCCATTCTAGAAGGAAACCCAACGCCTGGGATAGTGTCCTATAGCGCTGTGCTTATACTGTGCAATACACATGCAGTAAAGGTATAACCAGTGTGTATCCTTATTGTCTGTATCGTGATGCACGTCTGATTGTATCAGCAGCCACGTGTTTGTGTTGCTTCTAGAGGAAAACTGTTATACATAAGCAGTCGAGCCATAAACAGAGTGGTTGGTTCACTTGAAACTGCTTCATAGTACATAGAGCGTATGTAGAGCCTTATTGCCTATACTAACATCAACGGTCTTCAAAACGCAGATGATTCAAACGCTAGTTGTTACTTCTTAGCCGTACAAGCCTTTCTAGAAGGAAACCCAACGCCAGGGATAATGTCCTATAGCGCTGGGCTTGTACTGTGCAATACACATGCAGTAAAGGTATAACCAGTGTGTATTCTTAATGTCTGTATCCTAATGCACGTCTGATTGTATCAGCAGCCACGTGTTTGCGTTGCTTCTAGAGGGAAACTGTTATATATATGCAGTCGAACCATAAACAGAGGGGTTGTCTCACTTGAAACTACTTCATAATACATAGAGCGTTACTGCCCATACCAACCTCAACCGTCTAGGAAACGCAGATGATTCAACTGCTAAGTTGTTACTTCTTAGCAGTGCAAGCCTTTCTAGAAGGAAACCCAACGCCTGGCGTGTCCTATAGCGCTGGGCATGTAGTGTGCAATACACATGCAGTAAAAGTATAGCCAGTGTGTATCTTTAATGTCTGTATCGTGATGCACGTCTGATTGTATCAGCAGCCACGTGTTTGTGTTGCTTCTAGAGGAAAACTGTGATGTATAAGCAGTCGAGCCATAAACAGAGTGGTTGGTTCACTTGAAACTGCTTCATAGTACATAGAGCGTGTGTAGAGCGTTATTGTCTATACTAACATCAACGGTCTCGCAAACGCATATGATTCAACTGCTAAGTTGTTACTTCTTAGCAGTGCAAGCCATTCTAGAAGGAAACCCAACGCCTGGGATAGTGTCCTATAGCGCTGTGCTTATACTGTGCAATACACATGCAGTAATGGTATAACCAGTGTGTATCCTTAATGTCTGTATCGTGATGCACGTCTGATTGTATCAGCAGCCACGTGTTTGTGTTGCTTCTAGAGGAAAACTGTGATATATAAGCAGTCGAGCCATAAACAGAGTGGTTGGTTCACTTGAAACTGCTTCATAGTACATAGAGCGTGTGTAGAGCGTTATTGCCTATACTAACATCAACGGTCTTATAAACGCAGAGGTTTCAAACGCTAAGTTGTTACTTCTTAGCCGTACAAGCCTTTCTAGAAGGAAACCCAACGCCTGGGATAGTGTCCTATAGCGCTGTGCTTATACTGTGCAATACACATGCAGTAAAGGTATAACCAGTGTGTATCCTTAATGTCTGTATCGTGATGCACGTCTGATTGTATCATCAGCCACGTGTTTGTGTTGCTTCTAGAGGGAAACTGTGATATATAAGCAGTCGAGCCATAAACAGAGTGGTTGGTTCACTTGAAACTGCTTCATAGTACATAAAGCGTGTGCAGAGCGTTATTGCCTATACTAACATCAACGGTCTTATAAACGCAGAGGTTTCAAACGCTAAGTTGTTACTTCTTAGCAATGCAAGCCTTTCTAGAAGGAAACCCAACGCCTGGGATAGTGTCCTATAGCGCTGGGCTTGTACTGTGCAATACACATGCAGTAAAGGTATAACCACTGTGTATCCTTAATGTCTGTATCATAATGCACGTCTGATTGTATCAGCAGCCACGTGTTTGTGTTGCTCCAAGAAGAAAACTGTGATATATAAGCAGTCGAGCCATAAACAGAGGGTTTGTTTCACTTGAAACTGCTTTATAGTACATAGAGCGTGTGTAGAGCGTTATTGTCTATACTAACATCAACGGTCTCGCAAACGCATATGATTCAACTGCTAAGTTGTTACTTCTTAGCAGTGCAAGCCATTCTAGAAGGAAACCCAACGCCTGGGATAGTGTCCTATAGCGCTGTGCTTATACTGTGCAATACACATGCAGTAAAGGTATAACCAGTGTGTATCCTTAATGGCTGTATCGTGATGCACGTCTGATTGTATCAGCAGCCACGTGTTTATGAACCCATTGACCCTGGAAAACGTTTAGCATATATATGCAGTCGAGCCATAAACAGAGGGGTTGTTTCACTTGAAAGTACTTCATAGACCATAGAGCGTGTGTAGGGCGTTATTGCCCATACCAATAACAACCGTCTGGCAAACGCGAATGATTCAACTGCTAAGTTGTTACTTCTTAGCAGTGCAAGCCATTCTAGAAGGAAACCCAACGCCTGGGATAGTGTCCTATAGCGCTGTGCTTATACTGTGCAATACACATGCAGTAAAGGTATAACCAGTGTGTATCCTTAATGTCTGTATCGTGATGCACGTCTGATTGTATCAGCAGCCACGTGTTTGTGTTGCTTCTAGAGGAAAACTGTTATATATAAGCAGTCGAGCCATAAACAGAGTGGTTGGTTCACTTGAAACTGCTTCATAGTACATAGAGCGTATGTAGAGCGTTTTTGCCTATACTAACATCAACGGTCTTCAAAACGCAGATGATTCAAACGCTAGTTGTTACTTCTTAGCCGTACAAGCCTTTCTAAAAGGAAACCCAACGCCAGGGATAATGTCCTATAGCGCTGGGCTTGTACTGTGCAATACACATGCAGTAAAGGTATAACCAGTGTGTATTCTTAATGTCTGTATCCTAATGCACGTCTGATTGTTACAGCAGCCACGTGTTTGCGTTGCTTCTAGAGGGAAACTGTTATATATATGCAGTCGAACCATAAACAGAGGGGTTGTCTCACTTGAAACTTCTTCATAATACATAGAGCGTTACTGCCCATACCAACCTCAACCGTCTAGGAAACGCAGATGATTCAACTGCTAAGTTGTTACTTCTTAGCAGTGCAAGCCTTTCTAGAAGGAAACCCAACGCCTGGCGTGTCCTATAGCGCTGGGCATGTAGTGTGCAATACACATGCAGTAAAAGTATAGCCAGTGTGTATCCTTAATGTCTGTATCGTGATGCACGTCTGATTGTATCAGCAGCCACGTGTTTGTGTTGCTTCTAGAGGAAAACTGTGATGTATAAGCAGTCGAGCCATAAACAGAGTGGTTGGTTCACTTGAAACTGCTTCATAGTACATAGAGCGTGTGTAGAGCGTTATTGTCTATACTAACATCAACGGTCTCGCAAACGCATATGATTCAACTGCTAAGTTGTTACTTCTTAGCAGTGCAAGCCATTCTAGAAGGAAACCCAACGCCTTTGATAGTGTCCTATAGCGCTGTGCTTATACTGTGCAATACACATGCAGTAATGGTATAACCAGTGTGTATCCTTAATGTCTGTATCGTGATGCACGTCTGATTGTATCAGCAGCCACGTGTTTGTGTTGCTTCTAGAGGAAAACTGTGATATATAAGCAGTCGAGCCATAAACAGAGTGGTTGGTTCACTTGAAACTGCTTCATAGTACATAGAGCGTGTGTAGAGCGTTATTGCCTATACTAACATCAACGGTCTTATAAACGCAGAGGTTTCAAACGCTAAGTTGTTACTTCTTAGCCGTACAAGCCTTTCTAGAAGGAAACCCAACGCCTGGGATAGTGTCCTATAGCGCTGTGCTTATACTGTGCAATACACATGCAGTAAAGGTATAACCAGTGTGTATCCTTAATGTCTGTATCGTGATGCACGTCTGATTGTATCATCAGCCACGTGTTTGTGTTGCTTCTAGAGGGAAACTGTGATATATAAGCAGTCGAGCCATAAACAGAGTGGTTGGTTCACTTGAAACTGCTTCATAGTACATAAAGCGTGTGCAGAGCGTTATTGCCTATACTAACATCAACGGTCTTATAAACGCAGATGTTTCAAACGCTAAGTTGTTACTTCTTAGCAGTGCAAGCCTTTCTAGAAGGAAACCCAACGCCTGGGATAGTGTCCTATAGCGCTGGGCTTGTACTGTGCAATACACATGCAGTAAAGGTATAACCAGTGTGTATCCTTAATGTCTGTATCGTGATGCACGTCTGATTGTATCATCAGCCACGTGTTTGTGTTGCTTCTAGAGGGAAACTGTGATATATATGCAGTCGAGCCATAAACAGAGTTGTTGGTTCACTTGAAACTGCTTCATAGTACATAGAGCGTGTGTAGAGCGTTATTGTCTATACTAACATCAACGGTCTCGCAAACGCATATGATTCAACTGCTAAGTTGTTACTTCTTAGCAGTGCAAGCCATTCTAGAAGGAAACCCAACGCCTGGGATAGTGTCCTATAGCGCTGTGCTTATACTGTGCAATACACATGCAGTAAAGGTATAACCAGTGTGTATCCTTAATGTCTGTATCGTGATGCACGTCTGATTGTATCAGCAGCCACGTGTTTGTGTTGCTTCTAGAGGAAAACTGTGATATATAAGCAGTCGAGCCATAAACAGAGTGGTTGGTTCACTTGAAACTGCTTCATAGTACATAGAGCGTGTGTAGAGCGTTATTGCCTATACTAACATCAACGGTCTTATAAACGCAGAGGTTTCAAACGCTAAGTTGTTACTTCTTAGCCGTACAAGCCTTTCTAGAAGGAAACCCAACGCCTGGGATAGTGTCCTATAGCGCTGTGCTTATACTGTGCAATACACATGCAGTAAAGGTATAACCAGTGTGTATCCTTAATGTCTGTATCGTGATGCACGTCTGATTGTATCAGCAGCCACGTGTTTGTGTTGCTTCTAGAGGAAAACTGTTATATATAAGCAGTCGAGCCATAAACAGAGTGGTTGGTTCACTTGAAACTGCTTCATAGTACATAGAGCGTGTGTAGAGCGTTATTGCCTATACTAACATCAACGGTCTTATAAACGCAGAGGGTTCAAACGCTAAGTTGTTACTTCTTAGCAGTGCAAGCCTTTCTAGAAGGAAACCCAACGCCTGGCGTGTCCTATAGCGCTGGGCATGTAGTGTGCAATACACATGCAGTAAAAGTATAGCCAGTGTGTATCCTTAATGTCTGTATCGTGATGCAGCTAATTTACGCACTATAAAATGTGAATCATAACCTGTCAAGTTATGTAATATTACAGGTACTACATGACTGTCAATGTAATCAAAATTACATTTTTGGTGAGCTGCTTCCCTATATTCTCCTGTTAAATGACAATGGTCACGAATTTTTATTTCATTTTCAGTAAATGATTTGCTGCAAATATGACATTTCAGCTGTATCAAAATTATATTTTTGTAATTTGGATAGTGGTTTCATTGGAACTGTATTGGAAAAAATATTGTTAATTTCAATAGAAATTGTTTGCAATTTATTTACAAACCAATCTATACAGTCCTGTCCGCAGTACGATTCAAATTTACAAAGATTTTTATCATATGAACATTTTATATAATATGCTATGCTAAACGGTTCATGTTTTTGAATTTTTTCAGTACATGTTTTATTGTTATTAGTATCATTATAATTTACTAAAATACTTTCCATATCTGCATATATTACAAAAGGACATTTCAGTTTATTTCTAAAATTCTGAAAATTAATGATATTATTTTCTTTGATTGGTAATGTGATTTTAGTAGAATTTTTATTTTTACAAATTTCTATATGTTTATGTAAAATATTTTCAGTACTAAAATTATTTAAACATCTATCACAAATAAAATTTTTATGTGTTAATAAAAGTTGGTTACGTAAGAGGCGAGACAAATTTTTAACCAAACGAAATGGTATTTAGTTGAGTTTTCAATTTCAGTAGATAACATTAATAAATGGATACGTCTTACAAAATCATTTGTACTTAAAAATATAGGTACAATATTTTTCTTTTCTAGAGTATACACATTTATCGAAATATGATTTAAATTTTCAAATTTTGAGATAACTTTTAGTTGAATAGGAAAATTAATATCATTATATTCTAGTACTTGACTAAAATGGGGATATGATGAAGTTCTGTTAGGATGATCCTTATATTCAACAGGAAATAGTGCTGATACAACTGCCCACAGGAAACAATATTGATCATTATTTTTAACATTTATTACAGCTTTTTTCATTTTTATATGTTTTGGTACATCAATATAAGTAGATAAGCCACCACTAATTGGAGAATAATTATTTCTGTTAACTTTTGAATGTAAAATTTCTAATAAACCCACCCTGAGTCTTTTTCTTGAAAGTCTTCTAATTTTGAAAGTGTGTATCCTCATTGTCTGCATCATGATGAACGTCTGATTGTATCAGCAGCCACGTGTTTGTGTTACTTCTAGAGGGAAACTGTGATATATAAGCAGTCGAGCCATAAACAGAGCGGTTGGTTCTCTTGAAACTGCTTCATAATACATAGACCGTGTGTAGAGCGTTATTGCCTGTACTAACATCAACGGTCTTACAAACGCAGATGATTCAAACACTAGTTGTTACTTCTTAGCAGTGCAAGCCTCTCTAGAAGGAAACCCAACGCCTGGGATCGTGTCCTATATCGCTGGGCTTGTACTGTGCAATACACATGCAGTAAAGGTATAACCAGTGTGTATCCTTAATGTCTGTATCGTGATGCACGTCTGATTGTATCAGCAGCCACGTGTTTGTGTTGCTTCTAGAGGGAAACTGTGATATATAAGCAGTCGAGCCATCGAGCCATAAACAGAGTGGTTGGTTCACTTGAAACTGCTTCATAGTACATAAAGCGTGTGCAGAGCGTTATTGCCTATACTAACATCAACGGTCTTATAAACGCAGAGGTTTCAAACGCTAAGTTGTTACTTCTTAGCAGTGCAAGCCTTTCTAGAAGGAAACCCAACGCCTGGGATAGTGTCCTATAGCGCTGGGCTTGTACTGTGCAATACACATGCAGTAAAGGTATAACCACTGTGTATCCTTAATGTCTGTATCATAATGCACGTCTGATTGTATCATCAGCCACGTGCTTGTGTTGCATCTAGAGGGAAACTGTGATATACAGGGTGTCCGGAAAAGACGTGTACAACGGAAGACCACAGACTCCTGGGTTCAAAATAAACCGATTTAGCCCAATTTACCAATTTCCAAAATTGCTTCGTTTCGCCGCTAGGGAGCGCCAAACCCCGCGAAAAATTTTTGTTTATTCCGAATATCTCGAAAACGACTTGATCGATGTTAACCATTTTTGGGCTACGCATTTATAAGTCTAACCGACACTTTTTGACATTATTTAAAATCTTTTGCAGTTATTATAAATATAAGAAAAATCATGTATCATGCAAATATAAGCACATATATTTTTAACCCCCTGTACAATTACTCTCAGTTTTTTTCTATTTGTAGCTGACTTTATTTAGAAACTTTTTTTACACTTTCAGAATTTTGAAGAGATGAGCAGTTTAGGCAGAAAAAATATTTTTCGTATGTCAACAATATTCGTTCTGCAACAAATAACAAAGTACCAGAAGTAGGCTCTGATATTTTAAGTATCAGTTGTATGTCAAATCTAATCAGCTACTGAAGTTAGTCTCTCGATTTATTCTTTTTGCTCAATTACTTAGTTACTTTAGATCTTACTTTATTTGTTGTTGTTATTGTTGTGGTTGTTTATGTTCCTCATTTTTCAATATTTCATCATGGATACGTATACATATTCCGAACAAGTAGATATGGTTTTGGTTTATGGAGTTTGTCAAGATAACGGCCGCAATAGTGTTAGGGTCTACATGGACAGATTCCCTCATCGACGAGTGTCAAATCATCAAACTTTTGCCAACATCGAAAGGCGACTTCGCGAATTTGATTCTTTACACCAAATGAATACGGTTCAAGGGCGTCAACGTACCACGAAAACTATAAAGGTGAAGGAACAAATCCTAGATAAGATAGAAGAGAACCCAAAAATTAGTGCAAGACGCATTGAACAAGAAATAGGGATACCAAAAACCATAGTTCATGATGTTTTGAACGAGCAGTTACTACATCCGTACCACATTCAATCGGTTCATGACCGGTTTATGAACCCATTGACCCTGAAAAACGTTTAGCATTTTATACAAGAATAAAGAACCCATGATATCAATTTCAGCAAAAACATTTTATTTACAGATGAAGCATATTTTTCTAGGTCAGGAATTATTAATAACCATAACAAACACGTTTTTACTGGTGAAAACCACACTGTACTGAAATAAGACATTTTCAATATGAATTCAGAGTGGACGTGGAATTATAGACAACTTTATTATTGGCTCGGTTGTGTTTCCACATCGATTAAATGGGGTCAACTATTTAAATTTTTACAGCAAGTATTACCTAATTTATTGGACGATTTACCGTTACTACTTCGTCGTAAACATGTGGTTTATGCACGATGGTGCACCCCATTTGCAATACCCGTTAGTCAGTATTTACATAATCTGTATCCTAACAGGCGGATTGGAGAGAAAACGATGCTCCTATAAAATGGCCACCTCGAGCACCAGACTTACCTCCTTGCGAATATTTTTGTAAAGTATATGCCTACGCAGTTAATAATAAAGAGGATTTTTAGGCGAATCCAAGACGCAGTTAACATTTTACGAGGTAATCCAGTAATCATGGAGAGCACTACAACTTCGTAAAACCGTAAAACGGATTACTTATTGCGTACGAGAAAACGGGTCACTGAGCATTTATTGTAAAGAGATCATAACTTTTTTTATTTGCTGTATTAATCTTATTCGTATCTCGTATTTATTAAATAAAATATAAATGAGTTTTGGAATTTTCGTTATTTGTTGCAGAACGAATGCTGATATTGTTGACATACGAAAAATATTTTTTCTACCTAAACTACTCATCTATTCAAAATTCTGAAAGTATAAAAAAAGTTTCTAAATAAAGTCAACTACTAATAGAAAAAAACTGAGAATGATTATACAGGGGATTAAGAAAATATGTGCTTATATTTGCATGATACATGATTTTTCTTATATTTCTAATGACTGCAAAAGATTTTAAATAATGTCAAAAAGTGTCGGTTAGACTAATAACTGCGTAGCCCAAAAATGGTTAACATCGATCAAGTCGTTTTCGAGATATTCGAAATAAACATAAATTTTTCGCGAACCTTGGCGCTCCCTAGCGGCGAAACAAAGCAATTTTGGAAATAAGTAAATTGGGCTAAATCGTCTTATTTTGAACCCAGGAGTCTGTGGTCTTCCGTTGTACACGTCTTTTCCGGACACCCTGTATATGCAGTCGAGCCATAAACAGAGGGGTTGTGTCACTTGAAACTGCTTCATAGTACATAGAGCGTGTGTAGAGCGTTATTGTCTATACTAACATCAACGGTCTCGTAAACGCATATGATTCAACTGCTAAGTTGTTACTTCTTAGCAGTGCAAGCCATTCTAGAAGGAAACCCAACGCCTGGGATAGTGTCCTATAGCGCTGTGCTTATACTGTGCAATACACATGCAGTAAAGGTATAACCAGTGTGTATCCTTAATGTCTGTATCGTGATGCACGTCTGATTGTATCAGCAGCCACGTGTTTGTGTTGCTCCAAGAGGAAACTGTGATATATATGCAGTCGAGCCATAAACAGAGGGGTTGTTTCACTTGAAAGTACTTCATAGTCCATAGAGCGTGTGTAGGGCGTTATTGCCCATACCAATAACAACCGTCTGGCAAACGCGAATGATTCAACTGCTAAGTTGTCACTTCCTAGCAGTGCAAGCCTTTCTAGAAGGAAACAAAACGCCTGGGATCGTGTCCTATAGCGCTGGGCTTATACTGTGCATACACATGCTGTAAAGGTATAGCCAGTGTGTATCCTTAATGTCTGTATCGTGATGCACGTCTGATTGTATCAGCAGCCACGTGTTTGTGTTGCTTCTAGATGGAAACTGTGATATATAAGCAGTCGAGCCATAAACAGAGTGGTTGGTTCACTTGAAACTGCTTCATAGTACATAAAGCGTGTGCAGAGCGTTATTGCCTATACTAACATCAACGGTCTCGCAAACGCATATGATTCAACTGCTAAGTTGTTACTTCTTAGCAGTGCAAGCCATTCTAGAAGGAAACCCAACGCCTGAGATAGTGTCCTATAGCGCTGTGCTTATACTGTGCAATACACATGCAGTAAAGGTATAACCAGTGTGTATCCTTAATGTCTGTATCGTGATGCACGTCTGATTGTATCAGCAGCCACGTGTTTGTGTTGCTCCAAGAGGAAAACTGTGATATATAAGCAGTCGAGCCATAAACAGAGTGGTTGGTTCACTTGAAACTGCTTCATAGTACA
>CM046725.1:70471022-70753963 GCA_025584915.1 Monochamus saltuarius | reverse complement strand
ACTAACATCAACGGTCCAAGCGCATATGATTCAACTGCTAACTTGTTACAACTTAGCAGTGCAAGCCTTTCTAGATGGAAACCCAACGCCTGGGATAGTGTCCTATATCGCTGTGCTTATACTGTGCAATACAAATGCAGTAAAGGTATAACCAGTGTGTATCCTTAATGGAAGTATCGTGATGCACGTCTGATTGTATCAGCAGCCACGTGTTTGTGTTGCTCCAAGAGGGAAACTGTGATATATATGCAGTCGAGCCATAAACAGAGGGGTTGTTTCACTTGAAAGTACTTCATAGTCCATAGAGCGTGTGTAGAGCGTTATTGTCTGTACTAACATCAACGGTCTCGCAAGCGCATATGATTCAACTGCTAAGTTGTTACTTCTTAGCAGTGCAAGCCATTCTAGAAGGAAACCCAACGCCTGGGATAATGTCCTATAGCGCTGTGCTTATACTGTGCAATACAAATGCAGTAAAGGTATAACCAGTGTGTATCCTTAATGTCTGTATCGTGATGCACGTCTGATTGTATCAGCAGCCACGTGTTTGTGTTGCTCCAAGAGGGAAACTGTGATATATATGCAGTCGAGCCATAAACAGAGGGGTTGTTTCACTTGAAAGTACTTCATAGTCCATAGAGCGTGTGTAGAGCGTTATTGTCTATACTAACATCAACGGTCTCGCAAACGTAAATGATTCAACTGCTAAGTTGTTACTTAGCAGTGCAATATTCTAGAAGGAAACCCAACGCCTGGGATAGTGTCCTATAGCGCTGTGCTTATACTGTGCAATAGACATGCAGTAAAGGTATAACCAGTGTGTATCCTTAATGTCTGTATCGTGATGCACGTCTGATTGTATCAGCAGCCACGTGTTTGTGTTGCTTTTAGAGGAAAACTGTTATATATAAGCAGTCGAGCCATAAACAGAGTGGTTGGTTCACTTGAAACTGCTTCATAGTACATAGAGCGAGTGTAGAGCGTTATTGCTTCATACTAACATCAACGGTCTGGCAAAACGCAGATGATTCAAACGCTGTTGTTACTCTTAGCCTTACAAGCTTTTCTATAAGTATACCCAACGCCAGGGATATTGTCCTATAGCGCTGTGCTTGTACTGTGCAATACACATGCAGTAAAGGTATAACCAGTGTGTATTCTTAATGTCTGTATCCTAATGCACGTCTGATTGTATCAGCAGCCACGTGCTTTGCGTTGCTTAGAGGGAAACTGTTATATATATGCAGTCGAACCATAAACAGAGGGGTTGGTTCACTTGAAATTACTTCATAATACATAGAACGTTACTGCTTCCTACTAACCTCAACCGTCTAGGAACGCAGATGATTCAAACTGCTGTTGTTACTTCTTAGCAGTGCAAGCTTTTCTAGAAGGAAACCCAACGCCAGGCGTAATGTCCTATAGCGCTGGGCATGTACTGTGCAATACACATGCAGTAAAAAAGGTATAACCAGTGTGTATCCTTAATGTCTGTATCGTGTTGCACGTCTGATTTTATCAGCAGCAACGTGTTTGTGTTTCATCTAGTGTGAAACTGTTATATATCTGCATTCGAGCAATAATCATAGGGGTTTTTTCACTTTAAACTGCTTCATTGTACATAGAACGTTATTGCCTATACTAACATCAACGGTCTCTAAAACGCAGATGATTCAAATGCTAAGTTGTTACTTCTTAGCAGTGCAAGCCTTTCTAGAAGGAAACCCAACGCCTGGATAGTGTCCTATAGCGCTGTGTTTATACTGTGCAATACACATGCAGTAAAGGTATAACCAGTGTGTATCCTTAATGTCTGCATCGTGATGCACGTCTGATTGTATCAGCAGCCACGTGTTTGTGTTGCTTCTAGAGGAAAACTGTTATATATAAGCAGTCGAGCCATAAACAGAGTGGTTGGTTCACTTGAAACTGCTTCATTGTACATAGAGCGTGTGTAGAGCGTTATTGCCTATACTAACATCAACGGTCTTATAAACGCAGAGGTTTCAAACGCTAAGTTGTTACTTCTTAGCAGTGCAAGCCTTTCTAGAAGGAAACCCAACGCCTGGCGTGTCCTATAGCGCTGGGCATGTAGTGTGCAATACACATGCAGTAAAAGTATAGCCAGTGTGTATCCTTAATGTCTGTATCGTGATGCACGTCTGATTGTATCAGCAGCCACGTGTTTGTGTTGCTTCTAGAGGGAAACTGTGATATATAAGCAGTCGAGCCATAAACAGAGTGGTTGGTTCACTTGAAACTGCTTCATTGTACATAGAGCGTGTGTAGAGCGTTATTGCCTATACTAACATCAACGGTCTTATAAACGCAGAGGTTTCAAACGCTAAGTTGTTACTTCTTAGCAGTGCAAGCCTTTCCAGAAGGAAACCCAACGCCTGGCGTGTCCTATAGCGCTGGGCATGTAGTGTGCAATACACATGCAGTAAAAGTATAGCCAGTGTGTATCCTTAATGTCTGTATCGTGATGCACGTCTGATTGTATCAGCAGCCACGTGTTTGTGTTGCTTCTAGAGGGAAACTGTGATATATAAGCAGTCGAGCCATAAACAGAGTGGTTGGTTCACTTGAAACTGCTTCATAGTACATAGAGCGTGTGTAGAGGGTTATTGCCTATACTAACATCAACGGTCTTATAAACGCAGAGGTTTCAAACGCTAAGTTGTTACTTCTTAGCAGTGCAAGCCTTTCTAGAAGGAAACCTAAAGCCTGGGATCGTGTCCTATTGCGCTGTGCTTGTACTGTGCAATACACATGCAGTAAAGGTATAACCAGTGTGTATCCTAAATGCCTGTATCGTGATGCACGTCTGATTGTATCAGCAGCCACGTGTTTGTGTTGCTCCAGGAGGGAAACTGTGATATATAAGCAGTCGAGCCATAAGCAGAGGGGTTGTTTCACTTGAAAGTACTTCATAGTCCATAGAGCGTGTGTAGGGCGTTATTGCCCATACCAACAACAACCGTCTGGCAAACGCGAATGATTCAACTGCTAAGTTGTTACTTCCTAGCAGTGCAAGCCTTTCTAGAAGGAAACAAAACGCCTGGGATCGTGTCCTATAGCGCTGGGCTTGTACTGTGCAATACACATGCTGTAAAGGTATAGCCAGTGTGTATCCTTAATGTCTGTATCGTGATGCACGTCTGATTGTATCAGCAGCCACGTGTTTGTGTTGCTTCTAGAGGGAAACTGTGATATATATGCAGTCGAGCCATAAACAGAGTGGTTGGTTCACTTGAAACAGCTTCATAGTACATAGAGCCTGTGTAGAGCGTTATTGCCTATACTAACATCAACGGTCTTCAAAACGCAGATGATTCAAACGCTAGTTGTTACTTCTTAGCCGTGCAAGCCTTTCAAGAAGGAAACCCAACGCCTGGGATCGTGTCCTATAGGGCTGGGCTTGTACTGTGCAATACACATGCAGTAATGGTATAACCAGTGTGTATCCTTGATGTCTGTATCGTGATGCACGTCTGATTGTATCAGCAGCCACGTGTTTGTGTTGCTTCTAGAGGGAAACTGTGATATATAAGCAGTCGAGCCATAAACAGAGTGGTTGGTTCACTTGAAACTGCTTCATAGTACATAGAGCGTGTGTAGAGCGTTATTGCCTATACTAACATCAACGGTCTTATAAACGCAGAGAGTTCAAACGCTAAGTTGTTACTTCTTAGCAGTGCAAGCCTTTCTAGAAGGAAACAAAACGCTTGGGATCGTGTCCTATAGCGCTGGGCTTGTACTGTGCAATACACATGCTGTAAAGGTATAGCCAGTGTGTATCATTAATGTCTGTATCGTGATGCACGTCTGATTGTATCAGCAGCCACGTGTTTGTGTTGCTTCTAGAGGGAAACTGTGATATATAAGCAGTCGAGCCATAAACAGAGTGGTTGGTTCACTTGAAACTGCTTCATAGTACATAGAGCGTGTGTAGAGCGTTATTGTCTATACTAACATCAACGGTCTCGCAAACGCATATGATTCAACTGGTAAGTTGTTACTTCTTAGCAGTGCAAGCCATTCTAGAAGGAAACCCAACGCCTGGGATAGTGTCCTATAGCGCTGTGCTTATACTGTGCAATATACACATGCAGTAAAGGTATAACCAGTGTGTATCCTTAATGTCTGTATCGTGATGCACGTCTGATTGTATCAGCAGCCACGTGTTTGTGTTGCTCCAAGAAGGAAACTGTGATATATATGCAGTCGAGCCATAAACAGAGGGGTTGTTTCACTTGAAAGTACTTCATAGTCCATAGAGCGTGTGTAGAGCGTTATTGCCCATACCAATAACAACCGTCTGGCAAACGCGGATGATTCAACTGCTAAGTTGTTACTTCTTAGCAGTGAAGCCTTTCTAGAAGGAAACCCAACGCCTGGGATCGTGTCCTATACCGCTGGGCATATAGTGTGCAATACACATGCAGTAAAGGTATAGCCAGTGTGTATCTTTAATGTCTGTATTGTGCTGCACGTCTGATTGTATCAGCAGCCACGTGTTTCTGTTGCTTCTGGGGGGAAACTGTGATATATAAGCAGTCGAGACATAAACAGAGTGGTTGGTTCACTTGAAACTGCTTCATAGTACATAGAGCGTGTGTAGAGCGTTATTGCCTATACTAACATCAACGGAGTTATACACGCAGAGGTTTCAAACGCTAAGTTGTTACTTCTTAGCAGTGCAAGCCTTTCTAGAAGGAAACCCAACGCCTGGGATCGTGTCCTATAGCGCTGGGCATGTACTGTCCAATACACATGCAATAAAGGTATAACCAGTGTGTATCCTTAATGTCTGTATCGTGATGCACGTCTGATTGTATCAGCAGCCACGTGTTTGTGTTGCTTTAGAGGGAAACTGTGATATATATCAGTCGAACCATAAACAGAGGGGTTGTCTCACTTGAAACTACTTCATAATACATAGAGCGTTACTGCTCATACCAACCTCAACCGTCTAGGAAACGCAGATGATTCAACTGCTAAGTTGTTACTTTAGCAGTGCAAGCCTTCAAGATGGAAACCCAACGCCTGGGATCGTGTCCTATAGCGCTGGGCATGTACTGTGCAATACACATGCAGTAAAGGTATAGCCAGTGTATCCTTAATGTATGTATCGTGATGCACGTCTGATTGTATCAGCAGCCACGTGTTTATGTGTTAATCTAGAGGAAACTGTGATATATAAGCAGTCGAGCCATAAACAGAGGGTTTGTATCACTTGAAACTGCTTCATAGTACATAGAGCGTGTGTAGAGCGTTATTGTCTATACTAACATCAACGGTTTCGCAAACGCATATGATTCAACTGCTTAGTTGTTACTTCTTAGCAGTGCAAGCCTTTCTAGAAGGAAACCCAACGCCTGGGATAGTGTCCTATAGCGCTGGGCTTGTACTGTGCAATACACATGCTGTAAAGGTATAACCAGTGTGTATTCTTAATGTCCGTATCATAATGCACGTCTGATTGTATCATCAGCCACGTGCTCGTGTTGCTCGTAGAGGGAAACTGTGATATATATGCAGTCGAGCCATAAACAGAGGGATTGTGTCACTTGAAACTGCTTCATAGTACATAGAGCGTGTGTAGAGCGTTATTGTCTATACTAACATCAACGGTCTCGCAAACGCATATGATTCAACTGGTAAGTTGTTACTTCTTAGCAGTGCAAGCCATTCTAGAAGGAAACCCAACGCCTGGGATAGTGTCCAATAGCGCTGTGCTTATACTGTGCAATACACGTGCAGTAAAGGTATAACCAGTGTGTATCCTTAATGTCTGTATCGTGATGCACGTCTGATTGTATCAGCAGCCACGTGTTTGTGTTGCTCCAAGAGGGAAACTGTGATATATATGCAGTCGAGCCATAAACATAGTGGTTGGTTCACTTGAAACTGCTTCATAGTACATAGAGCGTGTGTAGAGCGTTATTGTCTATACTAACATCAACGGTCTCGCAAACGCATATGATTCAAACGCTAGTTGTTACTTCTTAGCCGTGCAAGCCTTTCTAGAAGGAAACCCAACGCCTGGGATCATGTCCTATAGCGCTGGGCATGTAGTGTGCAATACACATGCAGTAAAGGTAAAGCCAGTGTGTATCCTTAATGTCTGTATCGTGATGCACGTCTGATTGTATCAGCAGCCACGTGTTTGTGTTGCTTCTAGAGGGAAACTGTGATATATAAGCAGTCGAGCCATAAACAGAGTGGTTGGTTCACTTGAAGCTGCTTCATATTACATAGAGCGTGTGTAGAGCGTTATTGTCTATACTAACATCAACGGTCTTCAAAACGCAGATGATTCAAACGCTAGTTGTTACTTCTTAGCCGTGCAAGCCTTTGTAGAAGGAAACCTAACGCCTGGGATCGTGTCCTATAGCGCTGGGCATGTAGTGTGCAATACACATGCAGTAAAGGTAAAGCCAGTGTGTATCCTAAATGTCTGTATCGTGATGCACGTCTGATTGTATCAGCAGCCACGTGTTTGTGTTGTTTCTAAAGGGAAACTGTGATATATAAGCAGTCGAGCCATAAACAGAGTGGTTGGTTCACTTGAAGCTGCTTCATATTACATAGAGCGTGTGTAGAGCGTTATTGCCTATACTAACATCAACGGTCTTATAAACGCAGATGTTTCAAACGCTAAGTTGTTACTTCTTAGCAGTGCAAGCCTTTCTAGAAGGAAACCCAACGCCTGGGATCATGTCCTATACCGCTGGGCATGTAGTGTGCAATACACATGCAGTAAAGGTAAAGCCAGTGTGTATCCTTAATGTCTGTATCGTGACGCACGTCTGATTGTATCAGCAGCCACGTGTTTGTGTTGTTTCTAAAGCGAAACTGTGATATATAAGCAGTCGAGCCATAAACAGAGTGGTTGGTTCACTTGAAACTGCTTCATTGTACATAGAGCGTGTGTAGAGCGTTATTGCCTATACTAACATCAACGGTCTTATAAACGCAGAGGGTTCAAACGCCAAGTTGTTACTTCTTAGCAGTGCAAGCCTTTCTAGAAGGAAACCCAACGCCTGGGATAGTGTCCTATAGCGCTGGACTTGTACTGTGCAATACACATGCAGTAAAGGTATAACCAGTGTGTATCCTTAATGTATGTATCGTGATGCACGTCTGATTGTATCAGCAGCCACGTGTTTGTGTTGCTTCTAGAGGGAAACTGTGATATATAAGCAGTCGAGCCATAAACAGAGTGGTTGGTTCACTTGAAAGTACTTCATAGTCCATAGAGCGTGTGTAGGGCGTTATTGCCCATACCAACAACAACCGTCTGGCAAACGCGGATGATTCAACTGCTAAGTTGTTATATCTTAGCAGTGCAAGCCTTTCTAGAAGGACACCCAACGCCTGGGATAGTGTCCTATAGCGCTGGGCTTGTACTGTGCAATACACATGCAGTAAAGGTATAACCAGTGTGTATCCTTAATGTATGTATCGTGATGCACGTCTGATTGTATCAGCAGCCACGTGTTTGTGTTGCTTCTAGAGTGAAACTGTGATATATAAGCAGTCGAGCCATAAACAGAGTGGTTGGTTCACTTGAAACTGCTTCATAGTACATAGAGCGTGTGTAGAGCGTTATTGCCTATACTAACATCAACGGTCTTCCAAACGCAGATGATTCAAACGCTAGTTGTTACTTATTAGCCGTGCAAGCCTTTCTAGAAGGAAACCTAACGCCTGGGATCGTGTCCTATAGCGCTGGGCATGTAGTGTGTAATACACATGCAGTAAAGGTAAAGCCAGTGTGTATCCTTAATGTATGTATCGTGATGCACGTCTGATTGTATCAGCAGCCACGTGTTTGTGTTGTTTCTAAAGCGAAACTGTGATATATAAGCAGTCGAGCCATAAACAGAGGGGTTGTTTCACTTGAAACTGCTTCATAGTACATAGAGCGTGTGTAGAGCGTTATTGCCTATACTAACATCAACGGTCTTATAAACGCAGAGGGTTCAAACGCTAAGTTGTTATATCTTAGCAGTGCAAGCCTTTCTAGAAGAAAACCCAACGCCTGAGATCGTGTCCTATAGCACTGTGCTTGTACTATGCAATACACATGCAGTAAAGGTATAACCAGTGTGTATCCTTAATGTATGTATCATAATGCACGTCTGATTGTATCAGCAGCCACGTGTTTGTGTTGCTTCTAAAGCGAAACTGTGATATATAAGCAGTCGAGCCATAAACAGAGTTGTTGTCTCACTTGAAAGTACTTCATAGTCCATAGAGCGTGTGTAGAGCGTTATTGTCTATACTAACATCAACGGTCTGGCAAACGAGGATGATTCAACTGCTTAGTTGTTACTTCTTAGCAGTGCAAGCCTTTCTAGAAGGAAACCCAACGCCTGGGATAGTGTCCTATAGCGCTGGTCTTGTACTGTGCATTACACATGCAGTAAAGGTATAACCAGTGTGTATCCTTAATGTATGTATCATAATACACGTCTGATTGTATCAGCAGCCACGTGTTTGTGTTGCTTCTAGAGCGAAACTGTGATATATAAGCAGTCGAGCCATAAACAGAGTGGTTGGTTCACTTGAAACTGCTTCATAGTACATAGAGCGTGTGTAGAGCGTTATTGCCTATACTAACATCAACGGTCTTATAAACGCAGAGGGTTCAAACGCTAAGTTGTACTTCTTAGCAGTGCAAGCCTTTCTAGAAGGAAACCCAACGCCTGGGATAGTGTCCTATAGCGCTGGGCTTGTACTGTGCAATACACATGCAGTAAAGGTATAACCAGTGTGTATCATTAATGTATGTATCGTGATGCACGTCTGATTGTATCAGCAGCCACGTGTTTGTGTTGCTTCTAGAGCGAAACTGTGATATATAAGCAGTCGAGCCATAAACAGAGTGGTTGGTTTACTTGAAACTGCTTCATAGTACATAGAGCGTGTGTAGAGCGTTATTGCCTATACTAACATCAACGGTCTTCAAAACGCAGATGATTCAAACGCTAGTTGTTACTTATTAGCCGTTCAAGCCTTTCTAGAATTAAACATAACGACTGGGTTCGTGTCCTATAGCGCTGTGCATGTACTGTGCAATACACATGCAGTAAAGGTAAAGCCAGTGTGTATCCTTAATGTATGTATCGTGATGCACGTCTGATTGTATCAGCAGCCACGTGTTTGTGTTGTTTCTAAAGCGAAACTGTGATATATAAGCAGTCGAGCCATAAACAGAGTGGTTGTCTCACTTGAAAGTACTTCATAGTCCATAAAGCGTGTGTAGGGCGTTTTTGCCCATACCAACAACAACCGTCTGGCAAATGCGGATGATTCAACTGCTAAGTTGTTATATCTTAGCAGTGCAAGCCTTACTAGAAGAAAACCCTACGCCTGAGATCGTGTCCTATAGCTCTGTGCTTGTACTTTGCAATACACATGCAGTAAATGTATAAACAGTGTGTATCCTTAATGTATGTATCATAATGCACGTCTGATTGTATCAGCAGCCACGTGTTTGTGTTGTTTCTAAAGCGAAACTGTGATATATAAGCAGTCGAGCCATAAACAGAGTTGTTGTCTCACTTGAAAGTACTTCATAGTACATATAGCGGGTGTAGAGCGTTATTGCCTAGACTAAGATCAACGGTCGCTCAAACGCATATGATTCAACTGCTAAGTTGTTACTTTGCAGTGCTAGCCATTCTAGAAGGAAACCCAACGCCTGGGATAGTATAGCGCTGATCTTGTACCGTGAAATACACATGCAGTAAAGGTATAAACAGTGTGTATCCTTAATGTATGTATCATAATGCACGTCTGATTGTATCAGCAGCCACGTGTTTGTGTTGTTTCTAGAGCGAAACTGTGATATATAAGCAGTCGAGCCATAAACAGAGTGGTTGGTTCACTTGAAACTGCTTCATAGTACATAGAGCGTGTGTAGAGCGTTATTGCCTATACTAACATCAACGGTCTTCAAAACGCAGTTGATTCAAATGCTAGTTGTTACTTCTTAGCCGTGCAAGCCTTTCTACAAGGAAACCTAACGCCTGGGATCATGTCCTATAGCGCTGGGCATGTAGTGTGCAATACACATGCAGTAAAGGTAACAGTGTATCCTTAATGTCTGCATCGTGATGCACGTCTCATTGTATCAGCAGCCACGTGTTTGTGTTGCTTCTAGAGGGAAACTGTGATATATAAGCAGTCGAGCCATAAACAGGGTGGTTGGTTCGCTTGAAGCTGCTTCATATTACATAAAGCGTGTGTAGAGCGTTATTGTTATACTAACATCAACGGTCTTATAAACGCAGAGGTTTCAAACGCTAAGTTGTACTTTAGCAGTGAAAGCCTTTCTAGAAGGAAACCCAACGCCTGGGATAGTGTCCTATAACGCTGGGCTTGTACTGTGCAATACACATGCAGTAAAGGTATAACCAGTGTGTATCCTTAATGTTTGTATCATAATGCACGTCTGTTTGTATCATCAGCCACGTGCTTGTGTTGCTTCTATATTGATACTGTGATATATATGCAGTCGAGACATAAACAGTGGGGTTGTTTCACTTGAAACTGCTTCATAGTACATAGAGCGTGTGTAGAGCGTTATTGTCTATACTAACATCAACGGTCTCGCAAAGGTAGATGATTCAACTGCTAAGTTGTTACTTCTTAGCCGTACAAGCCTTTCTAGAAGGAAACCCAACGCCTGGGATAGTGTCGTATAGCGCTGGGCTTGTACTGTGCAATACACATGCAGTAAAGGTATAACCAGTGTGTATCCTTAATGTCTGTATCGTGATGCACGCCTGATTGTATCAGCAGCCACGTGTTTGTGTTGCTTCTAGAGGGAAACTGATATATAAGCAGTCGAGCCATAAACAGGGTGGTTGTCTCACTTGAAAGTACTTCATAGTCCATAGAGCGTGTGTAGGGCGTTATTGTCCATACCAACAACAACCCTCTGGCAAACGCGGATAATTCAACTGCTAAGTTGTTACATCTTAGCAGTGCAAGCCTTTCTAAAAGGAAACCCAACGCCTAGATTGTGTCCTATAGTGCTGAGCTTGTTCTGTGCAATGCACATGCAGTAAAGGTATAACCAGTGTGTATCCTTAATGTATGTATCGTGATGCACGTCTGATTGTATCAGCAGCCACGTGTTTGTGTTGCTTCTAGAGGGAAACTGTGATATATAAGCAGTCGAGCCATAAACAGAGTGGTTGGTTCTCTTGAAACTGCTTCATAGTACATAGAGCGTGTGTAGAGCGTTATTGCCTATATTAACATCAACGGTCTTCAAAACGCAGATGATTCAAACGCCAGTTGTTACTTTTTAGCCGTGCAAGCCTTTCTAGAAGGAAACCCAACGCCTGGGATAGTGTCCTATAGCGCTGGGCTTGTACTGTTGAATACACATGCAGTAAAGGGATAACCAGTGTGTATCCTTAATGTATGTATCATAATGCACGTCTGATTGTATCAGCAGCCACGTGTTTATGTTTGTTCTAGATGGATACTGTGATATATATGCAGTCGAGCCATATACAGAGGGGTTGTGTCACTTGACACTGCTTCATAGTACATAAAGCGTGTGTAGAGCGTTATTGTCTATACTAACATCAACGGTCTTACAAACACAGATATTTCAAACGCTAAGTTGTTACTTCTTAGCAGTGCAAGCCTTTCTAGAAGGAAACCCAACGCCTGGATTGTGTCCTATAGCGCTGTGCTTGTACTGTGCAATACACATGCAGTAAAGGTATAACCAGTGTGTATCCTTAATGTATGTATCGTGATGCACGTCTGACTGTATCAGCAGCCACGTGTTTGTGTTGTTTCTAAATCGAAACTGTGATATATAAGCAGTCGAGCCATAAACAGAGTGGTTGTCTCACTTGAAAGTACTTCATAGTCCATAGAGCGTGTGTAGGGCGTTAGTGACCATACCAACAATAACCTTCTGTCATTAGCGTATGATTCAACTGCTAATTTGTTATATCTTAGCAGTTCAAGCCTTTCTAGAAGGAAACCCAACGCCTGGGATAGTGTCCTATAGCGCTGGGCTTGTACTGTGCAATACACATGCAGTAAAGGTATAACCAGTGTGTATCCTTAATGTATGTATCGTGATGCACGTCTGATTGTATCAGCAGCCACGTGTTTGTGTTGCTTCTAGAGGGAAACTGTGATATATAAGCAGTCGAGCCATAAACAGAGTGGTTGGTTCACTTGAAGCTGCTTCATATTACATAGAGCGTGTGTAGAGCGTTATTGCCTATACTAACATCAACGGTCTTCAAAACGCAGATGATTCAAACGCTAGTTGTTACTTTTTAGCCGTGCAAGCCTTTCTAGAAGGAAACCCAACGCCTGGGATCGTGTCCTATTGCGCTGTGCTTGTACTGTGCAATACACATGCAGTAAAGGTATAACCAGTGTGTATCCTTAATGTATGTATCGTGATGCACGTCCGATTGTATCAGCAGGCACGTGTTTGTGTTGCTTCTAGAGGGAAACTGTGATATATAAGCAGTCGAGCCATAAACAGAGTGGTTAGTTCACTTGAAGCTGCTTCATATTACATAGAGCGTGTGTAGAGCGTTATTGCCTATACTAACATCAACGGTCTTATAAACGCAGAGGGTTCAAACGCTAAGTTGTTATTTCTTAGCAGTGCAAGCCTTTCTAGAACGAAACCCAACGCCTGGGATCGTGTCCTATATCGCTGGGCTTGTATTGTGCAATACACATGCAGTAAAGGTATAACCAGTGTGTATCCTTAATGTATGTATCGTGATGCACGTCTGATTGTATCAGCAGCCACGTGTTTGTGTTGCTTCTAGAGCGAAACTGTGATATATAAGCAGTCGAGCCATAAACAGAATGGTTGGTTCACTTGAAACTGCTTCATAGTACATAGAGCGTGTGTAGAGCGTTATTGCCTATACTAACATCAACGGTCTTCAAATCGCAGATGATTCAAACGCTAGTTGTTACTTTTTAGCCGTGCAAACCTTTCTAGAAGGAAACCCAACGCCTGGGATCGTGTCCTATTGCGCTGTGCTTGTACTGTGCAATACACATGCAGTAAAGGTATAACCAGTGTGTATCCTTAATGTATGTATCGTGATGCACGTCTGATTGTACAGCAGCCACGTGTTTGTGTTGTTTCTAAAGCGAAACTGTGATATATAAGCAGTCGAGCCATAAACAGAGTGGTTGCCTCACTTGAAAGTACTTCATAGTCCATAGAGCGTGTGTAGGGCGTTATTGCCCATACCAACAACAACCGTCTGGCAAACGCGGATGATTCAACTGCTAAGTTGTTATATCTTAGCAGTGCAAGCCTTTCTAGAAGGAAACCCAACGCCTGGGATAGTGTCCTAGAGCGCTGGGCTTGTACTGTGCAATACACATGCAGTAAAGGTATAACCAGTGTGTATCCTTAATGTATGTATCGTGATGCACGTCTGATTGTATCAGCAGCCACGTGTTTGTGTTCCTTCTAGAGCGAAACTGTGATATATTAGCAGTCGAGCCATAAACAGAGTGGTTGGTTCACTTGAAGCTGCTTCATATTACATAGAGCGTGTGTAGAGCGTTATTGCCTATACTAACATCAACGGTCTTCAAAACGCAGATGATTCAAACGCTAGTTGTTACTTTTTAGCCGTGCAAGCCTTTCTAGGAGGAAACCCAACGCCTGGGATCGTGTCCTATTGCGCTGTGCTTGTACTGTGCAATACACATGCAGTAAAGGTATAACCAGTGTGTATCCTTAATGTATGTATCGTGATGCACGTCTGATTGTACAGCAGCCACGTGTTTGTGTTGTTTCTAAAGCGAAACTGTGATATATAAGCAGTCGAGCCATAAACAGAGTGGTTGTCTCACTTGAAAGTACTTCATAGTCCATAGAGCGTGTGTAGGGCGTTATTGCCCATACCAACAACAACCGTCTGGCAAACGCGGATGATTCAACTGCTAAGTTGTTATATCTTAGCAGTGCAAGCCTTTCTAGAAGGAAACCCAACGCCTGGGATAGGGTCCTATAGCGCTGGGCTTGTACTGTGCAATACACATGCAGTAAAGGTATAACCAGTGTGTATCCTTAATGTATGTATCGTGATGCACGTCTGACTGTATCAGCAGCCACGTGTTTGTGTTGCTTCTAGAGCGAAACTGTGATATATAAGCAGTCGAGCCATAAATAGAGTGGATGGTTCACTTGAAACTGCTTCATAGTACATAGAGCGTGTGTAGAGCGTTATTGCCTATACTAACATCAACGGTCTTCAAAACGCAGATGATTCAACTGCTAAGTGGGGATTTCCTTCTAGAAAGGCTTGCACTGCTTAGAAGAAACAACATGGAGTTTGAAACAATCGCGTTTGCAAGACGGTTGATGTTAGTATAGGCGTTAGGCAAGCCTGTGCACCTTATACATCAGTTCTGCCCAAGCGTTGAGAAAGATACAAAATTGTCGAATCTCCACTTCCAATATTATATTGTCCTCTCAGTGTCCAGACGATAACCAATATAACCATAAAAGTACTTCATCAAGACGAAAGACTAATCAATTTTAGAGGTAAAACTATAACCGTTCAAATGGTGATTAGATATGATACAGAAGTTCCAAACAAAAAGTCTTATAAAAAGAAAAAACATGGATCCAATTTTAGTATGCAAAATACATTCAAAGCGTTAATATCTAAGAATCATAACGTGGCTGCTGATACAATCAGCCGTGCATCATGATACATACATTAAGGATACACACTGGTTATACCTTTACTGCATGTGTATTGCACAGAACAAGCACAGCGCTATAGGACACGATCTCAGGCGTTGGGTTTCCTTCTAGAAAGGCTTGCACTGCTTAGAAGAAACAACATGGAGTTTGAAACAACCGCGTTTGCAAGACGGTTGATGTTAGTATAGGCGTTAGGCAAGCCTGTGCTCCTTATACATCAGTTCTTCCCAAGCGTTGAGAAAGGATACAAAATTGTCGAATCTCCACTTCCAATATTATATTGTCCTCTCAGTGTCCAGACGATAACCAATATAACCATAAAAGTACTGGATCAAGACGAAAAACTAATAGATTTTAGAGGTAAAACTATAACCGTTCAAATGGTGATTAGATATGATAAAGAAGTTCCAAACCAAAAGTCTTATAAAGAGAAAAACATGGATCCAAACATAGTATGCAAAATACATTCAAAGCGTTAATATCTAAGAATCATAACGTGGGTGATGATACAATCAGACGTGCATTACGATACAGACAATAAGGATACACACTGGTTATA
Source organism: Monochamus saltuarius (assembly GCA_025584915.1). NCBI lineage: Eukaryota > Metazoa > Arthropoda > Insecta > Coleoptera > Cerambycidae > Monochamus > Monochamus saltuarius. Next base: position 70,738,655 of record CM046725.1, on the reverse strand, counting down.
CCTTTCCTGCATGTGTATTGCACAGTACAAGCACAGCGCTATAGGACACGATCCCAGGCGTTGGGTTCCTTCTAGAAAGGCTTGCACTGCTAAGAAGTAACAACTTAGCGTTTGAAATATCTGTGTTTGTAAGACCGTTCATGTTAGTATAGACAATAACGCTCTACACACGCTCTATGGACTATGAAGCACTTTCAAGTGAGACAACCACTCTGTTTATGGCTCGACTGCTTATATATCACAGTTTCCTTCTAGAAGCAACCCAAACACGTGGCTGCTGATACAATCAGACGTGCATTTTATACATACATTAAGGATACATACTGGTTATACCTTTACTGCATGTGTATTGCACAGGACAAGTCCAGCGCTATAGGACACTATCCCAGGCGTTGGGTTTCCTTCTAGAATGGCTTGCACAGCTAAGAAGTAACAACTTAGCAGTTGAATCATCTACGTTTGCGAGACCGTTGATGTTAGTATAGACAATAACACTCTACACACGATCTATGTACTATGAAGCAGTTTCAAGTGAACCAACCACTCTGTTTATGGCTCGACTGCTTATATATCACAGTATCCCTCTAGAACAAACATAAACACGTGGCTGCTGATACAATCAGACGTGCATCACGATACATACATTAAGGATACACACTGGTTATACCTTTACTGCATGTGTATTGCACAGTACAAGCCCAGCGCTATAAGACACTATCCCAGGCGTTGGGTTTCCTTCTAGAAAGCCTTGCACTGCTAAGATGTAACAACTTAGCAGTTGAATTATCCGCGTTTGCCAGACGGTTGTTGTTGGTATGGGCAATAACGCCCTACACACGCTCTATGGACTATGAAGTACTTTCAAGTGAGACAACCACCCTGTTTATGGCTCGACTGCTTATATATCACAGTTTCGCTCTAGAAGCAACACAAACACGTGGCTGCTGATACAATCAGACGTGCATTATGATACATACATTAAGGATACACACTGGTTATACCTTTACTGCATGTGTATTGCACAGTACAAGCCCAGCGCTATAGGACACTATCCCAGGCGTTGGGTTTCCTTCTAGAATGGCTTGCACTGCTAAGAAGTAACAACTTAGCAGTTGAATCATCTACGTTTGCGAGACCGTTGATGTTAGTATAGACAATAACGCTCTACACACGCTCTATGTACTATGAAGCAGTTTCAAGTGAACCAACCACTCTGTTTATGGCTCGACTGCTTATATATCACAGTATCCCTCTAGAACAAACATAAACACGTGGCTGCTGATACAATCAGACGTGCATCACGATACATACATTAAGGATACACACTGGTTATACCTTTACTGCATGTGTATTGCACAGAACAAGCACAGCTCTATAGGACACAATCCAGGCGTTTGGTTTCCTTATAGAAAGGCTTGCACTGCTAAGATGTAACAACTTAGCAGTTGAATTATCCGCGTTTGCCAGACGGTTGTTGTTGGTATGGGCAATAACGCCCTACACACGCTCTATGGACTATGAAGTAGTTTCAAGTGAGACAACCCCTCTGTTTATGGCTCGACTGCTTATATATCACAGTTTCGCTCTAGAAGCAACACAAGCACGTGGCTGATGATACAATCAGACGTGCATTATGATACATACATTAAGGATACATACTGGTTATACCTTTACTGCATGTGTATTGCACAGGACAAGTCCAGCGCTATAGGACACTATCCCAGGCGTTGGCTTTCCTTCTAGAATGGCTTGCACTGCTAAGAAGTAACAACTTAGTGTTTGAAACCTCTGCGTTTATAAGACCGTTGATGTTAGTATAGACAATAACGCTCTACACACGCCCTATGTACTATGAAGCAGTTTCAAGTGAAACAACCCCTCTGTTTATGGCTCGACTACTCTCGACTGCATATATATCACAGTTTCCATCTAGAAGCAACACAAGCACGTGGCTGATGATACAATCAGACGTGCATTATGATACAAACATTAAGGATACACACTGGTTATACCTTTACTGCATGTGTATTGCACAGTACAAGCCCAGCGCTATAGGACACTCTCCCAGGCGTTGGGTTTCCTTCTAGAAAGGCTTGCACTGCTAAGAAGTAACAACTTAGCAGTTGAATCATCTACGTTTGCGAGACCGTTGATGTTAGTATAGACAATAACGCTCTACACACGCTCTATGAACTATGAAGTACTTTCAAGTGAGACAACCACTCTGTTTATGGCTCCACTGCTTATATATCACAGTTTCGCTTTAGAAACAACACAAACACGTGGCTGCTGATACAATCAGACGTGCATCACGATACATACATTAAGGATACACACTGTCTTTACCTTTACTGCATGTGTATTACACACTACATGCCCAGCGCTATAGGACACGATCCCAGGCGTTGGGTTTCCTTCTAGAAAGGCTTGCACGGCTAAAAAGTAACAACTAGCGTTTGAATCATCTGCGTTTTGAAGACCGTTGATGTTAGTATAGACAATAACGCCCTACACACGCTCTATGGACTATGAAGTACTTTCAAGTGAGACAACCACTCTATGGCTCGACTGCATATATATCACAGTTTCGCTCTAGATGCAACACAAACACGTGGCTGCTGATACAATCAGACGTGCATCACGATACATACATTAAGGATACACACTGGTTATACCTTTACTGCATGTGTATTGCACAGGACAAGCCCAGCGATATAGGACACGATCCCAGGCGTTGGGTTTCGTTCTAGAAAGGCTTGCACTGCTAAGAAGTAACAACTTAGCGTTTGAATCATCTGCGTTTATAAGACCGTTGATGTTAGTATAGGCAATAACGCTCTACACACGCTCTATGTAATATGAAGCAGCTTCAAGTGAACCAACCACTCTGTTTATGGCTCGACTGCTTATATATCACAGTTTCCCTTTAGAAGCAACACAAACACGTGGCTGCTGATACAATCAGACGTGTATTATGATACATACATTAAGGATACACACTGGTTATACCTTTACTGCATGTGTATTGCACAGTACAAGACCAGCGCTATAGGACACTATCCCAGGCGTTGGGTTTCCTTCTAGAATGGCTTGCACTGCTAAGAAGTAACAACTTAGCAGTTGAATTATCTACGTTTGCGAGACCGTTGATGTTAGTATAGACAATAACGCTCTACACACGCTCTATGGACTATGAAGTACTTTCAAGTGAGACAACCACTCTGTTTATGGCTCGACTGCTTATATATCACAGTTTCGCTTTAGAAACAACACAAACACGTGGCTGCTGATACAATCAGACGTGCATCACGATACATACATTAAGGATACACACTGGTTATACCTTTACTGCATGTGTATTGCACAGTACAAGCCCAGCGCTATAGGACACTATCCCAGGCGTTGGGTTTCCTTCTAGAAAGGCTTGCACTGCTAAGAAATAACAACTTAGCGTTTGAACCCTCTGCGTTTATAAGACCGTTGATGTTAGTATAGGCAATAACGCTCTACACACGCTCTATGTACTATGAAGCAGTTTCAAGTGAACCAACCACTCTGTTTATGGCTCGACTGCTTATATATCACAGTTTCGCTCTAGAAGCAACACAAACACGTGGCTGCTGATACAATCAGACGTGCATCACGATACATACATTAAGGATACACACTGGTTATACCTTTACTGCATGTGTATTGCACAGGACAAGCCCAGCGATATAGGACACGATCCCAGGCGTTGGGTTTCGTTCTAGAAAGGCTTGCACTGCTAAGTAACAACTTAGCGTTTGAACCCTCTGCGTTTATAAGACCGTTGATGTTAGTATAGGCAATAACGCTCTACACACGCTCTATGTAATATGAAGCAGCTTCAAGTGAACCAACCACTCTGTTTATGGCTCGACTGCTTATATATCACAGTTTCGCTCTAGAAGCAACACAAACTCGTGGCTGCTGATACAATCAGACGTGCATCACGATACATACATTAAGGATACACACTGGTTATACCTTTACTGCATGTGTATTGCACAGTACAAGCCCAGCGGTATAGGACACGATCCCAGGCGTTGGGTTTCCTTCTAGAAAGGCTTGCACTGCTAAGAAGTAACAACTTAGCAGTTGAATCATCTGCGTTTGCGGGACCGTTGATGTTAGTATAGGCAATAACGCTCTACACACGCTCTATGTACTATGAAGCAGTTTCAAGTGAAACAACCCCTCTGTTTATGGCTCGACTGCATATATATCACAGTATCCATCTAGAACAAACATAAACACGTGGCTGCTGATACAATCAGACATGCATTATGATACATACATTAAGGATACACACTGGTTATACCTTTACTGCATGTGTATTGCACAGTACAAGCCCAGCGCTATAGGACACTATCCCAGGCGTTGGGTTTCCTTCTAGAATTTCTTGCACTGCTAAGATGTAACAACTTAGCAGTTGAATCATCTACGTTTGCGAGACCGTTGATGTTAGTATAGGCAATAACGCTCTACACACGCTCTATGTACTATGAAGCAGTTTCAAGTGAACCAACCACTCTGTTTATGGCTCGACTGCATATATATCACAGTATCCATCTAGAACAAACATAAACACGTGGCTGCTGATACAATCAGACATGCATTATGATACATACATTAAGGATACACACTGGTTATACCTTTACTGCATGTGTATTGCACAGTACAAGCCCAGCGCTATAGGACACTATCCCAGGCGTTGGGTTTCCTTCTAGAATGGCTTGCACTGCTAAGAAGTAACAACTTAGCAGTTGAATCATCTACGTTTGCGAGACCGTTGATGTTAGTATAGACAATAACGCTCTACACACGCTCTATGGACTATGAAGTACTTTCAAGTGAGACAACCACTCTGTTTATGGCTCGACTGCTTATATATCACAGTTTCGCTTTAGAAACAACACAAACACGTGGCTGCTGATACAATCAGACGTGCATCACGATACATTAAGGATACACACTGGCTACCTTTACTGCATGTGTATTGCACACTACATGCCCAGCGCTATAGGACACTATCCCAGGCGTTGGGTTTCCTTCTAGAAAGGCTTGCACTGCTAAGAAGTAACAACTTAGCGTTTGAACCCTCTGCGTTTATAAGACCGTTGATGTTAGTATAGGCAATAACGCTCTACACACGCTCTATGTAATATGAAGCAGCTTCAAGTGAACCAACCACTCTGTTTATGGCTCGACTGCTTATATATCACAGTTTCGCTCTAGAAGCAACACAAACACGTGGCTGCTGATACAATCAGACGTGCATTATGATACATACATTAAGGATACACACTGGTTATACCTTTACTGCATGTGTATTGCACAGTACAAGCACAGCGCTATAGGACACGATCCCAGGCGTTGGGTTTCCTTCTAGAAAGGCTTGCACTGCTAAGAAGTAACAACTTAGCAGTTGAATCATCTACGTTTGCGAGACCGTTGATGTTAGTATAGGCAATAACGCTCTACACACGCTCTATGTACTATGAAGCAGTTTCAAGTGAACCAACCATTCTGTTTATGGCTCGACTGCTTATATATCACAGTTTCGCTTTAGAAACAACACAAACACGTGGCTGCTGATACAATCAGACGTGCATCACGATACATACATTAAGGATACACACTGGTTATACCTTTACTGCATGTGTATTGCACAGTACAAGCCCAGCGCTATAGGACACTATCCCAGGCGTTGGGTTTCCTTCTAGAAAGGCTTGCACTGCTAAGAAGTAACAACTTAGCAGTTGAATCATCTACGTTTGCGAGACCGTTGATGTTAGTATAGACAATAACGCTCTACACACGCTCTATGTACTATGAAGTACTTTCAAGTGAGACAACCACTCTGTTTACGGCTCGACTGCTTATATATCACAGTTTCGCTTTAGAAACAACACAAACACGTGGCTGCTGATACAATCAGACGTGCATCACGATACATACATTAAGGATACACACTGGTTATACCTTTACTGCATGTGTATTGCACAGTACAAGCCCAGCGCTATAGGACACTATCCCAGGCGTTGGGTTTCCTTCTAGAATGGCTTGCACTGCTAAGAAGTAACAACTTAGCAGTTGAATCATCTACGTTTGCGAGACCGTTGATGTTAGTATAGACAATAAAGCTCTACACACGCTCTATGGACTATGAAGTACTTTCAAGTGAGACAACCACTCTGTTTATGGCTCGACTGCTTATATATCACAGTTTCGCTTTAGAAACAACACAAACTCGTGGCTACTGATACAATCAGACGTGCATTATGATACATACATTAAGGATACACACTGTTTATACCTTTACTGCATGTGTATTGCATAGTACAAGCACAGTGCTATAGGACACGATCTCAGGCGTTGGGTTTTCTTCTAGAAAGGCTTGCACTGCTAAGATATAACAACTTAGCAGTTGAATCATCCGCGTTTGCTAGACGGTTGTTGTTGGTTTGGGCAAAAACGCCCTACACACGCTCTATGGACTATGAAGTACTTTCAAGTGAGACAACCACTCTGTTTATGGCTCGACTGCTTATATATCACAGTTTCGCTTTAGAAACCACACAAACACGTGGCTGCTGATACAATCAGACGTGCATCACGATACATACATTAAGGATACACACTGGCTTTACCTTTACTGCATGTGTATTACACACTACATGCTCAGCGCTATAGGACACGATCCCAGGCGTTAGGTTTCCTTCTAGAAAGGCTTAAACGGCTAAAAAGTAACAACTAGCGTTTGAATCATCTGCGTTTTGAAGACCGTTGATGTTAGTATAGGCAATAATGCTCTACACACGCTCTATGTACTATGAAGCAGTTTCAAGTGAACCAACCACTCTGTTTATGGCTCGACTGCTTATATATCACAGTTTCGCTCTAGAAGCAACACAAACACGTGGCTGCTGATACAATCAGACGTGCATTATGATACAGACATAAAGGATACACACTGGTTATGCCTTTACTGCATGTGTATTGCACAGTACAAGCCCAGCGCTATAGGACACTATCCCAGGCGTTGGGTTTCCTTCTAGAAAGGCTTGCACTGCTAAGATATAACAACTTAGCAGTTGAATCATCCGCGTTTGCCAGACGGTTGTTGTTGGTATGGGCAATAACGCCCTACACACGCTCTATGGACTATGAAGTACTTTCAAGTGAGACAACCACTCTATGGCTCGACTGCTTATATATCACAGTTTCGCTTTAGAAACAACACAAACACGTGGCTGCTGATACAATCAGACGTGCATCACGATACATACATTAAGGATACACACTGGTTATACCTTTACTGCATGTGTATTGCACAGTACAAGCACAGCGCAATAGGACACGATCCCAGGCGTTGGGTTTCCTTCTAGAAAGGCTTGCACGGCTAAAAAGTAACAACTAGCGTTTGAATCATCTGCGTTTTGAAGACCGTTGATGTTAGTATAGGCAATAACGCTCTACACACACTCTATGTACTATGAAGCAGTTTCAAGTGAACCAACCACTCTGTTTATGGCTCGACTGCTTATATATCACAGTTTCGCTCAAGAAGCAACACAAACACGTGGCTGCTGATACAATCAGACGTGCATCACGATACATACATTAAGGATACACACTGGTTATACCTTTACTGCATGTGTATTGCACAGGACAAGCCCAGCGATATAGGACACGATCCCAGGCGTTGGGTTTCGTTCTAGAAAGGCTTGCACTGCTAAGAAGTAACAACTTAGCATTTGAACCCTCTGCGTTTATAAGACCGTTGATGTTAGTATAGGCAATAACGCTCTACACACGCTCTATGTAATATGAAGCAGCTTCAAGTGAACCAACCACTCTGTTTATGGCTCGACTGCTTATATATCACAGTTTCGCTCTAGAAGCAACACAAACACGTGGCTGCTGATACAATCAGACGTGCATTATGATACATTAAGGATACACACTGGTTATACCTTTACTGCATGTGTATTGCACAGTACAAGCCCAGCGTTATAGGACACTATCCCAGGCGTTGGGTTTCCTTCTAGAAAGGCTTGCACTGCTAAGAAGTAACAACTTAGCGTTTGAACCCTCTGCGTTTATAAGACCGTTGATGTTAGTATAGGCAATAACGCTCTACCCACGCTCTATGCAATATGAAGCAGCTTCAAGTGAACCAACCACTCTGTTTATGGCTCGACTGCTTACATATCACAGTTTCCCTTTAGAAGCAACACAAACACGTGGCTGCTGATACAATGAGACGTGCATCTCGATACAGACATTAAGGATACACACTGGCTTTACCTTTACTGCATGTGTATTGCACACTACATGCCCAGCGCTATAGGACACGATCCCAGGAGTTGGGTTTTATTCTAGAAAGGCTTGCACGGCTAAGAAGTAACAACTAGCGTTTGAATCATCTGCGTTTTGAAGACCGTTGATGTTAGTATAGGCAATAACGCTCTACACACGCTCTATGTACTATGAAGCAGTTTCAAGTGAACCAACCACTCTGTTTATGGCTCGACTGCTTATATATCACAGTTTCCCTTTAGAAGCAACACAAACACGTGGCTGCTGATACAATGAGACGTGCATCACGATACAGACATTAAGGATACACACTGGCTTTACCTTTACTGCATGTGTATTGCACACTACATGCCCAGCGCTATAGGACACGATCCCAGGCGTTAGGTTTCCTTCTACAAAGGCTTGCACGGCTAAGAAGTAACAACTAGCGTTTGAATCATCTGCGTTTTGAAGACCGTTGATGTTAGTATAGGCAATAACGCTCTACACACGCTCTATGTACTATGAAGCAGTTTCAAGTGAACCAACCACTCTGTTTATGGCTCGACTGCTTATATATCACAGTTTCGCTCTAGAAGCAACACAAACACGTGGCTGCTGATACAATCAGACGTGTATTATGATACATACATTAAGGATACACACTGGTTATACCTTTACTGCATGTGTATTGCACAGTACAAGACCAGCGCTATAGGACACTATCCCAGGCGTTGGGTTTCCTTCTAGAATGGCTTGCACTGCTAAGAAGTAACAACTTAGCAGTTGAATCATCTACGTTTGCGAGACCGTTGATGTTAGTATAGACAATAACGCTCTACACACGCTCTATGGACTATGAAGTACTTTCAAGTGAGACAACCACTCTGTTTATGGCTCGACTGCTTATATATCACAGTTTCGCTTTAGAAACAACACAAACACGTGGCTGCTGATACAATCAGACGTGCATCACGATACATACATTAAGGATACACACTGTTTATACCTTTACTGCATGTGTATTGCACAGTACAAGCCCAGCGCTATAGGACACTATCCCAGGCGTTGGGTTTCCTTCTAGAAAGGCTTGCACTGCTAAGAAGTAACAACTTAGCGTTTGAACCCTCTGCGTTTATAGGACCGTTGATGTTAGTATAGGCAATAACGCTCTACACACGCTCTATGTAATATGAAGCAGCTTCAAGTGAACCAACCACTCTGTTTATGGCTCGACTACTTATATATCACAGTTTCCCTCTAGAAGCAACACAAACACGTGGCTGCTGATACAATGAGACGTGCATCACGATACAGACATCAAGGATACACACTGGCTTTACCTTTACTGCATGTGTATTGCACACTACATGCCCAGCGCTATAGGACACGATCCCAGGCGTTAGGTTTCCTTCTAGAAAGGCTTGCACGGCTAAGAAGTAACAACTAGCGTTTGAATCATCTGCGTTTTGAAGACCGTTGATGTTAGTATAGACAATAACGCTCTACACACGCTCTATGGACTATGAAGTACTTTCAAGTGAGACAACCACTCTGTTTATGGCTCGACTGCTTATATATCACAGTTTCGCTTTAGAAACAACACAAACACGTGGCTGCTGATACAATCAGACGTGCATCACGATACATACATTAAGGATACACACTGGTTATACCTTTACTGCATGTGTATTGCACAGGACAAGCCCAGCGATATAGGACACGATCCCAGGCGTTGGGTTTCGTTCTAGAAAGGCTTGCACTGCTAAGAAGTAACAACTTAGCGTTTGAACCCTCTGCGTTTATAAGACCGTTGATGTTAGTATAGGCAATAACGCTCTACACACGCTCTATGTACTATGAAGCAGTTTCAAGTGAACCAACCACTCTGTTTATGGCTCGACTGCTTATATTTCACAGTTTCGCTCTAGAAGCAACACAAACACGTGGCTGCTGATACAATCAGACGTGCATCACGATACATACATTAAGGATACACACTGGTTATACCTTTACTGCATGTGTATTGCACAGACAAGCCCAGCGCTATAGGGCACTATCCCAGGCGTTGGGTTTCCTTCTAGAAAGGCTTGCACTGCAAAGAAGTAACAACTTAGCGTTTGAACCCTCTGCGTTTATAAGACCGTTGATGTTAGTATAGGCAATAACGCTCTACACACGCTCTATGTAATATGAAGCAGCTTCAAGTGAACCAACCACTCTGTTTATGGCTCGACTGCTTATATATCACAGTTTCGCTCTAGAAGCAACACAAACACGTGGCTGCTGATACAATCAGACGTGCATTATGATACAAACATTAAGGATACACACTGGTTATACCTTTACTGCATGTGTATTGCACAGTACAAGCCCAGCGTTATAGGACACTATCCCAGGCGTTGGGTTTCCTTCTAGAAAGGCTTGCACTGCTAAGAAGTAACAACTTAGCGTTTGAACCCTCTGCGTTTATAAGACCGTTGATGTTAGTATAGGCAATAACGCTCTACACACGCTCTATGTAATATGAAGCAACTTCAAGTGAACCAACCACTCTGTTTATGGCTCGACTGCTTATATATCACAGTTTCGCTCTAGAAGCAACACAAACACGTGGCTGCTGATACAATCAGACGTGCATTATGATACAAACATTAAGGATACACACTGGTTATACCTTTACTGCATGTGTATTGCACAGTACAAGCACAGCGCAATAGGACACGATCCCAGGCGTTGGGTTTCCTTCTAGAAAGGCTTGCACTGCTAAGAAGTAACAACTTAGCAGTTGAATCATCTACGTTTGCGAGACCGTTGATGTTAGTATAGACAATAACGCTCTACACACGCTCTATGTACTATGAAGCAGTTTCAAGTGAACCAACCACTCTGTTTATGGCTCGACTGCTTATATATCACAGTTTCGCTCTAGAAGCAACACAAACACGTGGCTGCTGATACAATCAGACGTGCATCACGATACATACATTAAGGATACACACTGGTTATACCTTTACTGCATGTGTATTGCACAGTACAAGCCCAGCGCTATAGGACACTATCCCAGGCGTTGGGTTTCCTTCAAGAATGGCTTGCACTGCAAAGAAGTAACAACTTAGCAGTTGAATCATCTACGTTTGCGAGACCGTTGATGTTAGTATAGACAATAACGCTCTACACACGCTCTATGGACTATGAAGTACTTTCAAGTGAGACAACCACTCTGTTTATGGCTCGACTGCTTATATATCACAGTTTCGCTTTAGAAACAACACAAACACGTGGCTGCTGATACAATCAGACGTGCATTATGATACATACATTAAGGATACACACTGGCTTTACCTTTACTGCATGTGTATTACACACTACATGCCCAGCGCTATAGGACACGATCCCAGGCGTTAGGTTTCCTTCTAGAAAGGCTTGCACGGCTAATAAGTAACAACTAGCGTTTGAATCATCTGCGTTTTGAAGACCGTTGATGTTAGTATAGGCAATAACGCTCTACACACGCTCTATGTACTATGAAGCAGTTTCAAGTGAACCAACCACTCTGTTTATGGCTCGACTGCTTATATATCACAGTTTCGCTCTAGAAGCAACACAAACACGTGGCTGCTGATACAATCAGACGTGCATCACGATACATACATTAAGGATACACACTGGTTATACCTTTACTGCATGTGTATTGCACAGTACAAGCCCAGCGCTATAGGACACTATCCCAGGCGTTGGGTTTCCTTCTAGAATGGCTTGCACTGCTAAGAAGTAACAACTTAGCAGTTGAATCATCTACGTTTGCGAGACCGTTGATGTTAGTATAGACAATAACGCTCTACACACGCTCTATGGACTATGAAGTACTTTCAAGTGAGACAACCACTCTGTTTATGGCTCGACTGCTTATATATCACAGTTTCGCTTTAGAAACAACACAAACACGTGGCTGCTGATACAATCAGACGTGCATCACGATACATACATTAAGGATACACACTGGTTATACCTTTACTGCATGTGTATTGCACAGGACAAGCCCAGCGATATAGGACACGATCCCAGGCGTTGGGTTTCGTTCTAGAAAGGCTTGCACTGCTAAGAAGTAACAACTTAGCGTTTGAACCCTCTGCGTTTATAAGACCGTTGATGTTAGTATAGGCAATAACGCTCTACACACGCTCTATGTACTATGAAGCAGTTTCAAGTGAACCAACCACTCTGTTTATGGCTCGACTGCTTATATTTCACAGTTTCGCTCTAGAAGCAACACAAACACGTGGCTGCTGATACAATCAGACGTGCATCACGATACATACATTAAGGATACACACTGGTTATACCTTTACTGCATGTGTATTGCACAGGACAAGCCCAGCGATATAGGACACGATCCCAGGCGTTGGGTTTCGTTCTAGAAAGGCTTGCACTGCAAAGAAGTAACAACTTAGCGTTTGAACCCTCTGCGTTTATAAGACCGTTGATGTTAGTATAGGCAATAACGCTCTACACACGCTCTATGTAATATGAAGCAGCTTCAAGTGAACCAACCACTCTGTTTATGGCTCGACTGCTTATATATCACAGTTTCGCTCTAGAAGCAACACAAACACGTGGCTGCTGATACAATCAGACGTGCATTATGATACAAACATTAAGGATACACACTGGTTATACCTTTACTGCATGTGTATTGCACAGTACAAGCCCAGCGTTATAGGACACTATCCCAGGCGTTGGGTTTCCTTCTAGAAAGGCTTGCACTGCTAAGAAGTAACAACTTAGCGTTTGAACCCTCTGCGTTTATAAGACCGTTGATGTTAGTATAGGCAATAACGCTCTACACACGCTCTATGTAATATGAAGCAACTTCAAGTGAACCAACCACTCTGTTTATGGCTCGACTGCTTATATATCACAGTTTCGCTCTAGAAGCAACACAAACACGTGGCTGCTGATACAATAAGACGTGCATTATGATACAAACATTAAGGATACACACTGGTTATACCTTTACTGCATGTGTATTGCACAGTACAAGCACATCGCAATAGGACACGATCCCAGGCGTTGGGTTTCCTTCTAGAAAGGCTTGCACTGCTAAGAAGTAACAACTTAGCAGTTGAATCATCTACGTTTGCGAGACCGTTGATGTTAGTATAGGCAATAACGCTCTACACACGCTCTATGTACTATGAAGCAGTTTCAAGTGAACCAACCATTCTGTTTATGGCTCGACTGCTTATATATCACAGTTTCGCTTTAGAAACAACACAAACACGTGGCTGCTGATACAATCAGACGTGCATCACGATACATACATTAAGGATACACACTGGTTATACCTTTACTGCATGTGTATTGCACAGTACAAGCCCAGCGCTATAGGACACTATCCCAGGCGTTGGGTTTCCTTCTAGAATGGCTTGCACTGCTAAGAAGTAACAACTTAGCAGTTGAATCATCTACGTTTGCGAGACCGTTGATGTTAGTATAGACAATAACGCTCTACACACGCTCTATGGACTATGAAGTACTTTCAAGTGAGACAACCACTCTGTTTATGGCTCGACTGCTTATATATCACAGTTTCGCTTTAGAAACAACACAAACACGTGGCTACTGATACAATCAGACGTGCATCACGATACATACATTAAGGATACACACTGGTTATACCTTTACTGCATGTGTATTGCACAGTACAAGCCCAGCGCTATAGGACACTATCCCAGGCGTTGGGTTTCCTTCTAGAATGGCTTGCACTGCTAAGAAGTAACAACTTAGCAGTTGAATCATCTACGTTTGCGAGACCGTTGATGTTAGTATAGACAATAACGCTCTACACACGCTCTATGGACTATGAAGTACTTTCAAGTGAGACAACCACTCTGTTTATGGCTCGACTGCTTATATATCACAGTTTCGCTTTAGAAACAACACAAACACGTGGCTCCTGATACAATCAGACGTGCATTATGATACATACATTAAGGATACACACTGTTTATACCTTTACTGCATGTGTATTGCATAGTACAAGCACAGTGCTATAGGACACGATCTCAGGCGTTGGGTTTTCTAGAAAGGCTTGCACTGCTAAGATATAACAACTTAGCAGTTGAATCATCCGCGTTTGCCAGACGGTTGTTGTTGGTATGGGCAACACACGCTCTATGGACTATGAAGTACTTTCAAGTGAGACAACCACTCTGTTTATGGCTCGACTGCTTATATATCACAGTTTCGCTTTAGAAACAACACAAGCACGTGGCTGATGATACAATCAGACGTGCATTATGATACAGACATTAAGGATACACACTGGTTATACCTTTACTGCATGTGTATTGCACAGTACAAGCCCAGCGCTATAGGACACTATCCCAGGCGTTGGGTTTCCTTCTAGAAAGGCTTGCACTGCTAAGATATAACAACTTAGCAGTTGAATCATCCGCGTTTGCCAGACGGTTGTTGTTGGTATGGGCAATAACGCCCTTCTATGGACTATGAAGTACTTTCAAGTGAGACAACCACTCTGTTTATGGCTCGACTGCTTATATATCACAGTTTCGCTTTAGAAACAACACAAACACGTGGCTGCTGATACAATCAGACGTGCATGACGATACATACATTAAGGATACACACTGGTTATACCATTACTGCATGTGTATTGCACAGTACAAGCACAGCGCAATAGGACACGATCCCAGGCGTTGGGTTTCCTTCTAGAAAGGCTTGCACGGCTAAAAAGTAACAACTAGCGTTTGAATCATCTGCGTTTTGAAGACCGTTGATGTTAGTATAGGCAATAACGCTCTACACACGCTCTATGTACTATGAAGCAGTTTCAAGTGACACAACCCCTCTGTTTATGGCTCGACTGCATATATATCACAGTTTCCCTCTTGAAGCAACACCAACACGTGGCTGCTGATACAATCAGACGTGCATCACGATACAGACAATAAGGATACACACTGGTAATACGTTTACTAAATGTGGTTGAACAGTACAAGCACAGCACTATAGGACACGCCAGGTGTTGGGTTTCCTTCTAGAAAGGCTTGCACTGCTAAGAAGTAACAACTTAGCACTTGAATCATCTGCGTTTGCCAGACCGTTGATGTTAGTATATACAGTAACACTCTACACACGCACTGTGTACTATGAAGCAGTTTCAAGTGAAACAACCCCTCTGTTTATGGCTCGACTGCTTATATATCACAGTATCCCTCTAGAACAAACATAAACACGTGGCTGCTGATACAATCAGCCGTTCATCAAGATACATACATTAAGGAAACACACTGGTTATACCTTTACTGCATGTGTATTGCACAGAACAAGCACAGCGCTATAGGACACGATCTCAGGCGTTGGGTTTCCTAATAGAAAGGCTTTCACTGCTTAGAAGAAACAACATGGAGTTGGAAACAACCGCGTTTGCAAGACGGTTGATGTTAGTATAGGCGTTAGGCAAGCCTGTGCACCTTATACATCAGTTCTGCCCAAGCGTTGAGAAAGGATACAAAATTGTCGAATCTCCACTTCCAATATTATATTGTCCTCTCAGTGTCCAGACGATAACCAATATAACCATAAAAGTACTGGATCAAGACGAAAGACTAATCGATTTTAGAGGTAAAACTATAACCGTTCAAATGGTGATTAGATATGATAAAGAAGTTCCAAACCAAAAGTCTTATAAAGAGAAAAACATGGATCCAAACTTAGTATGCAAAATACATTCAAAGCGTTAATATCTAAGAATCATAACGTGGGTGATGATACAATCAGACGTTCATCACGATACAGACAATAAGGATACACACTGGTTATACCTTTCCTGCATGTGTATTGTACAGTACAAGCACAGCGCTATAGGACAAGATCCCATGCGTTGGGTTCCTTCTAGAAAGGCTTGCACTGCTAAGTAACAACTTAGCGTTTGAAACATCTGCGTTTGTAAGACCGTAGATGCTAGCATAGGCAGTAACGCTCTACACACGCCCTATGTACTATGAAGTAGTTTCAAGTGAGACAACCCCTCTGTTTATGGCTCGACTGCTTATACAGGGTGAGTCAGTCATAATGTCATTAATTTTAACCACGTATTCAGGAGGCCTAATAGAGGCAGAAAATCGAAAAAAAAATTTTTTTACTCGACCTTTAAAAAAATAAACAAATCACCCTATAAAAATCAGTAACACGACGCTCCTGGTACGCTACGATGGCGCACCCGACGAATTTCTAATGTCACAGACTTGCCGTATTAACCATGGATGTCACATTTACATACATAATATCATCTAACACATCAGCGTGTTATTCAAATTTACCTCCATTTAGCACTGCATTTCCCGCATTTCTTCCCCCTCAAATTTGTAGATCATGCCACACATTGGAGGGGGGATTTAAAGAATACAAGCAGTAGTTTGTTTATTTCGGTCTAACCTCACGTATTTGGCGTAAATTCACAACGCATAATTTTACAAATTCCGATTATGTGGAAATGGTAGTGTTATACGGAGAATGTTTACGAAATGCGACTGAATTTTATTAATAAAGTGCTATGGACAGATAAATGCAGTTATACTTATGTGGGCTGTAAACAGGTTAGTATCATACTACTTAAAAAAGATACATTTCTAGGCTAGATGTACGTAACTATAAATTGTACATTTGGTTATGTGTGCAGTTAATTGTACTTTCGAGTAATACTAAAAATTCATATTTATTTGTAAAACGTAGTGAAAACGTAATATCAAAATTATTAAACTGTAATAGCCTAGCATTCGAAAACATTTATTTATTATCTACATTTGTTTTTATTAACAAATAAATCAATATTTAAGGAAAATTCATTCATTTATCTAGATTAAAAAAATAGTTTTACTCCTTGTTAAATAACAGTACAAAAACTAGGTAACTAGGTTACTGACCTAATAAGGTCAAGGTCAAGATTAACTCTCGATTAGCGGCGTGCCATTTCGGTCTTGGACAGTTTTCTGTCGACAACATGATGGTTTTTTATTAAGTACTTAGTATTTAAATACGAAACACTTTTCAGCTTCTCAATAATTTACCCATTGGGTATAGGTTTTTTATGTAATGTACGTAAATGGTTTATTACTCAGTTTATTATTAGACACGTTGGAGTTTTGTTGCAGTCATAACGGCTACATTTGCTCAGAGAAAAATCGACCCGCGAGTGTACGGGTATCGTTTGATTGGGCCGTATTTTCTACAGGAAAACCTGAGTGGACCGCGTTACTTGCAATTTTTAATAGAATTATTTGATTATTATTATTTGATTTTATTGGGTATTAACATTTTAAATTATTATTGGCTGAAGTTGAACTGAGCAAGAAAAATGATATTCTAAAATAGTCAGTACAACCGTTTATTTGTGATGTCTAAAACCTAGGTGGGTAGGTACTATATAGAAAAATATTACAACTTGACAACATTGCATCAGGTCGATATCGAGTTGAACTGTCAGCTGTAACCGACCAAGGCTGTGACCGGTCAGTGACAGTCTGAAAAGGGGTTTAGATAATGATTTGAAAATATTTTTTTTTCGGCGTAAATATGCATTTAGATTTTTTTTTAATCACGTATTCGCATTATACTCATTATTCCCTATCTCCTCTTAAAATTAATGACATTATGACTGACTCACCCTGTATATCACAGTTTCCCTCTAGAAGCAACACAAACACACGGCTGATGACACAATCAGACGTGCATCACGATACATACATTAAAGATACACACTGGGCATAACTTTACTGCATGTGTATTGCACTGTACAAGCACAGCGCTATAGGATACGAACCCAGGCGTTGGGTCTCTTTCTAGAAAGGCTTGCACTGCTAAGAAGTAACAACTTAGCAGTTGAATCATCCGCGTTTGCCAGACGGTTGTTGTTGGTATGGGCAATAACGCCCTACACACGCTCTATGTACTATGAAGCAGTTTCAAGTGAAACAACCCCTCTGTTTATGGCTCGACTGCTTATATATCATAGTTTCCTTCTAGAAGCAACACAAACACGTGGCTGCTGATACAATGAGACGTGCATCACGATACAGACATAAAGGATACACACTGGTTATACCTTTACTGCATGTGTATTGCACAGTATAAGCACAGCGCTATAGGACACTATCCCAGGCGTTGGGTTTCCTTCTAGAAAGGCTTGCACTGCTAAGAAGTAACAACTTAGCAGTTGAATCATCTACGTTTGCAAGACCGTTGATGTTAGTATAGACAATAACGCTCTACACACGCTCTATGAACTATGAAGCAGTTTCAAGTGAACCAACCACTCTGTTTATGGCTCGACTGCTTATATATCACAGTTTCCCTCTAGAAGCAACACAAACACGTGGCTGCTGATACAATCAGACGTGCATCACGATACAGACATTAAGGATACACACTGGTTATAACTTTACTGCATGTGTATTGCACAGTACAAGCCCAGCGATATAGGACACGATCCCAGGCGTTGGGTTTCCTTCTAGAAAGGCTTGCACTGCTAAGAAGTAACAATTTAGCGTTTGAAATATCTGCGTTTGTAGGACCGTTGATGTTAGTATAGACAATAACGCTCTACACACGCTTTATGTACTATGAAGCAGTTTCAAGTGACACAACCCCTCTGTTTATGGCTCGACTGCATATATATAACAGTTTCCCTCTTGAAGCACCACCACCACGTGGCTGCTGATACAATCAGACGTGCATCACGATACAGACAATAAGGATACACACTGGTTATACGTTTACTGCATGTGGGTTGAACAGTACAAGCACAGCACTATAGGACACGCCAGGTGTTGGGTTTCCTTCTAGAAAGGCTTGCACTGCTAAGAAGTAACAACTTAGCGTTTGAACCCTCTGCGTTTATAAGATCGTTGATGTTAGTATAGGCCATAACGCTCTACACACGCTCTATGTAATATGAAGCAGCTTCAAGTGAACCAACCACTCTGTTTATGGTTCGACTGCTTATATATCACAGTTTCCCTCTAGAAGCAACACAAACACGTGGCTGCTGATACAATGAGACGTGCATCACGATACAGACATTAAGGATACACACTGGCTTTACCTTTACTGCATGTGTATTGCACAGTACAAGCACAGGGCTATAGGACACGCCAGGTGTTGGGTTTCCTTCTAGAAAGGCTTGCACTGCTTAGAAGAAACAACATGGAGTTTGAAACAACCGCGTTTGCAAGACGGTTGATGTTAGTATAGGCGTAAGCCTGTGCACCTTATACATCAGTTCTTCCCAAGCGTTGAGAAAGGATACAAGATTGTCGAATCTCCACTTCCAACATTATATTGTCCTCTCAGTGTCCAGACGATAACCAATATAACCATAAAAGTACTTCGTCAAGACGAAAGACTAATCAATTTTAGAGGTAAAACTATAACCGTTCAAATGGTGGTTAGATATGATAAAGAAGTTCCAAACCAAAAGTCTTATAAAAAGAAAAAACATGGATCCAAACTTAGTATGCAAAATACATTCAAAGCGTTAATATCTAAGAATCATAACGTGGCTGATGATACAATCAGACGTGCATCACGATACAGACAATAAGGATACACACTGGTTATACCTTTCCTGCATGTGTATTGCACGGTACAAGCACAGCGCTATAGGACACGATCCCAGGCGCTGGGTTCCTTCTAGAAAGGCTTGCACTGCTAAGAAGTAACAACTTAGCGTTTGAAACATCTGCGTTTGTAAGACCTTTGATGCTAGCATAGGCAGTAACGCTCTACACAAGCTCTATGTAATATGAAGCAGCTTCAAGTGAACCAACCACTCTGTTTATGGCTCGACTGCTTATATATCACAGTTTTCCTCTAGATGCAACACAAACACGTGGCTGCTGATACAATCAGACGTGCATCACGATACAGACATTAAGGATACACACTGGTTATACCTTTACTGCATGTGTATTGCACAGTATAAGCACAGCGCTATAGGACACGATCTCAGGCGTTGGGTTTCCTTCTAGAAAGGCTTGCACGGCTAAGAAGTAACAACTAGCGTTTGAATCATCTGCGTTTTGAAGACCGTTGATGTTAGTATAGGCAATAACGCTCTACACACGCTCTATGTACTATGAAGCAGTTTCAAGTGAACCAACCACTCTGTTTATGGCTCGACTGCTTATATATCACAGTTTCGCTCTAGAAGCAACACAAACACGTGGCTGCTGATACAATCAGACGTGCATTATGATACACACATTTAGGATACACACTGGTTATACCTTAACTGCATGTGTATTGCACAGTACAAGCCCAGCGCTATAGGACACTATCCCAGGCGTTGGGTTTCCTTCTAGAAAGGCTTGCACTGCTAAGAAGTAACAACTTAGCGTTTGAAACCTCTGCGTTTAAGAGACCGTTGATGTTGGTATAGGCAATAACGCTCTACACACGCACTATGGACTATGAAGCAGTTTCAAGTGAAACAACCCCTCTGTTTATGGCTCGACTGCTTATATATCACAGTATCCCTCTAGAACAAATATAAACACGTGGCTGCTGATACAATCAGCCGTGCATCACGATACATACATTAAGGATACACACTGGTTTTACCTTTACTGCATGTGTATTGCACAGAACCAGCACAGCGCTATAGGACACGATCTCAGGCGTTGGGTTTCCTACTAGAAAGGCTTGCACTGCTTAGAAGAAACAACATGGAGTTTGAAAGAACCGCGTTTGCAAGACGATTGATGTTAGTATAGGCGTTAGGCAAGCCTGTGCACCTTATACATCAGTTCTGCCCAAGCGTTGAGAAAGGATACAAAATTGTCGAATCTCCACTTCCAATATTATATTGTCCTCTCAGTGTCCAGACGATAATCAATATAACCATAAAAGTACTGGATCAAGACGAAAGACTAATCGATTTTAGAGGTAAAACTATAACCGTTCAAATGGTGATTAGATATGATAAAGAAGTTCCAAACCAAAAGACTTATAAAGAGAAAAAACATGGATCCAAACATACTATGCAAAATACATTCAAAGCGTTAATATCTAAGAATCATAACGTGGGTGATGATACAATCAGACGTGCATTACGATACAGACAATAAGGATACACACTGGTTATACCTTTCCTGCATGTGTATTGCACAGTACAGGCACAACGCTATAGGACACGATCCCAGGCGTTGGGTTAATTCTAGAAAGGCTTGCACTGCTAAGAAGTAACAACTTAGCGTTTGAAACATCTGCGTTTGTAAGACCGTAGATGCTAGCATAGGCAGTAACGCTCTACACACGCCCTATGTACTATGAAGTAGTTTCAAGTGAGACAACCTCTCTGTTTATGGCTCGACTGCTTATATATCACAGTTTCCTCTAGAAGCAACGGCTGATGCTACAATCAGACGTGCATCATACATACATTAAAGTTACACACTGGCTTTACCTTTACTGCATGTGTATTGCACTACATGACCAGCGCTATAGGACACGGTCCCAGGCGTTGGGTTTCCTTCTAGAAAGGCTTGCACTGCTAAGAAGTAACAACTTAGCAGTTGAATCATCTGCGTTTGCGAGACCGTTGATGTTAGTATAGACAATAACGCTCTACACACGCTCTATGTACTATGAAGCAGTTTCAAGTGAAACAACCCCTCTGTCTATGGCTCGACTGCATATATATCACAGTTTCCCTCTAGAAACAACACAAACACGTGGCTGCTGATACAATCAGACGTGCATCACGATACAGACATTAAGGATACACACTGGTTATAACTTTACTGCATGTGTATTGCACAGTGCAAGCACAGCGCTATAGGACACGATCCCAGGCGTTGGGTTTCCTTCTAGAAAGGCTTGCACTGCTTAGAAGTAACAACTTAGCAGTTGAATCATCGGCGTTTGCCAGACGGTTGTTGTTGGTATAGGCAATAACGCTCTACACACGCTCTATGTAATATGAAGCAGCTTCAAGTGAGACAACTTCTCTGTTTATGGTTCGACTGCTTATATATCACAGTTTCTCTCTAGAAACAACACAAACACGTGGCTGATGATACAATCAGACGTGCATTATGATACATACATTAAGGATACACACTGGTTATACCTTTACTGCATGTGTATTGCACAGTGCAAGCACAGCGCTATAGGACACGATCCCAGGCGTTGGGTTTCCATCTAGAAAGGCTTGCACTGCTAAGAAGTAACAACTTAGCGTTTGAAACCTCTGCGTTTATAAGACCGTTGATGTTAGTATAGGCAATAACGCTCTACACACGCTCTATGTAATATGAAGCAGTTTCAAGTGAACCAACCACTCTGTTTATGGCTCGACTGCTTATATATCACAGTTTCCCTCTAGAAGCAACACAAACACGTGGCTGCTGATACAATCAGAAGTGCATCAAGGATACACACTGGTTATACCTTTACTGCATGTGTATTACACAGTACAAGCACAGCGCTATAGGACACGATCCTAGGCGTTGGGTTTAATTCTAGAAAGGCTTGCACTGCTAGGAAGTAACAACTTAGCGTTTGAATCATCTGCGTTTATAAGACCGTTGATGTTAGTATAGGCAATAACGCTCTACACACGCTCTATGTACTATGAAGCAGTTTCAAGTAAACCAACCACTCTGTTTATGGCTCGACTGCTTATATATCACAGTTTCCCATTAGAAACGACACAAACACGTGGCTGCTGATACAATCAGACGTGCATTATGATACATACATTAAGGATACACATTGTTTATACCTTTACTGCATGTGTATTGAATAGTACAAGCACAGTGCTATAGGACACAATCTCAGGCGTTGGGTTTTCTTCTAGAAAGGCTTGCACTGCTAAGATATAACAACTTAGCAGTTGAATCATCAGCGTTTGCCAGACGGTTGTTGTTGGTATAGGCAATAACGCTCTACACACGCTCTATGGCCTATGAAGTACTTTCAAGTGAGACAACCACTCTGTTTATGGCTCGACTGCTTATATATCACAGTTTCCCTCTAGAAGCAACACAAACACGTGGCTGCTGATACAATGAGACGTGCATCACGATACAGACATTAAGGATACACACT
Source organism: Monochamus saltuarius (assembly GCA_025584915.1). Classification (NCBI taxonomy): domain Eukaryota; kingdom Metazoa; phylum Arthropoda; class Insecta; order Coleoptera; family Cerambycidae; genus Monochamus; species Monochamus saltuarius. The sequence goes on along the minus strand of CM046725.1, from coordinate 70,715,195 downwards.
GGCTTTACCTTTACTGCATGTGTATTGCACACTACATGCCCAGCGCTATAGGACACGCCCCACGCGTTAGGTTTCCTTCTAGAAAGGCTTGCACGGCTAAGAAGTAACAACTAGCGTCTGAATCATCTGCGTTTTGAAGACCGTTGATGTTAGTATAGGCAATAACGCTCTACACACGCTCTATGTACTATGAAGCGGTTTCAAGTGAAACAACCCCTCTGTTTATGGCTCGACTGCATATATATTACAGTTTCCCTCTAGAAGCAACACAAGCACGTGGCTGATAATACAACCAGACGTGCATTATGATACAGACATTAAGGATACACACTGGTTATACCTTTACTGCATGTGTATTGCACAGTACATGCCCAGCGCTATAGGACACGACCCCACGCGTTAGGTTTCCTTATAGAAAGGCTTGCACTGCTAAGAAGTAACAACTTAGCAGTTGAATCATCTGCGTTTGCCAGACGGTTGTTTTTGGTATGGGCAATAAAGCCCTACACACGCTCTATGGACTATGAAGTACTTTCAAGTGAGACAACCACTCTGTTTATGGCTCGACTGCTTATATATCACAGTTTCCCTCTAGAAGCAACACAAACACGTGGCTGCTGATACAATCAGACGTGCATCACGATACAGACATTAAGGATACACACTGGCTTTACCTTTACTGCATGTGTATTGCACACTACATGCCCAGCGCTATAAGACACGACCCCACGCGTTAGGTTTCCTTCTAGAAAGGCTTGCAATGCTAAGAAGTAACAACTTAGCAGTTGAATCATCTGCGTTTGCCAGACGGTTGTTGTTGGTATGGGCAATAAAGCCCTACACACGCTCTATGGACTATGAAGTACTTTCAAGTGAGACAACCACTCTGTTTATGGCTCGACTGCTTATATATCACAGTTTCCCTCTAGAAGCAACACAAACACGTGGCTGCTGATACAATCAGACGTGCATCACGATACAGACATTAAGGATACACACTGGTTATACCTTTACTGCATGTGTATTGCACAGTATAAGCACAGCGCTATAGGACACTATCCCAGGCGTTGGGTTTCCTTCTAGAAAGGCTTGCACTGCTAAGAAGTAACAACTTAGCAGTTGAATCATCTACGTTTGTGAGACCGTTGATGTTAGTATAGACAATAACGCTCTACACACGCTCTATGTACTATGAAGCAGTTTCAAGTGAAACAACCCCTCTGTTTATGGCTCGACTGCTTATATATCACAGTTTCCCTCTAGAAGCAACAAAACGCAGATGATTCAAATGCTAGTTGTTACTTCTTAGCCGTGCAAGCCTTTCTACAAGGAAACCTAACGCCTGGGATCATGTCCTATAGCGCTGGGCATGTAGTGTGCAATACACATGCAGTAAAGGTAAAGCCAGTGTGTATCCTTAATGTCTGTATCGTGATGCACGTCTCATTGTATCAGCAGCCACGTGTTTGTGTTGCTTCTAAAGGGAAACTGTGACATATCAGCAGTCGAGCCATAAACAGAGTGGTTGGTTCACTTGAAGCTGCTTCATATTACATAAAGCGTGTGTAGAGCGTTATTGCCTATACTAACATCAACGGTCTTATAAACGCAGAGGTTTCAAACGCTAAGTTGTACTTCTTAGCAGGGCAAGCCTTTCTAGAAGGAAACCCAACGCCTGGGATAGTGTCCTATAACGCTGGGCTTGTACTGTGCAATACACATGCAGTAAAGGTATAACCAGTGTGTATCCTTAATGTCTGTATCATAATGCACGTCTGATTGTATAATCAGCCACGTGCTTGTGTTGCTTCTAGATGGAAACTGTGATATATATGCAGTCGAGCCATAAACAGAGGGGTTGTTTCACTTGAAACTGCTTCATAGTACATAGAGCGTGTGTAGAGCGTTATTGTCTATACTAACATCAACGGTCTCGCAAACGTAGATGATTCAACTGCTAAGTTGTTACTTCTTAGCAGTGCAAGCCATTCTAGAAGGAAACCCAACGCCTGGGATAGTGTCCTATAGCGCTGGGCTTGTACTGTGCAATACACATGCAGTAAAGGTATAACCAGTGTGTATCCTTATTGTATGTATCATAATGCACGTCTGATTGTATCAGCAGCCACGTGTTTGTGTTGCTTCTAGAGCGAAACTGTGATATATAAGCAGTCGAGCCATAAACAGGGTGGTTGTCTCACTTGAAAGTACTTCATAGTCCATAGAGCGTGTGTAGGGCGTTATTGCCCATACCAACAACAACCGTCTGGCAAACGCGGATAATTCAACTGCTAAGTTGTTACATCTTAGCAGTGCAAGGCTTTCTAAAAGGAAACCCAACGCCTGGATTGTGTCCTATAGCGCTGAGCTTGTTCTGTGCAATACACATGCAGTAAAGGTATAACCAGTGTGTATCCTTAATGTATGTATCGTGATGCACGTCTGATTGTATCAGCAGCCACGTGTTTGTGTTGCTTCTAGAGCGAAACTGTGATATATAAGCAGTCGAGCCATAAACAGAGTGGTTGTCTCACTTGAAACTGCTTCATAGTACATAGAGCGTGTGTAGAGCGTTACTGCCTATACTAACATCAACGGTCTTCAAAACGCAGATGATTCAAACGCTAGTTGTTACTTATTAGCCGTGCAAGCCTTTCTAGAAGGAAACCCAACGCCTGGGATAGTGTCCTATAGCGCTGGGCTTGTACTGTGCAATACACATGCAGTAAAGGTATAACCAGTGTGTATCCTTAATGTATGTATCATAATGCACGTCTGATTGTATCAGCAGCCACGTGTTTATGTTTGTTCTAGATGGATACTGTGATATATATGCAGTCGAGCCATATACAGAGGGGTTGTGTCACTTGACACTGCTTCATAGTACATAAAGCGTGTGTAGAGCGTTATTGTCTATACTAACATCAACGGTCTTACAAACACAGATATTTCAAACGCTAAGTTGTTACTTCTTAGCAGTGCAAGCCTTTCTAGAAGGAAACCCAACGCCTGGATTGTGTCCTATAGCGCTGTGCTTGTACTGTGCAATACACATGCAGTAAAGGTATAACCAGTGTGTATCCTTAATGTATGTATCGTGATGCACGTCTGACTGTATCAGCAGCCACGTGTTTGTGTTGTTTCTAAATCGAAACTGTGATATATAAGCAGTCGAGCCATAAACAGAGTGGTTGTCTCACTTGAAAGTACTTCATAGTCCATAGAGCGTGTGTAGGGCGTTATTGCCCATACCAACAACAACCGTCTGGCAAACGCGGATGATTCAACTGCTAAGTTGTTATATCTTAGCAGTGCAAGCTTTTCTAGAAGGAAACCCAACGCCTGGGATAGTGTCCTATAGCACTGGGCTTGTACTGTGCAATACACATGCAGTAAAGGTATAACCAGTGTGTATCCTTAATGCATGTAGTGTGCAATACACATGCAGTAAAGGTATAACCAGTGTGTATCCTTAATGTATGTATCGTGATGCACGTCTGACTGTATCAGCAGCCACGTGTTTGTGTTGTTTCTAAATCGAAACTGTGATATATAAGCAGTCGAGCCATAAACAGAGTGGTTGTCTCACCTGAAAGTACTTCATAGTCCATAGAGCGTGTGTAGGGCGTTATTGCCCATACCAACAACAACCGTCTGGCAAACGCGGATGATTCAACTGCTAAGTTGTTATATCTTAGCAGTGCAAGCCTTTCTAGAAGGAAACCCAACGCCTGGGATAGTGTCCTATAGCGCTGGGCTTGTACTGTGCAATACACATGCAGTAAAGGTATAACCAGTGTGTATCCTTAATGTATGTATCGTGATGCACGTCTGATTGTATCAGCAGCCACGTGTTTGTGTTGCTTCTAGAGCGAAACTGTGATATATAAGCAGTCGAGCCATAAACAGAGTGGTTGGTTCACTTGAGGCTGCTTCATATTACATAGAGCGTGTGTAGAGCGTTATTGCCTATACTAACATCAACGGTCTTCAAAACGCAGATGATTCAAACGCTAGTTGTTACTTTTTAGCCGTGCAAGCCTTTCTAGAAGGAAACCCAACGCTTGGGATCGTGTCCTATTGCGCTGTGCTTGTACTGTGCAATACACATGCAGTAAAGGTATAACCAGTGTGTATCCTTAATGTCTGTATCATAATGCACGTCTGATTGTATCAGCAGCCACGTGTTTGTGTTGCTTCTAGAGCGAAACTGTGATATATAAGCAGTCGAGCCATAAACAGAGTGGTTAGTTCACTTGAAGCTGCTTCATATTACATAGAGCGTGTGTAGAGCGTTATTGCCTATACTAACATCAACGGTCTTATAAACGCAGAGGGTTCAAACGCTAAGTTGTTATTTCTTAGCAGTGCAAGCCTTTCTAGAACGAAACCCAACGCCTGGGATCGTGTCCTATATCGCTGGGCTTGTATTGTGCAATACACATGCAGTAAAGGTATAACCAGTGTGTATCCTTAATGTATGTATCGTGATGCACGTCTGATTGTATCAGCAGCCACGTGTTTGTGTTGCTTCTAGAGCGAAACTGTGATATATAAGCAGTCGAGTCATAAACAGAGTGGTTGGTTCACTTGAAACTGCTTCATAGTACATAGAGCGTGTGTAGAGCGTTATTGCCTAAACTAACATCAACGGTCTTCAAAACGCAGATGATTCAAACGCTAGTTGTTACTTTTTAGCCGTGCAAGCCTTTCTAGAACGAAACCCAACGCCTGGGATCGTGTCCTATATCGCTGGGCTTGTCCTGTGCAATACACATGCAGTAAAGGTATAACCAGTGTGTATCCTTAATGTTTGTATCATAATGCACGTCTGATTGTATCAGCAGCCACGTGCTTGTGTTGCTTCTAGATGGAAACTGTGATATATATGCAGTCGAGCCATAAACAGAGGGGTTGTTTCACTTGAAACTGCTTCATAGTACATAGAGCTTGTGTAGAGCGTTATTGCCTATACTAACATCAACGGTCTCGCAAACGCAGATGATTCAACTGCTAAGTTGTTACTTCTTAGCAGTGCAAGCCTTTCTAGAAGGAAACCCAACGCCTGGGATCATGTCCTATACCGCTGGGCTTGTCCTGTGCAATACACATGCAGTAAAGGTATAACCAGTGTGTATCCTTAATGTTTGTATCATAATGCACGTCTGATTGTATCAGCAGCCACGTGTTTGTGTTGCTTCTAGAGCGAAACTGTGATATATAAGCAGTCGAGCCATAAACAGAGTGGTTGGTTCACTTGAAGCTGCTTCATATTACATAGAGCGTGTGTAGAGCGTTATTGCCTATACTAACATCAACGGTCTTATAAACGCAGAGGGTTCAAACGCTAAGTTGTTACTTCTTAGCAGTGCAAGCCTTTCTAGAAGGAAACTCAACGCCTGGGATCATGTCCTATATCGCTGGGCTTGTCCTGTGCAATACACATGCAGTAAAGGTATAACCAGTGTGTATCCTTAATGTATGTATCGTGATGCACGTCTGATTGTATCAGCAGCCACGTGTTTGTGTTGCTTCTAGAGCGAAACTGTGATATATAAGCAGTCGAGTCATAAACAGAGTGGTTGGTTCACTTGAAACTGCTTCATAGTACATAGAGCGTGTGTAGAGCGTTATTGCCTATACTAACATCAACGGTCTTCAAAACGCAGATGATTCAAACGCTAGTTGTTACTTTTTAGCCGTGCAAGCCTTTCTAGAACGAAACCCAACGCTTGGGATCGTGTCCTATATCGCTGGGCTTGTCCTGTGCAATACACATGCAGTAAAGGTATAACCAGTGTGTATCCTTAATGTATGTATCGTGATGCACGTCTGATTGTATCAGCAGCCACGTGTTTGTGTTGTTTCTAGAGCGAAACTCTGATATATAAGCAGTCGAGCCATAAACAGAGTGGTTGTCTCACTTGAAAGTACTTCATAGTCCATAGAGCGTGTGTAGGGCGTTATTGCCCATACCAACAACAACCGTCTGGCAAATGCGGATGATTCAACTGCTAAGTTGTTATATCTTAGCAGTGCAAGCCTTTCTAGAAGGACACCCAACGCCTGGGATAGTGTCCTATAGCGCTGGGCTTGTACTGTGCAATACACATGCAGTAAAGGTATAACCAGTGTGTATCCTTAATGTATGTATCGTGATGCACGTCTGATTGTATCAGCAGCCACGTGTTTGTGTTGCTTCTAGAGCGAAACTGTGATATATAAGCAGTCGAGCCATAAACAGAGTGGTTGGTTCACTTGAAACTGCTTCATAGTACATAGAGCGTGTGTAGAGCGTTATTGCCTATACTAACATCAACGGTCTTCAAAACGCAGATGATTCAAACGCTAGTTGTTACTTATTAGCCGTGCAAGCCTTTCTAGAAGGAAACCTAACGCCTGGGATCGTGTCCTATAGCGCTGGGCATGTAGTGTGTAATACACATGCAGTAAAGGTAAAGCCAGTGTGTATCCTTAATGTATGTATCGTGATGCACGTCTGATTGTATCAGCAGCCACGTGTTTGTGTTGTTTCTAAAGCGAAACTGTGATATATAAGCAGTCGAGCCATAAACAGAGTGGTTGTCTCACTTGAAAGTACTTCATAGTCCATAAAGCGTGTGTAGGGCGTTTTTGCCCATACCAACAACAACCGTCTGGCAAACGCGGATGATTCAACTGCTAAGTTGTTATATCTTAGCAGTGCAAGCCTTTCTAGAAGGAAACCCAACGCCTGGGATCGTGTCCTATAGCGCTGGGCATGTAGTGTGCAATACACATGCAGTAAAGGTAAAGCCAGTGTGTATCCTTGATGTCTGTATCGTGATGCACGTCTCATTGTATCAGCAGCCACGTGTTTGTGTTGCTTCTAGAGGGAAACTGTGATATATAAGCAGTCGAGCCATAAACAGAGTGGTTGTCTCACTTGAAAGTACTTCATAGTCCATAGAGCGTGTGTAGTGGGTTATTGTCTATACTAACATCAACGGTCTCGCAAACGTAGATGATTCAACTGCTAAGTTGTTACTTCTTAGCAGTGCAAGCCATCCTAGAAGGAAACCCAACGCCTGGGATAGTGTCCTATAGCGCTGGGCTTGTACTGTGCAATACACATGCAGTAAAGGTATAAACAGTGTGTATCCTTAATGTATGTATCATAATGCACGTCTGATTGTATCAGGAGCCACGTGTTTGTGTTGCTTCTAAAGCAAAACTGTGATATATAAGCAGTCGAGCCATAAACAGAGTGGTTGGTTCACTTGAAACTGCTTCATAGTACATAGAGCGTGTGTAGAGCGTTATTGCCTATACTAACATCAACGGTCTTCAAAACGCAGATGATTCAAACGCTAGTTGTTACTTATTAGCCGTGCAAGCCTTTCTAGAAGGAAACCTAACGCCTGGGATCGTGTCCTATAGCGCTGGCCATGTAGTGTGTAATACAAATGCAGTAAAGGTATAACCAGTGTGTATCCTTAATGTATGTATCGTGATGCACGTCTGATTGTATCAGCAGCCACGTGTTTGTGTTGTTTCTAAAGCGAAACTGTGATATATAAGCAGTCGAGCCATAAACAGAGTGGATGTCTCACTTGAAAGTACTTCATAGTCCATAGAGCGTGTGTAGGGCGTTTTTGCCCATACCAACAACAACCGTCTGGCAAATGCGGATGATTCAACTGCTAAGTTGTTATATCTTAGCAGTGCAAGCCTTTCTAGAAGAAAACCCAACGCCTGAGATCGTGTCCTATAGCACTGTGCTTGTACTATGCAATACACATGCAGTAAATGTATAAACAGTGTGTATCCTTAATGTATGTATCATAATGCACGTCTGATTGTATCAGCAGCCACGTGTTTGTGTTGTTTCTAAAGCGAAACTGTGATATATAAGCAGTCGAGCCATAAACAGAGTGGTTGTCTCACTTGAAAGTACTTCATAGTCCATAGAGCGTGTGTAGGGCGTTATTGTCTATACTAACATCAACGGTCTCGCAAACGTAGATGATTCAACTGCTAAGTTGTTACTTCTTAGCAGTGCAAGCCATTCTAGAAGGAAACCCAACGCCTGGGATAGTGTCCTATAGCGCTGGTCTTGTACTGTGCATTACACATGCAGTAAAGGTATAACCAGTGTGTATCCTTAATGTATGTATCATAATACACGTCTGATTGTATCAGCAGCCACGTGTTTGTGTTGTTTCTAAAGCGAAACTGTGATATATAAGCAGTCGAGCCATAAACAGAGTGGTTGTCTCACTTGAAAGTACTTCATAGTCCATAAAGCGTGTGTAGGGCGTTTTTGCCCATACCAACAACAACCGTCTGGCAAATGCGGATGATTCAACTGCTAAGTTGTTATATCTTAGCAGTGCAAGCCTTTCTAGAAAACCCAACGCCTGAGATCGTGTCCTATAGCACTGTGCTTGTACTATGCAATACACATGCAGTAAAGGTATAAACAGTGTGTATCCTTAATGTATGTATCGTGATGCACGTCTGATTGTATCAGCAGCCACGTGTTTGTGTTGTTTCTAAAGCGAAACTGTGATATATAAGCAGTCGAGCCATAAACAGAGTGGTTGGTTCACTTGAAACTGCTTCATAGTACATAGAGCGTTATTGCCTATACTAACATCAACGGTCTCGCAAACGTAGATGATTCAACTGCTAAGTTGTTACTTCTTAGCAGTGCAAGCCATTCTAGAAGGAAACTCAACGCCTGGGATAGTGTCCTATAGCGCTGGTCTTGTACTGTGCAATACACATGCAGTAAAGGTATAACCAGTGTGTATCCTTAATGTATGTATCATAATACACGTCTGATTGTATCAGCAGCCACGTGTTTGTGTTGCTTCTAGAGCGAAACTGTGATATATAAGCAGTCGAGCCATAAACAGAGTGGTTGGTTCACTTGAAACTGCTTCATAGTACATAGAGCGTGTGTAGAGCGTTATTGCCTATACTAACATCAACGGTCTTCAAAACGCAGATGATTCAAACGCTAGTTGTTACTTCTTAGCCGTGCAAGCCTTTGTAGGAAACCTAACGCCTGGGATCGTGTCCTATAGCGCTGGGCATGTAGTGTGCAATACACATGCAGTAAAGGTAAAGCCAGTGTGTATCCTTAATGTCTGTATCGTGATGCACGTCTCATTGTATCAGCAGCCACGTGTTTGTGTTGCTTCTAAAGGAAACTGTGATATATAAGCAGTCGAGCCATAAACAGAGTGGTTGGTTCACTTGAAACTGCTTCATAGTACATAGAGCGTGTGTAGAGCGTTATTGCCTATACTAACATCAACGGTCTTCAAAACGCAGATGATTCAAACGCCACTTGTTACTTCTTAGCCGTGCAAGCCGGTCGAGAAGGAACCCTAACGCCTGGGATCGTGTCCTATAGCGCTGGGCATGTAGTGTGCAATACACATGCAGTAAAGGTAAAGCCAGTGTGTATCCTTAATGTCTGTATCGTGATGCACGTCTCATTGTATCAGCAGCCACGTGTTTGTGTTGCTTCTAGAGGGAAACTGTGATATATAAGCAGTCGAGCCATAAACAGAGTGGTTGGTTCACTTGAAACTGCTTCATATTACATAGAGCGTGTGTAGAGCGTTATTGCCTATACTAACATCAACGGTCTTATAAACGCAGATGGTTCAAACGCTAAGTTGTTACTTCTTAGCAGTGCAAGCCTTTCTAGAAGGAAACCCAACGCCTGGGATAGTGTCCTATAACGCTGGGCTTGTACTGTGCAATACACATGCAGTAAAGGTATAACCAGTGTGTATTCTTAATGTTTGTATCATAATGCACGTCTGATTGTATCAGCAGCCACGTGTTTGTGTTGCTTCTAGAGCGAAACTGTGATATATAAGCAGTCGAGCCATAAACAGATTGGTTGGTTCACTTGAAGCTGCTTCATATTACATAGAGCGTGTGTAGAGCGTTATTGCCTATACTAACATCAACGGTCTTATAAACGCAGAGGGTTTAAACGCTAAGTTGTTACATCTTAGCAGTGCAAGCCTTTCTAGAACGAAACCCAACGCCTGGGATCGTGTCCTATATCGCTGGGCTTGTCCTGTGCAATACACATGCAGTAAAGGTATAACCAGTGTGTATCCTTAATGTATGTATCGTGATGCACGTCTGATTGTATCAGCAGCCACGTGTCTGTGTTGCTTCATGAGCGAAACTGTGATATATAAGCAGTCGAGCCATAAACAGAGTGGTTGGTTCACTTGAAACTGCTTCATAGTACATAGAGTGTGTAGAGCGTTATTGCCTATACTAACATCAACGGTCTTCAAAACGCAGATGATTCAAACGCTAGTTGTTACTTTTTAGCCGTGCAAGCCTTTCTAGAAGGAAACCCAACGCCTGGGATAGTGTCCTATATCGCTGGGCTTGTACTGTGCAATACACATGCAGTAAAGGTATAACCAGTGTGTATCCTTAATGTCTGTATCATAATGCACGTCTGATTGTATCATCAGCCACCTGCTTGTGTTGCTTCTAGAGGGAAACTGTGATATATATGCAGTCGAGCCATAAACAGAGTGGTTGTTTCACTTGAAACTGCTTCATAGTACATAGAGCGTGTGTAGAGCGTTATTGTCTATACAAACATCAACGGTCTCGCAAACGTAGATGATTCAACTGCTAAGTTGTTACTTCTTAGCAGTGCAAGCCTTTCTAGAAGGAAACCCAACGCCTGGGATCGTGTCCTATAGCGCTGGGCATGTACTGTGCAATACACATGCAGTAAAGGTATAACCAGTGTGTATCCTTAATGTCTGTATCGTGATGCACGTCTGATTGTATCAGCAGCCACGTGTTTGTGTTGCTTCTAGAGGGAAACTGTGATATATAAGCAGTCGAGCCATAAACAGAGTGGTTGTCTCACTTGAAAATACTTCATAGTCCATAGAGCGTGTGTAGGGCGTTATTGCCCATACCAACAACAACCGTCTGGCAAACGCGGATGATTCAACTGCTAAGTTGTTATATCTTAGCAGTGCAAGCCTTTCTAGAAGAAAACCCAACGCCTGGGATCGTGTCCTATTGCGCTGTGCTTGTACTGTGCAATACACATGCAGTAAAGGTATAAACAGTGTGTATCCTTAATGTATGTATCATAATGCACGTCTGATTGTATCAGCAGCCACGTTTTTGTGTTGTTTCTAAAGCGAAACTGTGATATATAAGCAGTCGAGCCATAAACAGAGTGGTTGGTTCACTTGAAACTGCTTCATATTACATAGAGCGTGTGTAGAGCGTTATTGCCTATACTAACATCAACGGTCTTATAAAAGCAGAGGGTTCAAACGCTAAGTTGTTACTTCTTAGCAGTGCAAGCCTTTCTAGAACGAAACCCAACGCCTGGGATCGTGTCCTATATCGCTGGGCTTGTACTGTGCAATACACATGCAGTAAAGGTATAACCAGTGTGTATCCTTAATGTATGTATCGTGATGCACGTCTGATTGTATCAGCAGCCACGTGTTTGTGTTGCTTCTAGAGCGAAACTGTGATATATAAGCAGTCGAGCCATAAACAGAGTGGTTGGTTCACTTGAAACTGCTTCATAGTACATAGAGCGTGTGTAGAGCGTTATTGCCTATACTAACATCAACGGTCTTCAAAACGCAGATGATTCAAACGCTAGTTGTTACTTATTAGCCGTGCAAGCCTTTCTAGAAGGAAACCAACGCCTGGGATCGTGTCCTATAGCGCTGGGCATGTAGTGTGTAATACACATGCAGTAAAGGTATAACCAGTGTGTATCCTTAATGTATGTATCGTGATGCACGTCTGATTGTATCAGCAGCCACGTGTTTGTGTTGTTTCTAAAGCGAAACTGTGATATATAAGCAGTCGAGCCATAAACAGAGTGGTTGTCTCACTTGAAAGTACTTCATAGTCCATAAAGCGTGTGTAGGGCGTTTTTGCCCATACCAACAACAACCGTCTGGCAAATGCGGATGATTCAACTGCTAAGTTGTTATATCTTAGCAGTGCAAGCCTTTCTAGAAGAAAACCCAACGCCTGAGATCGTGTCCTATAGCGCTGGGCATGTAGTGTGCAATACACATGCAGTAAAGGTAAAGCCAGTGTGTATCCTTAATGTCTGTATCGTGATGCACGTCTCATTGTATCAGCAGCCACGTGTTTGTGTTGCTTCTAGAGGGAAACTGTGATATATAAGCAGTCGAGCCATAAACAGAGTGGTTGGTTCACTTGAAACTGCTTCATAGTACATAGAGCGTGTGTAGAGGGTTATTGTCTATACTAACATCAACGGTCTCGCAAACGTAGATGATTCAACTGCTAAGTTGTTACTTCTTAGCAGTGCAAGCCATTCTAGAAGGAAACCCAACGCCTGGGATAGTGTCCTATAGCGCTGGTCTTGTACTGTGCATTACACATGCAGTAAAGGTATAACCAGTGTGTATCCTTAATGTATGTATCATAATACACGTCTGATTGTATCAGCAGCCACGTGTTTGTGTTGCTTCTAGAGCGAAACTGTGATATATAAGCAGTCGAGCCATAAACAGAGTGGTTGGTTCACTTGAAACTGCTTCATAGTACATAGAGCGTGTGTAGAGCGTTATTGCCTATACTAACATCAACGGTCTTCAAAACGCAGATGATTCAAACGCTAGTTGTTACTTATTAGCCGTGCAAGCCTTTCTAGAAGGAAACCTAACGCCTGGGATCGTGTCCTATAGCGCTGGCCATGTAGTGTGTAATACAAATGCAGTAAAGGTAAAGCCAGTGTGTATCCTTAATGTATGTATCGTGATGCACGTCTGATTGTATCAGCAGCCACGTGTTTGTGTTGTTTCTAAAGCGAAACTGTGATATATAAGCAGTCGAGCCATAAACAGAGTGGATGTCTCACTTGAAAGTACTTCATAGTCCATAGAGCGTGTGTAGGGCGTTATTGCCATACCAAAAAAAACCGTCTGGCAAACGCGCATGATTCAACTGCTAAGTTGTTATATCTTAGCAGTGCAAGACTTTCTAGAAAACCCAACGCCTGGGATCGTGTCCTATAGCACTGTGCTTGTACTATGCAATACACATGCAGTAAAGGTATAAACAGTGTGTATCCTTAATGTATGTATCATAATGCACGTCTGATTGTATCAGCAGCCACGTGTTTGTGTTGCTTCTAGAGCGAAACTGTGATATATAAGCAGTCGAGCCATAAACAGAGTGGTTGTCTCACTTGAAAGTACTTCATAGTCCATAGAGCGTGTGTAGAGCGTTATTGTCTATACTAACATCAACGGTCTCGCAAACGTAGATGATTCAACTGCTAAGTTGTTACTTCTTAGCAGTGCAAGCCTTTCTAGAAGGAAACCCAACGCCTGGGATAGTGTCCTATAGCGCTGGTCTTGTACTGTGCAATACACATGCAGTAAAGGTATAACCAGTGTGTATCCTTAATGTATGTATCATAATGCACGTCTGATTGTATCAGCAGCCACGTGTTTGTGTTGCTTCTAGAGCGAAACTGTGATATATAAGCAGTCGAGCCATAAACAGAGTGGTTGGTTCACTTGAAACTGCTTCATAGTACATAGAGCGTGTGTAGAGCGTTATTGCCTATACTAACATCAACGGTCTTCAAAACGCAGATGATTCAAACGCTAGTTGTTACTTCTTAGCCGTGCAAGCCTTTCTAGAAGGAAACCTAACGCCTGGGATCGTGTCCTATAGCGCTGGGCATGTAGTGTGCAATACACATGCAGTAAAGGTAAAGCCAGTGTGTATCCTTAATGTCTGTATCGTGATGCACGTCTCATTGTATCAGCAGCCACGTGTTTGTGTTGCTTCTAAAGGAAACTGTGATATATAAGCAGTCGAGCCATAAACAGAGTGGTTGGTTCACTTGAAACTGCTTCATAGTACATAGAGCGTGTGTAGAGCGTTATTACCTATACTAACATCAACGGTCTTCAAAACGCAGATGATTCAAACGCTAGTTGTTACTTCTTAGCCGTGCAAGCCTTTCTAGAAGGAAACCCAACGCCTGGGATCGTGTCCTATATCGCTGGGCATGTAGTGTGCAATACACTTGCAGTAAAGGTATAACCAGTGTGTATCCTTTATGTCTGTATCGTGATGCACGTCTCATTGTATCAGCAGCCACGTGTTTGTGTTGCTTCTAGAGGGAAACTGTGATATATAAGCAGTCGATCCATAAACAGAGTGGTTGGTTCACTTGAAGCTGCTTCATATTACATAGAGCGTGTGTAGAGCGTTATTGCCTATACTAACATCAACGGTCCTATAAACGCAGAGGGTTCAAACGCTAAGTTGTTATTTCTTAGCAGTGCAAGCCTTTCTAGAAGGAAACCCAACGCCAGGGATCTTGTCCTATATCGCTGGACTTGTACTGTGCAATACACATGCAGTAAAGGTATAACCAGTGTGTATCCTTAATGTATGTATCGTGATGCACGTCTGATTGTATCAGCAGCCACGTGTTTGTGTTGTTTCTAAAGCGAAACTGTGATATATAAGCAGTCGAGCCATAAACAGAGTGGTTGTCTCACTTGAAAGTACTTCATAGTCCATAGAGCGTGTGTAGGGCGTTATTGCCCATACCAACATCAACCGTCTGGCAAACGCGGATGATTCAACTGCTAAGTTGTTATATCTTAGCAGTGCAAGCCATTCTAGAAGGAAACCCAACGCCTGGGATAGTGTCCTATAGCGCTGGGCTTGTACTGTGCAATACACATGCAGTAAAGGTATAACCAGTGTGTATCCTTAATGTATGTATCATAATGCACGTCTGATTGTATCAGCAGCCACGTGTTTGTGTTGCTTTTAGAGCGAAACTGTGATATATAAGCAGTCGAGCCATAAACAGAGTGGTTGGTTCACTTGAAACTGCTTCATAGTACATAGAGCGTGTGTAGAGCGTTACTGCCTATACTAACATCAACGGTCTTCAAAACGCAGATGATTCAAACGCTAGTTGTTACTTATTAGCCGTGCAAGCCTTTCTAGAAGGAAACCCAACGCCTGGGATAGTGTCCTATAGCGCTGGGCTTGTACTGTGCAATACACATGCAGTAAAGGGATAACCAGTGTGTATCCTTAATGTATGTATCATAATGCACGTCTGATTGTATCAGCAGCCACGTGTTTATGTTTGTTCTAGATGGATACTGTGATATATATGCAGTCGAGCCATAAACAGAGTGGTTGTGTCACTTGACACTGCTTCATAGTACATAAAATGTGTGTAGAGCGTTATTGTCTATACTAACATCAACGGTCTTACAAACACAGATATTTCAAACGCTAAGTTGTTACTTCTTAGCAGTGCAAGCCTTTCTAGAAGGAAACCCAACGCCTGGATTGTGTCCTATAGCGCTGTGCTTGTACTGTGCAATACACATGCAGTAAAGGTATAACCAGTGTGTATCCTTAATGTATGTATCGTGATGCACGTCTGATTGTATCAGCAGCCACGTGTTTGTGTTGCTTCTACAGGGAAACTGTGATATACAGGGTGTCTCGCTTAAAAGTGGAACAAGCCTGTACCATGCCTACCGTTCGACCGATTTCAATAAACTTTTTTTCGTTGGATACACCTTCAAAAAGTCTATCTTCGACATACCTGGTGTTCTCTAAAATTAGAAACCGTGCCCGACTATGATACAATTTCTGTGGCATAAAATCGGAAAATCTTATTAGGGATTCTTTTATTCGAAAAATTCCCACGAATTCTTGATCAGGACCCCATAAAACCCTACCAACCAAATTTTCGTAGCCACATTATACAGGGTGCTCAGGATAGCTTGGGTGTCTCGCTTAAAAGTGGAACAAGCCTGTACCATGCCTACCGTTCGACCGATTTCAACAAACTTTTTTTCGTTGGATACACCTCCAAAAAGTCTATCTTCGACATACCTGGTGTTCTCTAAAATTCGAAACCGTGGCCGACTACGATACAATTTATGTGGCCTAAAATCGGAAAACCATATTAGGGATTTTTTTATTCGAAAAATTCCCACGAATTCTTGATCAGGACCCCATAAAACCCTACCAACCAAATTTTCATAGCCACATTATACAGGGTGCTCAGGATAGCTTGGGTGTCTCGCTTAAAAGTGGAACAAGCCTGTACCATGCCTACCGTTCGACCGATTTCAATAAACTTTTTTTCGTTGGATACACCTTCAAAATGTTTATCTTCGGCATACCTGGTGTTCTCTAAAATTCGAAACCGTGGCCGACTACGACACAATTTATGTGGCCTAAAATCGGAAAACCATATTAGGGATTTTTTTATTCGAAAAATTCCCGCGAATTCTTAATCAGGACCCCATAAAACCCTACCAACCAAATTTTCATAGCCACATTATACAGGGTGCTCAGGATAGCTTGGGTGTCTCGCTTAAAAGTGGAACAAGCCTGTACCATGCCTACCGTTCGACCGATTTCAATAAACTTTTCGTCGTTGGATACACCTTCAAAAAGTCTATCTTCGACATACCTGGTGTTCTCTAAAATTCGAAACCGTGGCCGACTACGATACAATTTATGTGGCTTAAAATCGGAAAACCATATTAGGGATTTTTTTATTTGAAAAATTCCCACGAATTCTTGATCAGGACCCCATAAAACCCTACCAACCAAATTTTCATAGCCACATTATACAGGGTGCTCAGGATAGCTTGGGTGTCTCGCTTAAAAGTGGAACAAGCCTGTACCATGCCTACCGTTCGACCGATTTCAATAAACTTTTTTTCGTTGGATACACCTTCAAAAAGTCTATCTTCGACATACCTGGTGTTCTCTAAAATTCGAAACCGTGGCCGACTACGATACAATTTATGTGGCCTAAAATCGGAAAACCATATTAGGGATTTTTTTATTCGAAAAATTCCCACGAATTCTTGATCAGGACCCCATAAAACCCTACCAACCAAATTTTCATAGCCACATTATACAGGGTGCTCAGGATAGCTTGGGTGTCTCGCTTAAAAGTGGAACAAGCCTGTACCATGCCTACCGTTCGACCGATTTCAATAAACTTTTTTTCGTTGGATACACCTTCAAAAAGTCTATCTTCGACATACCTGGTGTTCTCTAAAATTCGAAACCGTGGCCGACTACGATACAATTTATGTGGCCTAAAATCGGAAAACCATATTAGGGATTTTTTTATTCGAAAAATTCCCACGAATTCTTGATCAGGACCCCATAAAACCCTACCAACCAAATTTTCATAGCCACATTATACAGGGTGCTCAGGATAGCTTGGGTGTCTCGCTTAAAAGTGGAACAAGCCTGTACCATGCCTACCGTTCGACCGATTTCAATAAACTTTTTTTCGTTGGATACACCTTCAAAAGTCTATCTTCGACATACCTGGTGTTCTCTAAAATTCGAAACCGTGGCCGACTACGATACAATTTATGTGGCCTAAAATCGGAAAACCATATTAGGGATTTTTATTCGAAAAATTCCACGAATTCTTAATCAGGACCCCATAAAACCCTACCAACCAAATTTTCATAGCCACATTATACAGGGTGCTCAGGATAGCTTGGGTGTCTCGCTTAAAAGTGGAACAAGCCTGTACCATGCCTACCGTTCGACCGATTTCAATAAACTTTTTTTCGTTGGATACACCTTCAAAAAGTCTATCTTCGACATACCTGGTGTTCTCTAAAATTCGAAACCGTGGCCGACTACGATACAATTTATGTGGCCTAAAATCGGAAAACCATATTAGGGATATTTTATTTGAAAAATTCCCACGAATTCTTAATCAGGACCCCATAAAACCCTACCAACCAAATTTTCATAGCCACATTATACAGGGTGCTCAGGATAGCTTGGGTGTCTCGCTTAAAAGTGGAACAAGCCTGTACCATGCCTACCGTTCGACCGATTTCAATAAACTTTTTCGTTGGATACACCTTCAAAAGTCTATCTTCGACATACCTGGTGTTCTCTAAAATTCGAAACCGTGGCCGACTACGATACAATTTATGTGGCCTAAAATCGGAAAACCATATTAGGGATTTTTTTATTCGAAAAATTCCCACGAATTCTTAATGAGGACCCCATAAAACCCTACCAACCAAATTTTCATAGCCACATTATACAGGGTGCTCAGGATAGCTTGGGTGTCTCGCTTAAAAGTGGAACAAGCCTGTACCATGCCTACCGTTCGACCGATTTCAATAAACTTTTTTTCGTTGGATACACCTTCAAAATGTTTATCTTCGGCATACCTGGTGTTCTCTAAAATTCGAAACCGTGGCCGACTACGACACAATTTATGTGGCCTAAAATCGGAAAACCATATTAGGGATTTTT
Organism: Monochamus saltuarius; assembly: GCA_025584915.1. NCBI lineage: Eukaryota > Metazoa > Arthropoda > Insecta > Coleoptera > Cerambycidae > Monochamus > Monochamus saltuarius. Next base: position 70,696,832 of record CM046725.1, on the reverse strand, counting down.
TTATTCGAAAAATTCCCACGAATTCTTAATCAGGACCCCATAAAACCCTACCAACCAAATTTTCATAGCCACATTATACAGGGTGCTCAGGATAGCTTGGGTGTCTCCCTTAAAAGTGGAACAAGCCTGTACCATGCCTACCGTTCGACCGATTTCAATAAACTTTTTTTCGTTGGATACACCTTCAAAAAGTCTATCTTCGACATACCTGGTGTTCTCTAAAATTCGAAACCGTGGCCGACTACGATACAATTTATGTGGCCTAAAATCGGAAAACCATATTAGGGATTTTTTTATTCTGCCCAACAGGTTAAAATTTACAGACATATTAACTTCGAAGTTGATATTTTTGAGCGTCCATATTATAACAAACACTAGATTTTTTTGTTATTTCTAATTGATTACTCATTTAAATTACATTAATACAAATAATATTAGTTCATACATTTATCATGAAAGATTATTAAACACATTTTATCACGAAATACATTCAGTTTTTATTTTACGATATTCTTCAGGATAATATTAAGAAGTATAATAAAGATGTATATTTAATGTCATCACGTTATACGAAAAAAATTTCTGGGTTGTACAATTTGTTGAATGAAAACCCAAAATACAGATACAGACTTTATAATATTTAAATCTAAACATCTAAAGATTCCCATTTATCTACTCCTACTCTACTTGCAGCTGTGTAGCTTGACTTACAGTATCTATATCTCTCTCTTCCTAACCCTTGTTAGATATTAAAATCTATTTTATCAAACATATAATATTGTATCCCTCAGTACAAGTAAGTCATATAAAGGACATAATTAGAATATATTTTGGTAATAATGTCTTTCATAATTTGATATTTTAACATAAAATTGGCCTGTATTTCTTTTGGGTCCTATTATCTTATTGCAATAAAATTCTTGCCGACCAATTATTAACTTCCATATTACTTTAGTTTTTTTACCACATAAGAAAAAAGGCCAATGCATATAGGTAAACTTTCCTATACGGAATAGGTTATAAAAATATTTTGACCAATTCAGAGGTCAAAGTAACGTAATTTTAACTTTAAATGTTTCTAGGGTATCAAATACTACTTCTAGCTTCAAGGTAATATCCTAAGCAGCGGAAATTTTATGAGAAAAATATTAACAGACAGAGCCACTTTTTCAACCAACAGAACTGTATGTGTCCATAATTTGCATTATTTGCAGATTTTGGGCACATGCAAAAAGCCAATTCCTACAAAAATTAACGTGTAAATTTATTGACGAAACCAGTTGACCCATATTTTTAATGTAATTTATTTCTGCAGTTTCTTCAAAACGACTAGTGGCAAGAATTGCATACACATTGCCTCACATCAAAATCTAAATAAAAATATTAGCGAAGTACGTATTATGTACTTCAGTTAGACGACGCTACTTTACAGTCGCTGTGAGCGAATTGAGCACCCTGTATACTATGGCAACGTAAATTTGGTTGGTAAGGTTTTCGATGGTGCTGATCAAGAATTCGTAAGAATTATTCAAATCAAAAATCCCTAATATGGTTTTCCGATTTTAGGCCACATAAATTGTATCGTAGTCGGCCACGGTTTCGAATTTTAGAGAACACCAGGTATGTCGAAGATAGACTTTTTGAAGGTGTATCCAACGAAAAAAGTTTATTGAAATCGGTCGAACGGTAGGCATGGTACAGGCTTGTTCCACTTTTAAGCAAGACACCCAAGCTATCCTGAGCACCCTGTATAATGTGGCTATGAAAATTTGGTTGGTAGGGTTTTATGGGGTCCTGATCAAGAATTCGTGGGAATTTTTCGAATAAAAAAATCCCTAATATGGTTTTCCGATTTTAAGCCACATAAATTGTATCGTAGTCGGCCACGGTTTCGAATTTTAGAGAACACCAGGTATGTCCAGGATAGACTCTTTGAAGGTGTATCTAACAAAAAAAATTTTATTAAAATCAGTCGAACGGTAGGCATGGTGCAGGCTTGTTCCACTTTTAAGGGAGACACCCAAGCTATCCTGAGCACCCTGTATAATGTGGCTATGAAAATTTGGTTGGTAGGGTTTTATGGGGTCCTGATTAAGAATTCGTGGGAATTTTTCGAATAAAAAAATCCCTAATATGGTTTTCCGATTTTAGGCCACATAAATTGTGTCGTAGTCGGCCACGGTTTCGAATTTTAGAGAACACCAGGTATGCCGAAGATAAACATTTTGAAGGTGTATCCAACGAAAAAAAGTTTGTTGAAATCGGTCGAACGGTAGGCATGGTACAGGCTTGTTCCACTTTTAAGCGAGACACCCAAGCTATCCTGAGCACCCTGTATAATGTGGCTATGAAAATTTGGTTGGTAGGGTTTTATGGGGTCCTGATCAAGAATTCGTGGGAATTTTTCGAATAAAAAAATCCCTAATATGGTTTTCCGATTTTAAGCCACATAAATTGTATCGTAGTTGGCCACGGTTTCGAATTTTAGAGAACACCAGGTATGTCGAAGATAGACTTTTTGAAGGTGTAACCAACGAAAAAAAGTTTATTGAAATCGGTCGAACGGTAGGCATGGTACAGGCTTGTTCCACTTTTAAGCGAGACACCCAAGCTATCCTGAGCACCCTGTATAATGTGGCTACGAAAATTTGGTTGGTAGGGTTTTATGGGGTCCTGATCAAGAATTCGTGGGAATTTTTCGAATAAAAAAATCCCTAATATGGTTTTCCGATTTTAGGCCACATAAATTGTATCGTAGTCGGCCACGGTTTCGAATTTTAGAGAACACCAGGTATGTCGAAGATAGACTTTTTGAAGGTGTATCCAACGAAAAAAGTTTATTGAAATCGGTCGAACGGTAGGCATGGTACAGGCTTGTTCCACTTTTAAGCGAGACACCCAAGCTATCCTGAGCACCCTGTATAATGTGGCTACGAAAATTTGGTTGGTAGGGTTTTATGGGGTCCTGATCAAGAATTCGTGTTAATTTTTCGAATAAAAATCCCTAATATGGTTTTCCGATTTTAGGCCACATAAATTGTATCGTAGTCGGCCACGGTTTCGAATTTTAGAGAACACCAGGTATGTCGAAGATAGACTTTTTGAAGGTGTATCCAACGAAAAAAAGTTTATTGAAATCGGTCGAACGGTAGGCATGGTACAGGCTTGTTCCACTTTTAAGCGAGACACCCAAGCTATCCTGAGCACCCTGTATAATGTGGCTACGAAAATTTGGTTGGTAGGGTTTTATGGGGTCCTGATCATGAATTCGTGGGAATTTTTCGAATAAAAAAATCCCTAATATGGTTTTCCGATTTTAGGCCACATAAATTGTATCGTAGTCGGCCACGGTTTCGAATTTTAGAGAACACCAGGTATGTCGAAGATAGACTTTTGAAGGTGTATCCAACAAAAAAGTTTATTGAAATCGGTCGAACGGTAGGCATGGTACAGGCTTGTTCCACTTTTAAGCGAGACACCCAAGCTATCCTGAGCACCCTGTATAATGTGGCTATGAAAATTTGGTTGGTAGGGTTTTATGGGGTCCTGATCAAGAATTCGTGGGAATTTTTCGAATAAAAAAATCCCTAATATGGTTTTCCGATTTTAGGCCACATAAATTGTATCGTAGTCGGCCACGGTTTCGAATTTTAGAGAACACCAGGTATGTCGAAGATAGACTTTTTGAAGGTGTATCCAACGAAAAAAAGTTTATTGAAATCGGTCGAACAGTAGGCATGGTACAGGCTTGTTCCACTTTTAAGGGAGACACCCAAGCTATCCTGAGCACCCTGTATAATGTGGCTATGAAAATTTGGTTGGTAGGGTTTTATGGGGTCCTGATCATGAATTCGTGGGAATTTTTCGAATAAAAAATCCCTAATATGGTTTTCCGATTTTAGGCCACATAAATTGTATCGTAGTCGGCCACGGTTTCGAATTTTAGAGAACACCAGGTATGTCGAAGTTAGACTTTTTGAAGGTGTATCCAACGAAAAAAGTTTATTGAAATCGGTCGAACGGTAGGCATGGTACAGGCTTGTTCCACTTTTAAGCGAGACACCCAAGCTATCCTGAGCACCCTGTATAATGTGGCTACGAAAATTTGGTTGGTAGGGTTTTATGGGGTCCTGATCATGAATTCGTGGGAATTTTCGAATAAAAATCCCTAATATGGTTTTCCGATTTTAGGCCACATAAATTGTATCGTAGTCGGCCACGGTTTCGAATTTTAGAGAACACCAGGTATGTCGAAGATAGACTTTTTGAAGGTGTATCCAACGAAAAATAGTTTATTGAAATCGGTCGAACGGTAGCGGAACGTAAGCTTTAGCCCAAGCTATCCTGAGCACCCTGTATAATGTGGCTATGAAAATTTGGTTGGTAAGGTTTTATGGGGTCCTGATCATGAATTCGTGGGAATTTTTCTAATAAAAAATCCCTAATATGGTTTTCCGATTTTAGGCCACATAAATTGTATCGTAGTCGGCCACGGTTTCGAATTTTAGAGAACACCAGGTATGTCGAAGATAGACTTTTGAAGGTGTATCCAACGAAAAAAAGTTTATTGAAATCGGTCGAACAGTAGGCATGGTACAGGCTTGTTCCACTTTTAAGCGAGACACCCAAGCTGTCCTGAGCACCCTGTATAATGTGGCTATGAAAATTTGGTTGGTAGGGTTTTATGGGTTCCTGATCATGAATTCGTGGGAATTTTTCGAATAAAAAAAAATCCCTAATATGGTTTTCCGATTTTAGGCCACATAAATTGTATCGTAGTCGGCCACGGTTTCGAATTTTAGAGAACACCAGGTATGTCGAAGATAGACTTTTGAAGGTGTATCCAACGAAAAAGTTTATTGAAATCAGTCGAACAGTAGGCATGGTACAGGCTTGTTCCACTTTTAAGGGAGACACCCAAGCTATCCTGAGCACCCTGTATAATGTGGCTATGAAAATTTGGTTGGTAGGGTTTTATGGGGTCCTGATTAAGAATTCGTGGGAATTTTTCGAATAAAAAAATTCCCTAATATGGTTTTCCGATTTTAGGCCACATAAATTGTATCGTAGTCGGCCACGGTTTCGAATTTTAGAGAACACCAGGTATGTCGAAGATAGACTTTTTGAAGGTGTATCCAGCGAAAAAGTTTATTGAAATCGGTCGAACAGTAGGCATGGTACAGGCTTGTTCCACTTTTAAGAGACACCCAAGCTATCCTGAGCACCCTGTATAATGTGGCTATGAAAATTTGGTTGGTAGGGTTTTATGGGGTCCTGATTAAGAATTCGTGGGAATTTTCGAATAAAAATCCCTAATATGGTTTTCCGATTTTAGGCCACATAAATTGTATCGTAGTCGGCCACGGTTTCGAATTTTAGAGAACACCAGGTATGTCGAAGATAGACTTTTTGAAGGTGTATCCAACGAAAAAAAGTTTATTGAAATCGGTCGAACAGTAGGCATGGTACAGGCTTGTTCCACTTTTAAGCGAGACACCCTGTATAAGCAGTCGAGCCATAAACAGAGTGGTTGTCTCACTTGAAAGTACTTCATAGTCCATAGAGCGTGTGTAGGGCGTTATTGCCCATACCAACAACAACCGTCTGGCAAACGCGGATGATTCAACTGCTAAGTTGTTATATCTTAGCAGTGCAAGCTTTTCTAGAAGGAAACCCAACGCCTGGGATAGTGTCCTATAGCACTGGGCTTGTACTGTGCAATACACATGCAGTAAAGGTATAACCAGTGTGTATCCTTAATGCATGTAGTGTGCAATACACATGCAGTAAAGGTATAACCAGTGTGTATCCTTAATGTATGTATCGTGATGCACGTCTGACTGTATCAGCAGCCACGTGTTTGTGTTGTTTCTAAATCGAAACTGTGATATATAAGCAGTCGAGCCATAAACAGAGTGGTTGTCTCACTTGAAAGTACTTCATAGTCCATAGAGCGTGTGTAGGGCGTTATTGCCCATACCAACAACAACCGTCTGGCAAACGCGGATGATTCAACTGCTAAGTTGTTATATCTTAGCAGTGCAAGCCTTTCTAGAAGGAAACCCAACGCCTGGGATAGTGTCCTATAGCGCTGGGCTTGTACTGTGCAATACACATGCAGTAAAGGTATAACCAGTGTGTATCCTTAATGTATGTATCGTGATGCACGTCTGATTGTATCAGCAGCCACGTGTTTGTGTTCCTTCTAGAGCGAAACTGTGATATATTAGCAGTCGAGCCATAAACAGAGTGGTTGGTTCACTTGAAGCTGCTTCATATTACATAGAGCGTGTGTAGAGCGTTATTGCCTATACTAACATCAACGGTCTTCAAAACGCAGATGATTCAAACGCTAGTTGTTACTTTTTAGCCGTGCAAGCCTTTCTAGAAGGAAACCCAACGCCTGGGATCGTGTCCTATTGCGCTGTGCTTGTACTGTGCAATACACATGCAGTAAAGGTATAACCAGTGTGTATCCTTAATGTCTGTATCGTGATGCACGTCTGATTGTATCAGCAGGCACGTGTTTGTGTTGCTTCTAGAGGGAAACTGTGATATATAAGCAGTCGAGCCATAAACAGAGTGGTTAGTTCACTTGAAGCTGCTTCATATTACATAGAGCGTGTGTAGAGCGTTATTGCCTATACTAACATCAACGGTCTTATAAACGCAGAGGGTTCAAACGCTAAGTTGTTATTTCTTAGCAGTGCAAGCCTTTCTAGAACGAAACCCAACGCCTGGGATCGTGTCCTATATCGCTGGGCTTGTACTGTGCAATACACATGCAGTAAAGGTATAACCAGTGTGTATCCTTAATGTATGTATCGTGATGCACGTCTGATTGTATCAGCAGCCACGTGTTTGTATTGTTTCTAAAGCGAAACTGTGATATATAAGCAGTCGAGCCATAAACAGAGTGGTTGCCTCACTTGAAAGTACTTCATAGTCCATAGAGCGTGTGTAGGGCGTTATTGCCCATACCAACAACAACCGTCTGGCAAACGCGGATGATTCAACTGCTAAGTTGTTATATCTTAGCAGTGCAAGCCTTTCTAGAACGAAACCCAACGCCTGGGATCGTGTCCTAGAGCGCTGGGCTTGTACTGTGCAATACACATGCAGTAAAGGTATAACCAGTGTGTATCCTTAATGTATGTATCGTGATGCACGTCTGATTGTATCAGCAGCCACGTGTTTGTGTTCCTTCTAGAGCGAAACTGTGATATATTAGCAGTCGAGCCATAAACAGAGTGGTTGGTTCACTTGAAGCTGCTTCATATTACATAGAGCGTGTGTAGAGCGTTATTGCCTATACTAACATCAACGGTCTTCAAAACGCAGATGATTCAAACGCTAGTTGTTACTGTTTAGCCGTGCAAGCCTTTCTACGAGGAAACCCAACGCCTGGGATCGTGTCCTATTGCGCTGTGCTTGTACAGTGCAATACACATGCAGTAAAGGTATAACCAGTGTGTATCCTTAATGTATGTATCGTGATGCACGTCTGATTGTATCAGCAGCCACGTGTTTGTGTTGTTTCTAAAGCGAAACTGTGATATATAAGCAGTCGAGCCATAAAGAGAGTGGTTGTCTCACTTGAAAGTACTTCATAGTCCATAGAGCGTGTGTAGGGCGTTATTGCCCATACCAACAACAACCGTCTGGCAAACGCGGATGATTCAACTGCTAAGTTGTTATATCTTAGCAGTGCAAGCCTTTCTAGAAGGAAACCCAACGCCTGGGATAGGGTCCTATAGCGCTGGGCTTGTACTGTGCAATACACATGCAGTAAAGGTATAACCAGTGTGTATCCTTAATGTATGTATCGTGATGCACGTCTGATTGTATCAGCAGCCACGTGTTTGTGTTGCTTCTAGAGCGAAACTGTGATATATAAGCAGTCGAGCCATAAACAGAGTGGTTGGTTCACTTGAAACTGCTTCATAGTACATAGAGTGTGTGTAGAGCGTTATTGCCTATACTAACATCAACGGTCTTCAAAACGCAGATGATTCAACTGCTAAGTGGGGATTTCCTTCTAGAAAGGCTTGCACTGCTTAGAAGAAACAACATGGAGTTTGAAACAATCGCGTTTGCAAGTCGGTTGATGTTTGTATAGGAGTTAGGCAATCCTGTGCACCTTATTAATCAGTTCTGCCCTAGCGTTGAGAAAGGTTACAAAATTTTCGAATCTCCACTTCCAATTTTATATAGTACTATCAGTGTCCATACGATAACCAATATAACCATAAAAGTACTTCATCAAGACGAAAGACTAATCAATTTTAGAGGTAAAACTATAACCGTTCAAATGGTGATTAGATATGATACAGAAGTTCCAAACAAAAAGTCTTATAAAAAGAAAAAACATGGATCCAATTTTAGTATGCAAAATACATTCAAAGCGTTAATATCTAAGAATCATAACGTGGCTGCTGATACAATCAGCCGTGCATCATGATACATACATTAAGGATACACACTGGTTATACCTTTACTGGATGTGTATTGCACAGTACAAGCCCAGCGCTATAGGACATGATCCCAGGCATTGGGTTTCCTTCTAGAAAGGCTTCCACTGTTTAGAAGAAACAACATGGAGTTTGAAACAACCGCGTTTGCAAGACGGTTGATGTTAGTATAGGCGTTAGGCAAGCCTGTGCACCTTATACATCAGTTCTTCCCAAGCGTTGAGAAAGGATACAAAATTGTCGAATCTCCACTTCCAATATTATATTGTCCTCTCAGTGTCCAGACGATAACCAATATAACCATAAAAGTACTGGATCAAGACGAAAAGCTAATCGATTTTAGAGGTAAAACTATAACCGTTCAAATGGTGATTAGATATGATAAAGAAGTTCCAAACCAAAAGTCTTATAAAGAGAAAAACATGGATCCAAACATAGTATGCAAAATACATTCAAAGCGTTAATATCTAAGAATCATAACGTGGGTGATGATACAATCAGACGTGCATTACGATACAGACAATAAGGATACACACTGGTTATACCTTTCCTGCATGTGTATTGCACAGTACAAGCACAGCGCTATAGGACACGATCCCAGGCGTTGGGTTCCTTCTAGAAAGGCTTGCACTGCTAAGAAGTAACAACTTAGCGTTTGAAATATCTGTGTTTGTAAGACCGTTCATGTTAGTATAGACAATAACGCTCTACACACGCTCTATGGACTATGAAGCACTTTCAAGTGAGACAACCACTCTGTTTATGGCTCGACTGCTTATATATCACAGTTTCCCTCTAGAAGCAACACAAACACGTGGCTGCTGATACAATCAGACGTGCATTATTATACAGACATTAAGGATACATACTGGTTATACCTTTACTGCATGTGTATTGCACAGGACAAGTCCAGCGCTATAGGACACTATCCCAGGCGTTGGGTTTCCTTCTAGAATGGCTTGCACAGCTAAGAAGTAACAACTTAGCAGTTGAATCATCTACGTTTGCGAGACCGTTGATGTTAGTATAGACAATAACGCTCTACACACGCTCTATGTACTATGAAGCAGTTTCAAGTGAACCAACCACTCTGTTTATGGCTCGACTGCTTATATATCACAGTATCCCTCTAGAACAAACATAAACACGTGGCTGCTGATACAATCAGACGTGCATCACGATACATACATTAAGGATACACACTGGTTATACCTTTACTGCATGTGTATTGCACAGTACAAGCACAGCGCTATAGGACACAATCGAGGCGTTGGGTTTCCTTATAGAAAGGCTTGCACTGCTAAGATGTAACAACTTAGCAGTTGAATTATCCGCGTTTGCCAGACGGTTGTTGTTGGTATGGGCAATAACGCCCTACACACGCTCTATGTACTATGAAGTACTTTCAAGTGAGACAACCACCCTGTTTATGGCTCGACTGCTTATATATCACAGTTTCGCTCTAGAAGCAACACAAACACGTGGCTGCTGATACAATCAGACGTGCATTATGATACATACATTAAGGATACACACTGGTTATACCTTTACTGCATGTGTATTGCACAGTACAAGCCCAGCGCTATAGGACACTATCCCAGGCGTTGGGTTTCCTTCTAGAAAGGCTTGCACTGCTAAGAAGTAACAACTTAGCAGTTGAATCATCTACGTTTGCGAGACCGTTGATGTTAGTATAGACAATAACGCTCTACACACGCTCTATGTACTATGAAGCAGTTTCAAGTAAAACAACCCCTCTGTTTATGGCTCGACTGCATATATATCACAGTTTCCATCTAGAAGCAACACAAGCACGTGGCTGATGATACAATCAGACGTGCATTATGATACATACATTAAGGATACACACTGGTTATACCTTTACTGCATGTGTATTGCACAGTACAAGCCCAGCGCTATAGGACACTATCCCAGGCGTTGGGTTTCCTTCTAGAATGGCTTGCACTGCTAAGAAGTAACAACTTAGTGTTTGAAACCTCTGCGTTTATAAGACCGTTGATGTTAGTATAGACAATAACGCTCTACACACGCCCTATGTACTATGAAGCAGTTTCAAGTGAAACAACCCCTCTGTTTATGGCTTGACTACTCTCGACTGGATATATATCACAGTTTCCATCTAGAAGCAATACAAGCACGTGGCTGATGATACAATCAGACGTGCATTATGATACAAACATTAAGGATACACACTGGTTATACCTTTACTGCATGTGTATTGCACAGTACAAGCCCAGCGCTATAGGACACTATCCCAGGCGTTGGGTTTCCTTCTAGAAAGGCTTGCACTGCTAAGAAGTAACAACTTAGCAGTTGAATCATCTACGTTTGCGAGACCGTTGATGTTAGTATAGACAATAACGCTCTACACACGCTCTATGTACTATGAAGCAGTTTCAAGTGAACCAACCACTCTGTTTATGGCTCGACTGCTTATATATCACAGTTTCGCTTTAGAAACAACACAAACACGTGGCTGCTGATACAATCAGACGTGCATCACGATACATACATTAAGGATACACACTGGCTTAAACTTTACTGCATGTGTATTACACACTACATGCCCAGCGCTATAGGACACGATCCCAGGCGTTGGGTTTCCTTCTAGAAAGGCTTGCACGGCTAATAAGTAACAACTAGCGTTTGAATCATCTGCGTTTTGAAGACCGTTGATGTTAGTATAGGCAATAACGCCCTACACACGCTCTATGGACTATGAAGTACTTTCAAGTGAGACAACCACTCTGTTTATGGCTCGACTGCATATATATCACAGTTTCGCTCTAGATGCAACACAAACACGTGGCTGCTGATACAATCAGACGTGTATTATGATACATACATTAAGGATACACACTGGTTATACCTTTACTGCATGTGTATTGCACAGTACAAGACCAGCGCTATAGGACACTATCCCAGGCGTTGGGTTTCCTTCTAGAATAGCTTGCACTGCTAAGAAGTAACAACTAAGCAGTTGAATTATCTACGTTTGAGAGACCGTTGATGTTAGTATAGACAATAACGCTCTACACACGCTCTATGGACTATGAAGTACTTTCAAGTGAGACAACCACTCTGTTTATGGCTCGACTGCTTATATATCACAGTTTCGCTTTAGAAACAACACAAACACGTGGCTGCTGATACAATCAGACGTGCATCACGATACATACATTAAGGATACACACTGGTTATACCTTTACTGCATGTGTATTGCACAGTACAAGCCCAGCGCTATAGGACACTATCCCAGGCGTTGGGTTTCCTTCTAGAAAGGCTTGCACTGCTAAGAAATAACAACTTAGCGTTTGAACCCTCTGCGTTTATAAGACCGTTGATGTTAGTATAGGCAATAACGCTCTACACACGCTCTATGTACTATGAAGCAGTTTCAAGTGAACCAACCACTCTGTTTATGGCTCGACTGCTTATATATCACAGTTTCGCTCTAGAAGCAACACAAACACGTGGCTGCTGATACAATCAGACGTGCATCACGATACATACATTAAGGATACACACTGGTTATACCTTTACTGCATGTGTATTGCACAGGACAAGCCCAGCGATATAGGACACGATCCCAGGCGTTGGGTTTCGTTCTAGAAAGGCTTGCACTGCTAAGAAGTAACAACTTAGCGTTTGAACCCTCTGCGTTTATAAGACCGTTGATGTTAGTATAGGCAATAACGCTCTACACACGCTCTATGTAATATGAAGCAGCTTCAAGTGAACCAACCACTCTGTTTATGGCTCGACTGCTTATATATCACAGTTTCGCTCTAGAAGCAACACAAACTCGTGGCTGCTGATACAATCAGACGTGCATCACGATACATACATTAAGGATACACACTGGTTATACCTTTACTGCATGTGTATTGCACAGTACAAGCCCAGCGGTATAGGACACGATCCCAGGCGTTGGGTTTCCTTCTAGAAAGGCTTGCACTGCTAAGAAGTAACAACTTAGCAGTTGAATCATCTGCGTTTGCGGGACCGTTGATGTTAGTATAGGCAATAACGCTCTACACACGCTCTATGTACTATGAAGCAGTTTCAAGTGAAACAACCCCTCTGTTTATGGCTCGACTGCATATATATCACAGAATCCATCTAGAACAAACATAAACACGTGGCTGCTGATACAATCAGACATCCATTATGATACATACATTAAGGATACACACTGGTTATACCTTTACTGCATGTGTATTGCACAGTACAAGCCCAGCGCTATAGGACACTATCCCAGGCGTTGGGTTTCCTTCTAGAATATCTTGCACTGCTAAGAAGTAACAACTTAGCAGTTGAATCATCTACGTTTGCGAGACCGTTGATGTTAGTATAGACAATAACGCTCTACACACGCTCTATGTACTATGAAGCAGTTTCAAGTGAAACAACCCCTCTGTATATGGCTCGACTGCATATATATCACAGTTTCCATCTAGAAGCAACACAAGCACGTGGCTGATGATACAATCAGACGTGTATTATGATACATACATTAAGGATACACACTGGTTATACCTTTACTGCATGTGTATTGCACAGTACAAGCCCAGCGCTATAGGACACTATCCCAGGCGTTGGGTTTCCTTCTAGAATATCTTGCACTGCTAAGAAGTAACAACTTAGCAGTTGAATCATCTACGTTTGCGAGACCGTTGATGTTAGTATAGGCAATAACGCTCTACACACGCTCTATGTACTATGAAGCAGTTTCAAGTGAAACAACCCCTCTGTTTATGGCTCGACTGCATATATATCACAGTATCCATCTAGAACAAACATAAACACGTGGCTGCTGATACAATCAGACATGCATTATGATACATACATTAAGGATACACACTGGTTATACCTTTACTGCATGTGTATTGCACAGTACAAGCCCAGCGCTATAGGACACTATCCCAGGCGTTGGGTTTCCTTCTAGAAAGGCTTGCACTGCTAAGAAGTAACAACTTGGCAGTTGAATCATCTACGTTTGCGAGACCGTTGATGTTAGTATAGACAATAACGCTCTACACACGCTCTATGTACTATGAAGTACTTTCAAGTGAGACAACCACTCTGTTTATGGCTCGACTGCTTATATATCACAGTTTCGCTTTAGAAACAACACAAACACGTGGCTGCTGATACAATCAGACGTGCATTATGATACATACATTAAGGATACACACTGGCTTTACCTTTACTGCATGTGTATTACACACTACATGCCCAGCGCTATAGGACACGATCCCAGGCGTTAGGTTTCCTTCTAGAAAGGCTTGCACGGCTAATAAGTAACAACTAGCGTTTGAATCATCTGCGTTTTGAAGACCGTTGATGTTAGTATAGGCAATAACGCTCTACACACGCTCTATGTACTATGAAGCAGTTTCAAGTGAACCAACCACTCTGTTTATGGCTCGACTGCTTATATATCACAGTTTCGCTCTAGAAGCAATACAAACACGTGGCTGCTGATACAATCAGACGTGCATCACGATACATACATTAAGGATACACACTGGTTATACCTTTACTGCATGTGTATTGCACAGTACAAGCCCAGCGCTATAGGACACTATCCCAGGCGTTGGGTTTCCTTCTAGAATGGCTTGCACTGCTAAGAAGTAACAACTTAGCAGTTGAATCATCTACGTTTGCGAGACCGTTGATGTTAGTATAGACAATAACGCTCTACACACGCTCTATGGACTATGAAGTACTTTCAAGTGAGACAACCACTCTGTTTATGGCTCGACTGCTTATATATCACAGTTTCGCTTTAGAAACAACACAAACACGTGGCTACTGATACAATCAGACGTGCATTATGATACATACATTAAGGATACACACTGTTTATACCTTTACTGCATGTGTATTGCATAGTACAAGCACAGTGCTATAGGACACGATCTCAGGCGTTGGGTTTCTTCTAGAAAGGCTTGCACTGCTAAGATATAACAACTTAGCAGTTGAATCATCCGCGTTTGCCAGACGGTTGTTGTTGGTATGGTATTAAACGCCCTACACACGCTCTATGGACTATGAAGTACTTTCAAGTGAGACAACCACTCTGTTTATGGCTCGACTGCTTATATATCACAGTTTCGCTTTAGAAACCACAAACACGTGGCTGCTGATACAATCAGACGTGCATCACGATACATACATTAAGGATACACACTGGCTTTACCTTTACTGCATGTGTATTACACACTACATGCTCAGCGCTATAGGACACGATCCCAGGCGTTAGGTTTCCTTCTAGAAAGGCTTGCACGGCTAATAAGTAACAACTAGCGTTTGAATCATCTGCGTTTTGAAGACCGTTGATGTTAGTATAGGCAATAATGCTCTACACACGCTCTATGTACTATGAAGCAGTTTCAAGTGAACCAACCACTCTGTTTATGGCTCGACTGCTTATATATCACAGTTTCGCTCTAGAAGCAACACAAACACGTGGCTGCTGATACAATCAGACGTGCATCACGATACATACATTAAGGATACACACTGGTTATGCCTTTACTGCATGTGTATTGCACAGTACAAGCCCAGCGCTATAGGACACTATCCCAGGCGTTGGGTTTCCTTCTAGAAAGGCTTGCACTGCTAAGATATAACAACTTAGCAGTTGAATCATCCGCGTTTGCCAGACGGTTGTTGTTGGTATGGGCAATAACGCCCTACACACGCTCTATGGACTATGAAGTACTTTCAAGTGAGACAACCACTCTATGGCTCGACTGCTTATATATCACAGTTTCGCTTTAGAAACAACACAAACACGTGGCTGCTGATACAATCAGACGTGCATCACGATACATACATTAAGGATACACACTGGTTATACCTTTACTGCATGTGTATTGCACAGTACAAGCACAGCGCAATAGGACACGATCCCAGGCGTTGGGTTTCCTTCTAGAAAGGCTTGCACGGCTAAAAAGTAACAACTAGCGTTTGAATCATCTGCGTTTTGAAGACCGTTGATGTTAGTATAGGCAATAACGCTCTACACACACACTCTATGTACTATGAAGCAGTTTCAAGTGAACCAACCACTCTGTTTATGGCTCGACTGCTTATATATCACAGTTTCGCTCAAGAAGCAACACAAACACGTGGCTGCTGATACAATCAGACGTGCATCACGATACATACATTAAGGATACACACTGGTTATACCTTTACTGCATGTGTATTGCACAGTACAAGCCCAGCGTTATAGGACACTATCCCAGGCGTTGGGTTTCCTTCTAGAAAGGCTTGCACTGCTAAGAAGTAACAACTTAGCATTTGAACCCTCTGCGTTTATAAGACCGTTGATGTTAGTATAGGCAATAACGCTCTACACACGCTCTATGTAATATGAAGCAGCTTCAAGTGAACCAACCACTCTGTTTATGGCTCGACTGCTTATATATCACAGTTTCGCTCTAGAAGCAACACAAACACGTGGCTGCTGATACAATCAGACGTGCATTATGATACATACATTAAGGATACACACTGGTTATACCTTTACTGCATGTGTATTGCACAGTACAAGCCCAGCGTTATAGGACACTATCCCAGGCGTTGGGTTTCCTTCTAGAAAGGCTTGCACTGCTAAGAAGTAACAACTTAGCGTTTGAACCCTCTGCGTTTATAAGACCGTTGATGTTAGTATAGGCAATAACGCTCTACACACGCTCTATGTAATATGAAGCAGCTTCAAGTGAACCAACCACTCTGTTTATGGCTCGACTGCTTATATATCACAGTTTCCCTCTAGAAGCAACACAATCACGTGGCTGCTGATACAATGAGACGTGCATCACGATACAGACATTAAGGATACACACTGTTTATACCTTTACTGCATGTGTATTGCACAGTACAAGCCCAGCGCTATAGGACACTATCCCAGGCGTTGGGTTTCCTTCTAGAAAGGCTTGCACTGCTAAGAAATAACAACTTAGCGTTTGAACCCTCTGCGTTTATAGGACCGTTGATGTTAGTATAGGCAATAACGCTCTACACACGCTCTATGTAATATGAAGCAGCTTCAAGTGAACCAACCACTCTGTTTATGGCTCGACTACTTATATATCACAGTTTCCCTCTAGAAGCAACACAAACACGTGGCTGCTGATACAATGAGACGTGCATCACGATACAGACATCAAGGATACACACTGGCTTTACCTTTACTGCATGTGTATTGCACACTACATGCCCAGCGCTATAGGACACGATCCCAGGCGTTAGGTTTCCTTCTAGAAAGGCTTGCACGGCTAAGAAGTAACAACTAGCGTTTGAATCATCTGCGTTTTGAAGACCGTTGATGTTAGTATAGGTAATAACGCCCTACACACGCTCTATGTACTATGAAGCAGTTTCAAGTGAACCAACCACTCTGTTTATGGCTCGACTGCTTATATATCACAGTTTCGCTCTAGAAGCAACACAAACACGTGGCTGCTGATACAATCAGACGTGTATTATGATACATACATTAAGGATACACACTGGTTATACCTTTACTGCATGTGTAATGCACAGTACAAGACCAGCGCTATAGGACACTATCCCAGGCGTTGGGTTTCCTTCTAGAATGGCTTGCACTGCTAAGAAGTAACAACTTAGCAGTTGAATCATCTACGTTTGCGAGACCGTTGATGTTAGTATAGACAATAACGCTCTACACACGCTCTATGGACTATGAAGTACTTTCAAGTGAGACAACAACTCTGTTTATGGCTCGACTGCTTATATATCACAGTTTCGCTTTAGAAACAACACAAACACGTGGCTGCTGATACAATCAGACGTGCATTATGATACATACATTAAGGATACACACTGTTTATACATTTACTGCATGTGTATTGCATAGTACAAGCACAGTGCTATAGGACACGATCTCAGGCGTTGGGTTTTCTTCTAGAAAGGCTTGCACTGCTAAGATATAACAACTTAGCAGTTGAATCATCCGCATTTGCCAGACGGTTGTTGTTGGTATGGGCAAAAACGCCCTACACACGCTTTATGGACTATGAAGTACTTTCAAGTGAGACAACCACTCTGCAAACGCTAGTTGTTACTTCTTAGCCGTGCAAGCCTTTCTAGAAGGAAACCTAACGCCTGGGATCGTGTCCTATAGGGCTGGGCATGTAGTGTGTAATACACATGCAGTAAATGTATAACCAGTGTGTATCCTTAATGTATGTATCGTGATGCACGTCTGATTGTATCAGCAGCCACGTGTTTGTGTTGCTTCTAGAGCGAAACTGTGATATATAAGCAGTCGAGCCATAAACAGAGTGGTTGGTTCACTTGAAACTGCTTCATAGTACATAGAGCGTGTGTAGAGCGTTATTGCCTATACTAACATCAACGGTCTTCAAAACGCAGATGATTCAAACGCTAGTTGTTACTTTTTAGCCGTGCAAGCCTTTCTAGAAGGAAACCCAACGCCTGGGATCGTGTCCTATTGCGCTGTGCTTGTACTGTGCAATACACATGCAGTAAAGGTATAACCAGTGTGTATCCTTAATGTATGTATCGTGATGCACGTCTGATTGTATCAGCAGCCACGTGTTTGTGTTGTTTCTAAAGCGAAACTGTGATATATAAGCAGTCGAGCCATAAACAGAGTGGTTGTCTCACTTGAGAGTACTTCATAGTCCATAGAGCGTCAATACACATGCAGTAAAGGTATAACCAGTGTGTATCCTTAATGTTTGTATCATAATGCACGTCTGATTGTATCAGCAGGCACGTGTTTGTGTTGCTTCTAGAGGGAAACTGTGATATATAAGCAGTCGAGCCATAAACAGAGTGGTTAGTTCACTTGAAGCTGCTTCATATTACATAGAGCGTGTGTAGAGCGTTATTGCCTATACTAACATCAACGGTCTTATAAACGCAGAGGGTTCAAACGCTAAGTTGTTATTTCTTAGCAGTGCAAGCCTTTCTAGAACGAAACCCAACGCCTGGGATCGTGTCCTATATCGCTGGGCTTGTATTGTGCAATACACATGCAGTAAAGGTATAACCAGTGTGTATCCCTAATGTATGTATCGTGATGCACGTCTGATTGTATCAGCAGCCACGTGTTTGTGTTGCTTCTAGAGCGAAACTGTGATATATAAGCAGTCGAGCCATAAACAGAATGGTTGGTTCACTTGAAACTGCTTCATAGTACATAGAGCGTGTGTAGAGCGTTATTGCCTATACTAACATCAACGGTCTTCAAAACGCAGATGATTCAAACGCTAGGTGTTACTTTTTTGCCGTGCAAGCCTTTCTAGGAGGAAACCCAACGCCTGGGATCGTGTCCTATTGCGCTGTGCTTGTACTGTGCAATACACATGCAGTAAAGGTATAACCAGTGTGTATCCTTAATGTATGTATCGTGATGCACGTCTGATTGTACAGCAGCCACGTGTTTGTGTTGTTTCTAAAGCGAAACTGTGATATATAAGCAGTCGAGCCATAAACAGAGTGGTTGTCTCACTTGAAAGTACTTCATAGTCCATAGAGCGTGTGTAGGGCGTTATTGCCCATACCAACAACAACCGTCTGGCAAACGCGGATGATTCAACTGCTAAGTTGTTATATCTTAGCAGTGCAAGCCTTTCTAGAAGGAAACCCAACGCCTGGGATAGTGTCCTATAGCGCTGGGCTTGTACTGTGCAATACACATGCAGTAAAGGTATAACCAGTGTGTATCCTTAATGTATGTATCGTGATGCACGTCTGATTGTATCAGCAGCCACGTGTTTGTGTTGCTTCTAGAGCGAAACTGTGATATATAAGCAGTCGAGCCATAAACAGAGTGGTTGGTTCACTTGAAACTGCTTCATAGTACATAGAGTGTGTGTAGAGCGTTATTGCCTATACTAACATCAACGGTCTTCAAAACGCAGATGATTCAACTGCTAAGTGGGGATTTCCTTCTAGAAAGGCACTGCTTAGAAGAAACAACATGGAGTTTGAAACAACCGCGTTTGCAAGACGGTTGATGTTAGTATAGGCGTTAGGCAAGCCTGTGCACCTTATACATCAGTTCTTCCCAAGCGTTGAGAAGGGATAAAAGATTGTCGAATCTCCACTTCCAATTTTATATTGTCCTCTCAGTGTCCAGACGATAACCAATATAACCATAAAAGTACTGGATCAAGACGAAAAACTAATAGATTTTAGAGGTAAAACTATAACCGTTCAAATGGTGATTAGATATGATAAAGAAGTTCCAAACCAAAAGTCTTATAAAGAGAAAAAACATGGATCCAAACATAGTATGCAAAATACATTCAAAGCGTTAATATCTAAGAATCATAACGTGGGTGATGATACAATCAGACGTGCATTATGATACATACATTAAGGATACACACTGGTTATACCTTTACTGCATGTGTATTGCACAGTACAAGCACAGCGCTATAGGACACGATCTCAGGCGTTGGGTTTCCTTCTAGAAAGGCTTGCACTGCTTAGAAGAAACAACATGGAGTTTGAAACAACCGCGTTTGCAAGACGGTTGATGTTAGTATAGGCGTTAGGCAAGCCTGTGCACCTTATACATCAGTTCTTCCCAAGCGTCGAGAAAGGATACAAAATTGTAGAATCTCCACTTCCAATATTATATTGTCCTCTGTGTCCAGACGATAACCAATATAACCATAAAAGTACTGGATCAAGACGAAAAGCTAATCGATTTTAGAGGTAAAACTATAACCGTTCAAATGGTGATTAGATATGATAAAGAAGTTCCAAACCAAAAGTCTTATAAAGAGAAAAACATGGATCCAAACATAGTATGCAAAATACATTCAAAGCGTTAATATCTAAGAATCATAACGTGGGTGATGATACAATCAGACGTGCATTACGATACAGACAATAAGGATACACACTGGTTATACCTTTCCTGCATGTGTATTGCACAGTACAAGCACAGCGCTATAGGACATGATCCCAGGCGTTGGGTTTCCTTCTAGAAAGGCTGGCACTGCTAAGAAGTAACAACTTAGCGTTTGAAATATCTGTGTTTGTAAGACCGTTCATGTTAGTATAGACAATAACGCTCTACACACGCTCTATGGACTATGAAGCACTTTCAAGTGAGACAACCACTCTGTTTATGGCTCGACTGCTTATATATCACAGTTTCGCTCTAGAAGCAACACAAACACGTGGCTGCTGATACAATCAGACGTGCATTATGATACATACATTAAGGATACACACTGGTTATACCTTTACTGCATGTGTATTGCACAGGACAAGCCCAGCGCTATAGAACACTATCCCAGACGTTGGGTTTCCTTCTAGAATGGCTTGCATAGCTAAGAAGTAACAACTTAGCAGTTGAATCATCTACGTTTGCGGGACCGTTAATGTTAGTATAGACAATAACGCTCTACACACGCTCTATGTACTATGAAGCAGTTTCAAGTAAACCAACCACTCTGTTTATGGTTCGACTGCTTATATATCACAGTTTCCCTCTAGAAGCAACACAAACACGTGGCTGCTGATACAATCAGACGTGCATCACGATACAGACATTAAGGATACACACTGGTTATACCTTTACTGCATGTGGGTTGAACAGTACAAGCACAGCACTATAGGACACGCCAGGTGTTGGGTTTCATTCTAGAAAGGCTTGCACTGCTAAGAAGTAACAACTTAGCGTTTGAAACCTCTGCGTTTATAAGACCGTTGATGTTAGTATAGGCAATAACGCTCTACACACGCTCTATGTACTATGAAGCAGTTTCAAGTGACACAACCCCTCTGTTTATGGCTCGACTGCATATATATCACAGTTTCCCTCAAGAAGCAACACAAACACGTGGCTGCTGATACAATCAGACGTGCATTATGATACATACATTAAGGATACATACTGGTTATACCTTTACTGCATGTGTATTGCACAGGACAAGTCCAGCGCTATAGGACACTATCCCAGGCGTTGGGTTTCCTTCTAGAATGGCTTGCACAGCTAAGAAGTAACAACTTAGCAGTTGAAGCATCTACGTTTGCGAGACCGTTGATGTTAGTATAGACAATAACGCTCTACACACGCCCTATGTACTATGAAGCCGTTTCAAGTGAAACAACCCCTGTTTATGGCTCGACTGCTTATATATCACAGTATCCCTCTAGAACAAACATAAACACGTGGCTGCTGATACAATCAGCCGTGCATCACGATACATACATTAAGGATACACACTGGTTATACCTTTACTGCATGTGTATTGCACAGAACAAGCTCAGCGCTATAGGACACAATCCAGGCGTTGAGTTTCCTTTTAGAAAGGCTTGCACTGCTAAGATGTAACAACTTAGCAGTTGAATTATCCGCGTTTGCCAGACGGTTGTTGTTGGTATGGGCAATAACGCCCTACACACGCTCTATGGACTATGAAGTACTTTCAAGTGAGACAACCACCCTGTTTATGGCTCGACTGCTTATATATCACAGTTTCGCTCTAGAAGCAACACAAACACGTGGCTGCTGATACAATCAGACGTGCATTATGATACATACATTAAGGATACACACTGGTTATACCTTTACTGCATGTGTATTGCACAGTACAAGCCCAGCGCTATAGGACACTATCCCAGGCGTTGGGTTTACTACTAGAAAGGCTTGCACTGCTAAGAAGTAACAACTTAGAAGTTGAATCATCTACGTTTGCGAGAGAGTTGATGATAGTATAGACAATAACCCTCTACACACGCTCTATGTACTATGAAGCAGTTTCAAGTGAACCAACCACTCTGTTTATGGCTCGACTGCATATATATATCACAGTTTCCATCTAGAAGCAACACAAGCACGTGGCTGATGATACAATCAGACGTGCATTATGATACATACATTAAGGATACATACTGGTTATACCTTTACTGCATGTGTATTGCACAGGACAAGTCCAGCGCTATAGGACACTATCCCAGGCGTTGGCTTTCCTTCTAGAATGGCTTGCACTGCTAAGAAGTAACAACTTAGTGTTTGAAACCTCTGCGTTTATAAGACCGTTGATGTTAGTATAGGCAATAACGCTCTACACACGCTCTATGTACTATGAAGCAGTTTCAAGTGAACCAACCACTCTGTTTATGGCTCGACTGCTTATATATCACAGTTTCGCTCTAGAAGCAACACAAACACGTGGCTGCTGATACAATCAGACGTGCATCACGATACATACATAAGGATACACACTGGTTATACCTTTACTGCATGTGTATTGCACAGGACAAGCCCAGCGATATAGGACACGATCCCAGGCGTTGGGTTTCGTTCTAGAAAGGCTTGCACTGCTAAGAAGTAACAACTTAGCGTTTGAACACTCTGCGTTTATAAGACCGTTGATGTTAGTATAGGCAATAACGCTCTACACACGCTCTATGTAATATGAAGCAGCTTCAAGTGAACTAACCACTCTGTTTATGGCTCGACTGCTTATATATCACAGTTTCGCTCTAGAAGCAACACAAACACGTGGCTGCTGATACAATCAGACGTGCATCACGATACAGACATTAAGGATACACACTGGTTATACCTTTACTGCTTGTGTATTGCACAGTACAAGCCCAGCGCTATAGGACACGATCCCAGGCGTTGGGTTTCCTTCTAGAAAGGCTTGCACTGCTAAGAAGTAACAACTTAGCAGTTGAATCATCTGCGTTTGCGGGACCGTTGATGTTAGTATAGGCAATAACGCTCTACACACGCTCTATGTACTATGAAGCAGTTTCAAGTGAAACAACCCCTCTGTTTATGGCTCGACTGCATATATATCACAGTATCCATCTAGAACAAACATAAACACGTGGCTGCTGATACAATCAGACATGCATTATGATACATACATTAAGGATACACACTGGTTATACCTTTACTGCATGTGTATTGCACAGTACAAGCCCAGCGCTATAGGACACTATCCCAGGCGTTGGGTTTCCTTCTAGAATATCTTGCACTGCTAAGAAGTAACAACTTAGCAGTTGAATCATCTACGTTTGCGAGACCGTTGATGTTAGTATAGACAATAACGCTCTACCCACGATCTATGTACTATGAAGCAGTTTCAAGTGAACCAACCACTCTGTTTATGGCTCGACTGCTTATATATCACAGTTTCCCTCTAGAAGCAACACAAACACGTGGCTGCTGATACAATCAGACGTGCATTATGATACATACATTAAGGATACACACTGGTTATACCTTTACTGCATGTGTATTGCACAGTACAAGACCAGCGCTATAGGACACTATCCCAGGCGTTGGGTTTCCTTCTAGAATGGCTTGCACTGCTAAGAAGTAACAACTTAGCAGTTGAATCATCTACGTTTGCGAGACCGTTGATGTTAGTATAGACAATAACGCTCTACACACGCTCTATGGACTATGAAGTACTTTCAAGTGAGACAACCACTCTGTTTATGGCTCGACTGCTTATATATCACAGTTTCGCTTTAGAAACAACACAAACACGTGGCTGCTGATACAATCAGACGTGCATCACGATACATACATTAAGGATACACACTGGCTTTACCTTTACTGCATGTGTATTGCACACTACATGCCCAGCGCTATAGGACACGATCCCAGGCGTTGGGTTTCCTTCTAGAAAGGCTTGCACGGCTAAAAAGTAACAACTAGCGTTTGAATCATCTGCGTTTTGAAGACCGTTGATGTTAGTATAGGCAATAACGCTCTACACACGCTCTATGTACTATGAAGCAGTTTCAAGTGAACCAACCACTCTGTTTATGGCTCGACTGCTTATATATCACAGTTTCGCTCTAGAACAAACATAAACACGTGGCTGCTGATACAATCAGACGTGCATCACGATACATACATTAAGGATACACACTGGTTATACCTTTACTGCATGTGTATTGCACAGTACAAGCCCAGCGCTATAGGACACTATCCCAGGCGTTGGGTGTCCTTCTAGAAAGGCTTGCACTGCTAAGATATAACAACTTAGCAGTTGAATCATCCGCGTTTGCCAGACGGTTGTTGTTGGTATGGCAATAACGCCCTACACACGCTCTATGGACTATGAAGTACTTTCAAGTGAGACAACCACTCTGTTTATGGCTCGACTGCTTATATATCACAGTTTCGCTTTAGAAACAACACATACACGTGGCTGCTGATACAATCAGACGTGCATCACGATACATACATTAAGGATACACACTGGTTATACCTTTACTGCATGTGTATTGCACAGTACAAGCACAGCGCAATAGGACACGATCCCAGGCGTTGGGTTTCCTTCTAGAAAGGCTTGCACGGCTAAAAAGTAACAACTAGCGTTTGAATCATCTGCGTTTTGAAGACCGTTGATGTTAGTATAGGCAATAACGCTCTACACACGCTCTATGTAATATGAAGCAGCTTCAAGTGAACCAACCACTCTGTTTATGGCTCGACTGCTTATATGTCACAGTTTCCCTTTAGAAGCAACACAAACACGTGGCTGCTGATACAATGAGACGTGCATCACGATACAGACATTAAGGATACACATTGGCTTTACCTTTACTGCATGTGTATTGCACACTACATGCCCAGCGCTATAGGACACGATCCCAGGCGTTAGGTTTCCTTCTAGAAAGGCTTGCACGGCTAAGAAGTAACAACTTAGCAGTTGAATCATCTACGTTTGCGAGACCGTTGATGTTAGTATAGGCAATAACGCTCTACACACGCTCTATGTACTATGAAGCAGTTTCAAGTGAACCAACCACTCTGTTTATGGCTCGACTGCTTATATATCACAGTTTCGCTCTAGAAACAACACAAACACGTGGCTGCTGATACAATCAGACGTGCATTATGATACATACATTAAGGATACACACTGGTTATACCTTTACTGCATGTGTATTGCACAGTACAAGACCAGCGCTATAGGACACGATCCCAGGCGTTGGGTTTTCTTCTAGAAAGGCTTGCACTGCTAAGATATAACAACTTAGCAGTTGAATCATCCGCGTTTGCCAGACGGTTGTTGTTGGTATGGGCAAAAACGCCCTACACACGCTCTATGGACTATGAAGTACTTTCAAGTGAGACAACCACTCTGTTTATGGCTCGACTGCTTATATATCACAGTTTCGCTTTAGAAACAACACAAACACGTGGCTGCTGATACAATCAGACGTGCATCACGATACATACATTAAGGATACACACTGGCTTTACCTTTACTGCATGTGTATTACACACTACATGCTCAGCGCTATAGGACACGATCCCAGGCGTTAGGTTTCCTTCTAGAAAGGCTTGCACGGCTAATAAGTAACAACTAGCGTTTGAATCATCTGCGTTTTGAAGACCGTTGATGTTAGTATAGGCAATAATGCTCTACACACGCTCTATGTACTATGAAGCAGTTTCAAGTGAACCAACCACTCTGTTTATGGCTCGACTGCTTATATATCACAGTTTCGCTCTAGAAGCAACACAAACACGTGGCTGCTGATACAATCAGACGTGCATCACGATACATACATTAAGGATACACACTGGTTATGCCTTTACTGCATGTGTATTGCACAGTACAAGCCCAGCGCTATAGGACACTATCCCAGGCGTTGGGTTTCCTTCTAGAAAGGCTTGCACTGCTAAGATATAACAACTTAGCAGTTGAATCATCCGCGTTTGCCAGACGGTTGTTGTTGGTATGGGCAATAACGCCCTACACACGCTCTATGGACTATGAAGTACTTTCAAGTGAGACAACCACTCTATGGCTCGACTGCTTATATATCACAGTTTCGCTTTAGAAACAACACAAACACGTGGCTGCTGATACAATCAGACGTGCATCACGATACATACATTAAGGATACACACTGGTTATACCTTTACTGCATGTGTATTGCACAGTACAAGCACAGCGCAATAGGACACGATCCCAGGCGTTGGGTTTCCTTCTAGAAAGGCTTGCACGGCTAAAAAGTAACAACTAGCGTTTGAATCATCTGCGTTTTGAAGACCGTTGATGTTAGTATAGGCAATAACGCTCTACACACACTCTATGTACTATGAAGCAGTTTCAAGTGAACCAACCACTCTGTTTATGGCTCGACTGCTTATATATCACAGTTTCGCTCAAGAAGCAACACAAACACGTGGCTGCTGATACAATCAGACGTGCAATATGATACAGGCATTAAGGATACACACTGGTTATACCTTTACTGCATGTGTATTGCACAGTACAAGCCCAGCGATATAGGACACGATCCCAGGCGTTGGGTTTCGTTCTAGAAAGGCTTGCACTGCTAAGAAGTAACAACTTAGCATTTGAACCCTCTGCGTTTATAAGACCGTTGATGTTAGTATAGGCAATAACGCTCTACACACGCTCTATGTAATATGAAGCAGCTTCAAGTGAACCAACCACTCTGTTTATGGCTCGACTGCTTATATATCACAGTTTCGCTCTAGAAGCAACACAAACACGTGGCTGCTGATACAATCAGACGTGCATTATGATACATACATTAAGGATACACACTGGTTATACCTTTACTGCATGTGTATTGCACAGTACAAGCCCAGCGTTATAGGACACTATCCCAGGCGTTGGGTTTCCTTCTAGAAAGGCTTGCACTGCTAAGAAGTAACAACTTAGCGTTTGAACCCTCTGCGTTTATAAGACCGTTGATGTTAGTATAGGCAATAACGCTCTACCCACGCTCTATGTAATATGAAGCAGCTTCAAGTGAACCAACCACTCTGTTTATGGCTCGACTGCTTATATATCACAGTTTCCCTTTAGAAGCAACACAAACACGTGGCTGCTGATACAATGAGACGTGCATCTCGATACAGACATTAAGGATACACACTGGCTTTACCTTTACTGCATGTGTATTGCACACTACATGCCCAGCGCTATAGGACACGATCCCAGGCGTTAGGTTTAATTCTAGAAAGGCTTGCACGGCTAAGAAGTAACAACTAGCGTTTGAATCATCTGCGTTTTGAAGACCGTTGATGTTAGTATAGGCAATAACGCTCTACACACGCTCTATGTACTATGAAGCAGTTTCAAGTGAACCAACCACTCTGTTTATGGCTCGACTGCTTATATATCACAGTTTCCCTTTAGAAGCAACACAAACACGTGGCTGCTGATACAATGAGACGTGCATCACGATACAGACATTAAGGATACACACTGGCTTTACCTTTACTGCATGTGTATTGCACTACATGCCCAGCGCTATAGGACACGATCCCAGGCGTTAGGTTTCCTTCTACAAAGGCTTGCACGGCTAAGAAGTAACAACTAGCGTTTGAATCATCTGCGTTTTGAAGACCGTTGATGTTAGTATAGGCAATAACGCTCTACACACGCTCTATGTACTATGAAGCAGTTTCAAGTGAACCAACCACTCTGTTTATGGCTCGACTGCTTATATATCACAGTTTCGCTCTAGAAGCAACACAAACACGTGGCTGCTGATACAATCAGACGTGTATTATGATACATACATTAAGGATACACACTGGTTATACCTTTACTGCATGTGTATTGCACAGTACAAGACCAGCGCTATAGGACACTATCCCAGGCGTTGGGTTTCCTTCTAGAATGGCTTGCACTGCTAAGAAGTAACAACTTAGCAGTTGAATCATCTACGTTTGCGAGACCGTTGATGTTAGTATAGACAATAACGCTCTACACACGCTCTATGGACTATGAAGTACTTTCAAGTGAACCAACCACTCTGTTTATGGCTCGACTGCTTATATATCACAGTTTCGCTTTAGAAACAACACAAACACGTGGCTGCTGATACAATCAGACGTGCATCACGATACATACATTAAGGATACACACTGTTTATACCTTTACTGCATGTGTATTGCACAGTACAAGCCCAGCGCTATAGGACACTATCCCAGGCGTTGGGTTTCCTTCTAGAAAGGCTTGCACTGCTAAGAAATAACAACTTAGCGTTTGAACCCTCTGCGTTTATAGGACCGTTGATGTTAGTATAGGCAATAACGCTCTACACACGCTCTATGTAATATGAAGCAGCTTCAAGTGAACCAACCACTCTGTTTATGGCTCGACTACTTATATATCACAGTTTCCCTCTAGAAACAACACAAACACGTGGCTGCTGATACAATGAGACGTGCATCACGATACAGACATCAAGGATACACACTGGCTTTACCTTTACTGCATGTGTATTGCACACTACATGCCCAGCGCTATAGGACACGATCCCAGGCGTTAGGTTTCCTTCTAGAAAGGCTTGCACGGCTAAGAAGTAACAACTAGCGTTTGAATCATCTGCGTTTTGAAGACCGTTGATGTTAGTATAGGTAATAACGCCCTACACACGCTCTATGTACTATGAAGCAGTTTCAAGTGAACCAACCACTCTGTTTATGGCTCGACTGCTTATATATCACAGTTTCGCTCTAGAAACAACACAAACACGTGGCTGCTGATACAATCAGACGTGTATTATGATACATACATTAAGGATACACACTGGTTATACCTTTACTGCATGTGTAATGCACAGTACAAGACCAGCGCTATAGGACACTATCCCAGGCGTTGGGTTTCCTTCTAGAATGGCTTGCACTGCTAAGAAGTAACAACTTAGCAGTTGAATCATCTACGTTTGCGAGACCGTTGATGTTAGTATAGACAATAACGCTCTACACACGCTCTATGGACTATGAAGTACTTTCAAGTGAGACAACAACTCTGTTTATGGCTCGACTGCTTATATATCACAGTTTCGCTTTAGAAACAACACAAACACGTGGCTGCTGATACAATCAGACGTGCATTATGATACATACATTAAGGATACACACTGTTTATACATTTACTGCATGTGTATTGCATAGTACAAGCACAGTGCTATAGGACACGATCTCAGGCGTTGGGTTTTCTTCTAGAAAGGCTTGCACTGCTAAGATATAACAACTTAGCAGTTGAATCATCCGCATTTGCCAGACGGTTGTTGTTGGTATGGGCAAAAACGCCCTACACACGCTTTATGGACTATGAAGTACTTTCAAGTGAGACAACCACTCTGCAAACGCTAGTTGTTACTTATTAGCCGTCCAAGCCTTTCTACACGCAAACCCAACGCCTGAGATCGTGTCCTATAGCGCTGGGCTTGTACTGTGCAATACACATGCAGTAAAGGTATAACCAGTGTGTATCCTTTATGTCTGTATCATAATGCACGTCTGATTGTATCAGCAGCCACGTGTTTGTGTTGCTTCTAGATCGAAACTGTGATATATAAGCAGTCGAGCCATAAACAGAGTGGTTGGTTCACTTGAAACTGCTTCATAGTACATAGAGCGTGTGTAGAGCGTTATTGCCTATACTAACATCAACGGTCTTATAAACGCAGATGATTCAAACGCTAGTTGTTACTTTTTAGCCGTGCAATCCTTTCTAGAAGCACCCCCAACGAGTGGGATCGTGTCCTATATCGCTGGGCTTGTACTGTGCAATACACATGCAGTAAAGGTATAACCAGTGTGTATCCTTAATGTATGTATCGTGATGCACGTCTGATTGTATCAGCAGCCACGTGTTTGTGTTGTTTCTTAAGCGAAACTGTGATATATAAGCAGTCGAGCCATAAACAGAGTGGTTGTCTCACTTGAAAGTACTTCATAGTTCATAGAGCGTCCAATACACATGCAGTAAAGGTATAACCAGTGTGTATCCTTAATGTATGTATCATAATGCACGTCTGATTGTATCATCAACCACGTGATTGTGTTGTTTCTAGAGGGAAACTGTGATATATAAGCAGTCGAGCCATAAACAGAGTGGTTGGTTCACTTAAAGCTGCTTCATATTACATAGAGCGTGTGTAGAGCGTTATTGCCTATACTAACATCAACGGTCTTATAAACGCAGAGGGTTCAAACGCTAAGTTGTTATTTCTTAGCAGTGCAAGCCTTTCTAGAACGAAACCCAACGCCTGGGATCGTGTCCTATATCGCTGGGCTTGTATTGTGCAATACACATGCAGTAAAGGTATAACCAGTGTGTATCCTTAATGTATGTATCGTGATGCACGTCTGATTGTATCAGCAGCCACGTGTTTGTGTTGCTTCTAAAGCGAAACTGTGATATATAAGCAGTCGAGCCATAAACAGAATGGTTGGTTCACTTGAAACTGCTTCATAGTACATAGAGCGTGTGTAGAGCGTTATTGCCTATACTAACATCAACGGTCTTCTAAACGCAGATGATTCAAACGCTGGGTGGTACTGTTTTGCCGTGCAAGCCTTTCTAGGAGGAAACCCAACGCCTGGGATCGTGTCCTATTGCGCTGTGCTTGTACTGTGCAATACACATGCAGTAAAGGTATAACCAGTGTGTATCCTTAATGTATGTATCGTGATGCACGTCTGATTGTACAGCAGCCACGTGTTTGTGTTGTTTCTAAAGCGAAACTGTGATATATAAGCAGTCGAGCCATAAACAGAGTGGTTGTCTCACTTGAAAGTACTTCATAGTCCATAGAGCGTGTGTAGGGCGTTATTGCCCATACCAACAACAACCGTCTGGCAAACGCGGATGATTCAACTGCTAAGTTGTTATATCTTAGCAGTGCAAGCCTTTCTAGAAGGAAACCCAACGCCTGGGATAGTGTCCTATAGCGCTGGGCTTGTACTGTGCAATACACATGCAGTAAAGGTATAACCAGTGTGTATCCTTAATGTATGTATCGTGATGCACGTCTGATTGTATCAGCAGCCACGTGTTTGTGTTGCTTCTAGAGCGAAACTGTGATATATAAGCAGTCGAGCCATAAACAGAGTGGTTGGTTCACTTGAAACTGCTTCATAGTACATAGAGTGTGTGTAGAGCGTTATTGCCTATACTAACATCAACGGTCTTCAAAACGCAGATGATTCAACTGCTAAGTGGGGATTTCCTTCTAGAAAGGCTTGCACTGCTTAGAAGAAACAACATGGAGTTTGAAACAACCGCGTTTGCAAGACGGTTGATGTTAGTATAGGCGTTAGGCAAGCCTGTGCACCTTATACATCAGTTCTTCCCAAGCGTTGAGAAGGGATAAAAGATTGTCGAATCTCCACTTCCAATATTATATTGTCCTCTCAGTGTCCAGACGATAACCAATATAACCATAAAAGTACTGGATCAAGACGAAAAACTAATAGATTTTAGAGGTAAAACTATAACCGTTCAAATGGTGATTAGATATGATAAAGAAGTTCCAAACCAAAAGTCTTATAAAGAGAAAAAACATGGATCCAAACATAGTATGCAAAATACATTCAAAGCGTTAATATCTAAGAATCATAACGTGGGTGATGATACAATCAGACGTGCATTATGATACATACATTAAGGATACACACTGGTTATACCTTTACTGCATGTGTATTGCACAGTACAAGCACAGCGCTATAGGACACGATCTCAGGCGTTGGGTTTCCTTCTAGAAAGGCTTGCACTGCTTAGAAGAAACAACATGGAGTTTGAAACAACCGCGTTTGCAAGACGGTTGATGTTAGTATAGGCGTTAGGCAAGCCTGTGCACCTTATACATCAGTTCTTCCCAAGCGTTGAGAAAGGATACAAAATTGTCGAATCTCCACTTCCAATATTATATTGTCCTCTCAGTGTCCAGACGATAACCAATATAACCATAAAAGTACTGGATCAAGACGAAAGGCTAATCGATTTTAGAGGTAAAACTATAACCGTTCAAATGGTGATTAGATATGATAAAGAAGTTCCAAACCAAAAGTCTTATAAAGAAAAAACATGGATCCAAACATAGTATGCAAAATACATTCAAAGCGTTAATATCTAAGAATCATAACGTGGGTGATGATACAATCAGACGTGCATTACGATACAGACAATAAGGATACACACTGGTTATACCTTTCCTGCATGTGTATTGCACAGTACAAGCACAGCGCTATAGGACACGATCCCAGGCGTTGGGTTCCTTCTAGAAAGGCTTGCACTGCTAAGAAGTAACAACTTAGCGTTTGAAATATCTGTGTTTGTAAGACCGTTCATGTTAGTATAGACAATAACGCTCTACACACGCTCTATGGACTATGAAGCACTTTCAAGTGAGACAACCACTCTGTTTATGGCTCGACTGCTTATATATCACAGTTTCCCTCTAGAAGCAACACAAACACGTGGCTGCTGATACAATCAGACGTGCATTATGATACATACATTAAGGATACACACTGGTTATACCTTTACTGCATGTGTATTGCACAGGACAAGCCCAGCGCTATAGAACACTATCCCAGACGTTGGGTTTCCTTCTAGAATGGCTTGCATAGCTAAGAAGTAACAACTTAGCAGTTGAATCATCTACGTTTGCGAGACCGTTGATGTTAGTATAGACAATAACGCTCTACACACGCTCTATGTACTATGAAGCAGTTTCAAGTAAACCAACCACTCTGTTTATGGCTCGACTGCTTATATATCACAGTTTCCCTCTAGAAGCAACACAAACACGTGGCTGCTGATACAATCAGACGTGCATCACGATACAGACATTAAGGATACACACTGGTTATACCTTTACTGCATGTGGGTTGAACAGTACAAGCACAGCACTATAGGACACGCCAGGTGTTGGGTTTCATTCTAGAAAGGCTTGCACTGCTAAGAAGTAACAACTTAGCGTTTGAAACCTCTGCGTTTATAAGACCGTTGATGTTAGTATAGGCAATAACGCTCTACACACGCTCTATGTACTATGAAGCAGTTTCAAGTGACACAACCCCTCTGTTTATGGCTCGACTGCATATATATCACAGTTTCCCTCAAGAAGCAACACAAACACGTGGCTGCTGATACAATCAGACGTGCATTATGATACATACATTAAGGATACATACTGGTTATACCTTTACTGCATGTGTATTGACAAGTCCAGCGCTATAGGACACTATCCCAGGCGTTGGGTTTCCTTCTAGAATGGCTTGCACAGCTAAGAAGTAACAACTTAGCAGTTGAAGCATCTACGTTTGCGAGACCGTTGATGTTAGTATAGACAATAACGCTCTACACACGCCCTATGTACTATGAAGCAGTTTCAAGTGAAACAACTCCTCTGTTTATGGCTCGACTGCTTATATATCACAGTATCCCTCTAGAACAAACATAACACGTGGCTGCTGATACAATCAGACGTGCATCACGATACATACATTAAGGATACACACTGGTTATACCTTTACTGCATGTGTATTGCACAGAACAAGCTCAGCGCTATAGGACACAATCCAGGCGTTGGGTTTCCTTCTAGAAAGGCTTGCACTGCTAAGATGTAACAACTTAGCAGTTGAATCATCCGCGTTTGCCAGACGGTTGTTGTTGGTATGGGCAATAACGCCCTACACACATTTTATGTACTATGAAGCAGTGTCAAGTGACACAACCCCTCTGTTTATGGCTCGACTGCTTATATATCACAGTTTCGCTCTAGAAGCAACACAAACACGTGGCTGCTGATACAATCAGACGTGCATTATGATACATACATTAAGGATACACACTGGTTATACCTTTACTGCATGTGTATTGCACAGTACAAGCCCAGCGCTATAGGACACTATCCCAGGCGTTGGGTTTCCCTCTAGAAAGGCTTGCACTGCTAAGAAGTAACAACTTAGCAGTTGAATCATCTACGTTTGCGAGACCGTTGATGTTAGTATAGACAATAACGCTCTACACACGCTCTATGTACTAGGAAGCAGTTTCAAGTAAAACAACCCCTCTGTTTATGGCTCGACTGCATATATATCACAGTTTCCCTCTAGAAGCAACACAAGCACGTGGCTGATGATACAATCAGACGTGCATTATGATACATACATTAAGGATACATACTGGTTATACCTTTACTGCATGTGTATTGCACAGGACAAGTCCAGCGCTATAGGACACTATCCCAGGCGTTGGCTTTCCTTCTAGAATGGCTTGCACTGCTAAGAAGTAACAACTTAGCGTTTGAACCCTCTGCGTTTATAAGACCGTTGATGTTAGTATAGGCAATAACGCTCTACACACGCTCTATGTACTATGAAGCAGTTTCAAGTGAACCAACCACTCTGTTTATGGCTCGACTGCTTATATATCACAGTTTCGCTCTAGAAGCAACACAAACACGTGGCTGCTGATACAATCAGACGTGCATCACGATACATACATTAAGGATACACACTGGTTATACCTTTACTGCATGTGTATTGCACAGGACAAGCCCAGCGATATAGGACACGATCCCAGGCGTTGGGTTTCGTTCTAGAAAGGCTTGCACTGCTAAGAAGTAACAACTTAGCGTTTGAACCCTCTGCGTTTATAAGACCGTTGATGTTAGTATAGGCAATAACGCTCTACACACGCTCTATGTAATATGAAGCAGCTTCAAGTGAACCAACCACTCTGTTTATGGCTCGACTGCTTATATATCACAGTTTCGCTCTAGAAGCAACACAAACTCGTGGCTGCTGATACAATCAGACGTGCATCACGATACATACATTAAGGATACACACTGGTTATACCTTTACTGCTTGTGTATTGCACAGTACAAGCCCAGCGCTATAGGACACGATCCCAGGCGTTGGGTTTCCTTCTAGAAAGGCTTGCACTGCTAAGAAGTAACAACTTAGCAGTTGAATCATCTGCGTTTGTATGACCGTTGATGTTAGTATAGGCAATAACGCTCTACACACGCTCTATGTACTATGAAGCAGTTTCAAGTGAAACAACCCCTCTGTTTATGGCTCGACTGCATATATATCACAGTATCCATCTAGAACAAACATAAACACGTGGCTGCTGATACAATCAGACATGCATTATGATACATACATTAAGGATACACACTGGTTATACCTTTACTGCATGTGTATTGCACAGTACAAGCCCAGCGCTATAGGACACTATCCCAGGCGTTGGGTTTCCTTCTAGAATATCTTGCACTGCTAAGAAGTAACAACTTAGCAGTTGAATCATCTACGTTTGCGAGACCGTTGATGTTAGTATAGACAATAACGCTCTACACACGCTCTATGTACTATGAAGCAGTTTCAAGTGAAACAACCCCTCTGTATATGGCTCGACTGCATATATATCACAGTTTCCATCTAGAAGCAACACAAGCACGTGGCTGATGATACAATCAGACGTGTATTATGATACATACATTAAGGATACACACTGGTTATACCTTTACTGCATGTGTATTGCACAGTACAAGACCAGCGCTATAGGACACTATCCCAGGCGTTGGGTTTCCTTCTAGAATGGCTTGCACTGCTAAGAAGTAACAACTTAGCAGTTGAATCATCTGCGTTTGCGAGACCGTTGATGTTAGTATAGACAATAACGCTCTACACACGCTCTATGGACTATGAAGTACTTTCAAGTGAGACAACCACTCTGTTTATGGCTCGACTGCTTATATATCACAGTTTCGCTTTAGAAACACAAACACGTGGCTGCTGATACAATCAGACGTGCATCACGATACATACATTAAGGATACACACTGGCTTTACCTTTACTGCATGTGTATTACACACTACATGCCCAGCGCTATAGGACACGATCCCAGGCGTTAGGTTTCCTTCTAGAAAGGCTTGCACGGCTAATAAGTAACAACTAGCGTTTGAATCATCTGCGTTTTGAAGACCGTTGATGTTAGTATAGGCAATAACGCTCTACACACGCTCTATGTACTATGAAGCAGTTTCAAGTGAACCAACCACTCTGTTTATGGCTCGACTGCTTATATATCACAGTTTCGCTCTAGAAGCAACACAAACACGTGGCTGCTGATACAATCATTAAGGATACACACTGGTTATACCTTTACTGCATGTGTATTGCACAGTACAAGCCCAGCGCTATAGGACACTATCCCAGGCGTTGGGTGTCCTTCTAGAAAGGCTTGCACTGCTAAGATATAACAACTTAGCAGTTGAATCATCCGCGTTTGCCAGACGGTTGTTGTTGGTATGGGCAATAACGCTCTACACACGCTCTATGGACTATGAAGTACTTTCAAGTGAGACAACCACTCTGTTTATGGCTCGACTGCTTATATATCACAGTTTCGCTTTAGAAACAACACATACACGTGGCTGCTGATACAATCAGACGTGCATCACGATACATACATTAAGGATACACACTGGTTATACCTTTACTGCATGTGTATTGCACAGTACAAGCACAGCGCAATAGGACACGATCCCAGGCGTTGGGTTTCCTTCTAGAAAGGCTTGCACGGCTAAAAAGTAACAACTAGCGTTTGAATCATCTGCGTTTATAAGACCGTTGATGTTAGTATAGGCAATAACGCTTTACACACGCTCTATGTAATATGAAGCAGCTTCAAGTGAACCAACCACTCTGTTTATGGCTCGACTGCTTATATGTCACAGTTTCCCTTTAGAAGCAACACAAACACGTGGCTGCTGATACAATGAGACGTGCATCACGATACAGACATTAAGGATACACATTGGCTTTACCTTTACTGCATGTGTATTGCACACTACATGCCCAGCGCTATAGGACACGATCCCAGGCGTTAGGTTTCCTTCTAGAAAGGCTTGCACGGCTAAGAAGTAACAACTTAGCAGTTGAATCATCTACGTTTGCGAGACCGTTGATGTTAGTATAGGCAATAACGCTCTACACACGCTCTATGTACTATGAAGCAGTTTCAAGTGAACCAACCACTCTGTTTATGGCTCGACTGCTTATATATCACAGTTTCGCTCTAGAAGCAACACAAACACGTGGCTGCTGATACAATAAGACGTGCATTATGATACAAACATTAAGGATACACACTGGTTATACCTTTACTGCATGTGTATTGCACAGTACAAGACCAGCGCTATAGGACACGATCCCAGGCGTTGGGTTTTCTTCTAGATAGGCTTGCACTGCTAAGATATAACAACTTAGCAGTTGAATCATCCGCGTCTGCCAGACGGTTGTTGTTGGTATGGGCAATAACGCCCTACACACGCTCTATGGACTATGAAGTACTTTCAAGTGAGACAACCACTCTGTTTATGGCTCGACTGCTTATATATCACAGTTTCGCTTTAGAAACAACACAAACACGTGGCTGCTGATACAATCAGACGTGCATCACGATACATACATTAAGGATACACACTGGCTTTACCTTTACTGCATGTGTATTACACACTACATGCCCAGCGCTATAGGACACGATCCCAGGCGTTAGGTTTCCTTCTAGAAAGGCTTGCACTGCTAAGAAGTAACAACTTAGCAGTTGAATCATCTACGTTTGCGAGACCGTTGATGTTAGTATAGACAATAACGCTCTACACACGCTCTATGGACTATGAAGTACTTTCAAGTGAGACAACCACTCTGTTTATGGCTCGACTGCTTATATATCACAGTTTCGCTTTAGAAACAACACAAACACGTGGCTGCTGATACAATCAGACGTGCATCACGATACATACATTAAGGATACACACTGGTTATACCTTTACTGCATGTGTATTGCACAGTACAAGCCCAGCGCTATAGGACACTATCCCAGGCGTTGGGTTTCCTTCTAGAATGGCTTGCACTGCTAAGAAGTAACAACTTAGCAGTTGAATCATCTACGTTTGCGAGACCGTTGATGTTAGTATAGACAATAACGCTCTACACACGCTCTATGGACTATGAAGTACTTTCAAGTGAGACAACCACTCTGTTTATGGCTCGACTGCTTATATATCACAGTTTCGCTTTAGAAACAACACAAACACGTGGCTGCTGATACAATCAGACGTGCATCACGATACATACATTAAGGATACACACTGGTTATACCTTTACTGCATGTGTATTGCACAGTACAAGCACAGCGCAATAGGACACGATCCCAGGCGTTGGGTTTCCTTCTAGAAAGGCTTGCACTGCTAAGAAGTAACAACTTAGCGTTTGAATCATCTTCGTTTTGAAGACCGTTGATGTTAGTATAGGCAATAACGCTCTACACACGCTCTATGTACTATGAAGCAGTTTCAAGTGAACCAACCACTCTGTTTATGGCTCGACTGCTTATATATCACAGTTTCGCTCTAGAAACAACACAAACACGTGGCTGCTGATACAATCAGACGTGCATCACGATACATACATTAAGGATACACACTGGTTATACCTTTACTGCATGTGTATTGCACAGTACAAGCCCAGCGATAGGACACGATCCCAGGCGTTGGGTTTCGTTCTAGAAAGGCTTGCACTGCTAAGAAGTAACAACTTAGCGTTTGAACCCTCTGCGTTTATAAGACCGTTGATGTTAGTATAGGCAATAACGCTCTACACACGCTCTATGTACTATGAAGCAGTTTCAAGTGAACCAACCACTCTGTTTATGGCTCGACTGCTTATATATCACAGTTTCGCTCTAGAAGCAACACAAACACGTGGCTGCTGATACAATCAGACGTGCATTATGATACAGACATTAAGGATACACACTGGTTATACCTTTACTGCATGTGTATTGCACAGTACAAGCCCAGCGTTATAGGACACGATCCCAGGCGTTGGGTTTCCTTCTAGAAAGGCTTGCACTGCTAAGAAGTAACAACTTAGCGTTTGAAACCTTTGCGTTTATAAGACCGTTGATGTTAGTATAGGCAATAACGCTCTACACACGCTCTATGTACTATGAAGCAGTTTCAAGTGAACCAACCACTCTGTTTATGGCTCGACTGCTTATATATCACAGTTTCCATCTAGAAGCAACACAAACACGTGGCTGATGATACAATCAGACGTGCATTATGATACAAACATTAAGGATACACACTGGTTATACCTTTACTGCATGTGTATTGCACAGTACAAGACCAGCGCTATAGGACACGATCCCAGGCGTTGGGTTTTCTTCTAGAAAGGCTTGCACTGCTAAGAAGTAACAACTTAGCAGTTGAATCATCCGCGTTTGCCAGACGGTTGTTGTTGGTATGGGCAATAACGCCCTACACACGCTCTATGGACTATGAAGTACTTTCAAGTGAGACAACCACTCTGTTTATGGCTCGACTGCTTATATATCACAGTTTCGCTTTAGAAGCAACACAAACACGTGGCTGCTGATACAATCAGACGTGCATCACGATACATACATTAAGGATACACACTGGCTTTACCTTTACTGCATGTGTATTGCACACTACATGCCCAGCGCTATAGGACACGATCCCAGGCGTTAGGTTTCCTTCTAGAAAGGCTTGCACTGCTAAGAAATAACAACTTAGCAGTTGAATCATCTACGTTTGCGAGACCGTTGATGTTAGTATAGGCAATAACGCTCTACACACGCTCTATGGACTATGAAGTACTTTCAAGTGAGACAACCACTCTGTTTATGGCTCGACTGCTTATATATCACAGTTTCGCTTTAGAAACAACACAAACACGTGGCTGCTGATACAATCAGACGTGCATCACGATACATACATTAAGGATACACACTGGTTATACCTTTACTGCATGTGTATTGCACAGTACAAGCCCAGCGCTATAGGACACTATCCCAGGCGTTGGGTTTCCTTCTAGAAAGGCTTGCACTGCTAAGAAGTAACAACTTAGCAGTTGAATCATCTACGTTTGCGAGACCGTTGATGTTAGTATAGGCAATAACGCTCTACACACGCTCTATGTACTATGAAGCAGTTTCAAGTGAACCAACCATTCTGTTTATGGCTCGACTGCTTATATATCACAGTTTCGCTTTAGAAACAACACAAACACGTGGCTGCTGATACAATCAGACGTGCATTATGATACATACATTAAGGATACACACTGTTTATACCATTACTGCATGTGTATTGCACAGTACAAGCCCAGCGCTATAGGACACTATCCCAGGCGTTGGGTTTCCTTCTAGAAAGGCTTGCACTGCTAAGATATAACAACTTAGCAGTTGAATCATCCGCGTTTGCCAGACGGTTGTTGTTGGTATGGGCAAAAACGCCCTACACACGCTCTATGGACTATGAAGTACTTTCAAGAGAGACAACCACTCTGTTTATGGCTCGACTGCTTATATATCACAGTTTCGCTTTAGAAACAACACAAACACGTGGCTGCTGATACAATCAGACGTGCATCACGATACATACATTAAGGATACACACTGGTTATACCTTTACTGCATGTGTATTGCACAGTACAAGCCCAGCGCTATAGGACACGATCCCAGGCGTTAGGTTTCCTTCTAGAAAGGCTTGCACGGCTAATAAGTAACAACTAGCGTTTGAATCATCTGCGTTTTGAAGACCGTTGATGTTAGTATAGGCAATAACGCTCTACACACGCTCTATGTACTATGAAGCAGTTTCAAGTGAACCAACCACTCTGTTTATGGCTCGACTGCTTATATATCACAGTTTCGCTCTAGAAGCAACACAAACACGTGGCTGCTGATACAATCAGACGTGCATCACGATACATACATTAAGGATACACACTGGTTATACCTTTACTGCATGTGTATTGCACAGTACAAGCCCAGCGCTATAGGACACTATCCCAGG
Organism: Monochamus saltuarius; assembly: GCA_025584915.1. NCBI lineage: Eukaryota > Metazoa > Arthropoda > Insecta > Coleoptera > Cerambycidae > Monochamus > Monochamus saltuarius. The sequence goes on along the minus strand of CM046725.1, from coordinate 70,655,642 downwards.
CGTTGGGTGTCCTTCTAGAAAGGCTTGCACTGCTAAGATATAACAACTTAGCAGTTGAATCATCCGCGTTTGCCAGACGGTTGTTGTTGGTATGGGCAATAACGCCCTACACACGCTCTATGGACTATGAAGTACTTTCAAGTGAGACAACCACTCTGTTTATGGCTCGACTGCTTATATATCACAGTTTCGCTTTAGAAACAACAAAAACACGTGGCTGCTGATACAATCAGACGTGCATCACGATACATACATTAAGGATACACACTGGTTATACCTTTACTGCATGTGTATTGCCCAGTACAAGCACAGCGCAATAGGACACGATCCCAGGCGTTGGGTTTCCTTCTAGAAAGGCTTGCACGGCTAAAAAGTAACAACTAGCGTTTGAATCATCTGCGTTTTGAAGACCGTTGATGTTAGTATAGGCAATAACGCTCTACACACGCTCTATGTACTATGAAGCAGTTTCAAGTGAACCAACCACTCTGTTTATGGCTCGACTGCTTATATATCACAGTTTCGCTCTAGAAGCAACACAAACACGTGGCTGCTGATACAATCAGACGTGCATCACGATACATACATTAAGGATACACACTGGTTATACCTTTACTGCATGTGTACAAGTACAAGCGTATAGGACAGTTGGGTTTCCTTCTAGAAAGGCTTGCACTGCTAAGAAGTAACAACTTAGCAGTTGAATCATCAGCGTTTGCGAGACGGTTGTTGTTTGTATCGGCAATAACGCACTACACACGCTCTATGGCCTATGAAGTACTTTCAAGTGAGACAACCACTCTGTTTATGGCTCGACTGCTTATATATCACAGTTTCGCTTTAGAAACAACACAAACACGTGGCTGCTGATACAATCAGACGTGCATCACGATACATACATTAAGGATACACACTGGTTATACCTTTACTGCATGTGTATTGCACAGTACAAGCACAGCGCAATAGGACACGATCCCAGGCGTTGGGTTTCCTTCTAGAAAGGCTTGCACTGCTAAGATATAACAACTTAGCAGTTGAATCATCCGCGTTTGCCAGACGGTTGTTGTTGGTATGGGCAATAACGCCCTACACACGCTCTATGGACTATGAAGTACTTTCAAGTGAGACAACCACTCTGTTTATGGCTCGACTGCTTATATATCACAGTTTCGCTTTAGAAACAACACAAACACGTGGCTGCTGATACAATCAGAAGTGCATCACGATACATACATTAAGGATACACACTGGTTATACCTTTACTGCATGTGTATTACACACTACATGCCCAGCGCTATAGGACACGATCCCAGGCGTTAGGTTTCCTTCTAGAATGGCTTGCACTGCTAAGAAGTAACAACTTAGCAGTTGAATCATCTACGTTTGCGAGACCGTTGATGTTAGTATAGACAATAACGCTCTACACACGCTCTATGGACTATGAAGTACTTTCAAGTGAGACAACCACTGTGTTTATGGCTCGACTGTTTATATATCACAGTTTCGCTTTAGAAACAACACAAACACGTGGCTGCTGATACAATCAGACGTGCATCACGATACATACATTAAGGATACACACTGGTTATACCTTTACTGCATGTGTATTGCACAGTACAAGCCCAGCGCTATAGGACACTATCCCAGGCGTTGGGTTTCCTTCTAGAATGGCTTGCACTGCTAAGAAGTAACAACTTAGCAGTTGAATCATCTACGTTTGCGAGACCGTTGATGTTAGTATAGACAATAACGCTCTACACACGCTCTATGGACTATGAAGTACTTTCAAGTGAGACAACCACTCTGTTTATGGCTCGACTGCTTATATATCACAGTTTCACTCTAGAAGCAACACAAACACGTGGCTGCTGATACAATCAGACGTGCATCACGATACATACATTAAGGATACACACTGGTTATACCTTTACTGCATGTGTATTGCACAGTACAAGCACAGCGCAATAGGACACGATCCCAGGCGTTGGGTTTCCTTCTAGAAAGGCTTGCACGGCTAAGAAGTAACAACTAGCGTTTGAATCATCTGCGTTTTGAAGACCGTTGATGTTAGTATAGGCAATAACGCTCTACACACGCTCTATGTACTATGAAGCAGTTTCAAGTGAACCAACCACTCTGTTTATGGCTCGACTGTTTATATTTCACAGTTTCGCTCTAGAAGCAACACAAACACGTGGCTGCTGATACAATCAGACGTGCATCACGATACATACATTAAGGATACACACTGGTTATACCTTTACTGCATGTGTATTGCACAGGACAAGCCCAGCGATATAGGACACGATCCCAGGCGTTGGGTTTCGTTCTAGAAAGGCTTGCACTATTAAGAAGTAACAACTTAGCGTTTGAACCCTCTGCGTTTATAAGACCGTTGATGTTAGTATAGGCAATAACGCTCTACACACGCTCTATGTAATATGAAGCAGCTTCAAGTGAACCAACCACTCTGTTTATGGCTCGACTGCTTATATATCACAGTTTCGCTTTAGAAGCAACACAAACACGTGGCTGCTGATACAATCAGACGTGCATTATGATACAAACATTAAGGATACACACTGGTTATACCTTTACTGCATGTGTATTGCACAGTACAAGCCCAGCGCTATAGGACACTATCCCAGGCGTTGGGTTTCCTTCTAGAAAGGCTTGCACTGCTAAGAAGTAACAACTTAGCAGTTGAATCATCTACGTTTGCGAGACCGTTGATGTTAGTATAGACAATAACGCTCTACACACGCTCTATGGACTATGAAGTACTTTCAATTGAGACAACCACTCTGTTTATTGCTCGACTGCTTATATATCTCAGTTTCGCTTTAGAAACAACTCAAACACGTGGCTGCTGATACAATCAGACGTGCATCACGATACATACATTAAGAATACACACTGGTTATACCTTTACTGCATGTGTATTGCACAGTACAAGCACAGCGCAAAAGGACACGATCCCAGGCGTAGGGTTTACTACTAGAAATGCTTGCACGGTTAAAAAGTAACAACTTAGCGTTTGAATCATCTGCGTTTGTAAGACCGTTGATGTTAGTATAGACAATAACGCTCTACACACGCTCTATGTACTATGAAGCAGTTTCAAGTGAACCAACCACTCTGTTTATGGCTCGACTGCTTATATTTCACAGTTTCGCTCTAGAAGCAACACAAACACGTGGCTGCTGATACAATCAGACGTGCATCACGATACATACATTAAGGATACACACTGGTTATACCTTTACTGCATGTGTATTGCACAGGACAAGCCCAGCGATATAGGACACGATCCCAGGCGTTGGGTTTCCATATAGAAAGGCTTGCACTGCAAAGAAGTAACAACTAATCGAATAAACCCTCTGCGTTTATAAGACCGTTGATGTTAGTATAGGCAATAACGCTCTACACACGCTCTATGTACTATGAAGCAGTTTCAAGTGAACCAACCACTCTGTTTATGGCTCGACTGCTATATATCACAGTTTCGCTCGAGAAGCAACACAAACACGTGGCTGCTGATACAATCAGACGTGCATTATGATACAGACATTAAGGATACACACTGGTTATACCTTTACTGCATGTGTATTGCACAGTACAAGCCCAGCGCTATAGACACTATCCCAGGCGTTGGGTTTCCTTCTAGAAAGGCTTGCACTGCTAAGATATAACAACCCAGCAGTTGAATCATTCGCGTTTGCCAGACGATTGTTGTTGGTATGGGCGAAAACGCCCTACACACGCTCTATGTACTATGAAGTACTTTCAAGTGAGACAACCACTCTGTTTATGGCTCGACTGCTTATATATCACAGTTTCGCTTTAGAAACAACACAAACACGTGGCTGCTGATACAATCAGACGTGCATCACGATACATACATTAAGGATACACACTGTTTATACCTTTACTGCATGTGTATTGCACAGTACAAGCCCAGCGCTATAGGACACTATCCCAGGCGTTGGGTTTCCTTCTAGAAAGGCTTGCACTGCTAAGAAATAACAACTTAGCGTTTGAACACTCTGCGTTTATAAGACCGTTTATGTTAGTATAGGCAATAACGCTCTACACACGCTCTATGTAATATGAAGCAGCTTCAAGTGAACCAACCACTCTGTTTATGGCTCGACTGCCTATATATCACAGTTTCCCTCTAGAAACAACACAAACACGTGGCTGCTGATACAATGAGACGTGCATCACGATACAGACATTAAGGATACACACTGGCTTTACCTTTACTGCATGTGTATTGCACACTACATGCCCAGCGCTATAGGACACGATCCCAGGCGTTAGGTTTCCTTCTAGAAAGGCTTGCACGGCTAAGAAGTAACAACTAGCGTTTGAAACCTCTGCGTTTATAAGACCGTTGATGTTAGTATAGGCAATAACGCTCTACACACGCTCTATGTACTATGAAGCAGTTTCAAGTGAACCAACCACTCTGTTTATGGCTCGACTGCTTATATATCACAGTTTCGCTCTAGAAGCAACACAAACACGTGGCTGCTGATACAATCAGACGTGTATTATGATACATACATTAAGGATACACACTGGTTATACCTTTACTGCATGTGTAATGCACAGTACAAGCCCAGCGCTATAGGACACTATCCCAGGCGTTGGGTTTCCTTCTAGAAAGGCTTGCACTGCTAAGAAGTAACAACTTAGCAGTTGAATCATCTACGTTTGCGAGACCGTTGATGTTAGTATAGACAATAACCTCTACACACGCTCTATGTACTATGAAGCACTTTCAAGTGAGACAACCACTCTGTTTATGGCTCGACTGCTTATATATCACAGTTTCGCTTTAGAAGCAACACAAACACGTGGCTGCTGATGCAATCAGACGTGCATTATGATACATACATTAAGGATACACACTGTTTATACCTTTACTGCATGTGTATTACAGAGTACAAGCACAGTGCTATAGGACACGATACCAGGCGTTGGGTTTCCTTCTAGACAGGCTTGCACTGCTAAGAAGTAACAACTGAGCAGTTGAATTATCCGCATTTGCCAGACGGTTGTTGTTGGTAATGGCAATAACGCCCTACACACGCTTTATGGACTATGTAGTACTTTCAAGTGGTTACTTCTTAGCAGTGCAAGCCTTTCTAGAAGGAAACCCAACGCCTGGGATCGTGTCCTATAGCGCTGGGCATGTAGTGTGCAATACACATGCAGTAAAGGTATAACCAGTGTGTATACTTAATGTATGTATCGTGATGCACGTCTGATTGTATCAGCAGCCACGTGTTTGTGTTGTTTCTAGAGCGAAACTGTGATATATAAGCAGTCGAGCCATAAACAGAGTGGTTGGTTCACTTGAAACTGCTTCATAGTACATAGAGCGTGTGTAGAGCGTTATTGCCTATACTAACATCAACGGTCTTCAAAACGCAGATGATTCAAACGCTAGTTGTTACTTTTTAGCCGTGCAAGCCTTTCTAGAAGGAAACCCAACGCCTGGGATCGTGTCCTATAGCGCTGGGCTTGTACTGTGCAATACACATGCAGTAAAGGTATAACCAGTGTGTATCCTTAATGTATGTATCGTGATGCACGTCTGATTGTATCAGAAGCCACGTGTTTGTGTTGTTTCTAAAGCGAAACTGTGATATATAAGCAGTCGAGCCATAAACAGAGTGGTTGTCTCACTTGAAAGTACTTCATAGTCCATATAGCGTCCAATACACATGCAGTAAAGGTATAACCAGTGTGTATCCTTAATGTTTGTATCATAATGCACGTCTGATTGTATCAGCAGCCACGTGTTTGTGTTGTTTCTAGAGCGAAACTGTGATATATAAGCAGTCGAGCCATAAACAGAGTGGTTGGTTCACTTGAAGCTGCTTCATATTACATAGAGCGTGTGTAGAGCGTTATTGCCTATACTAACATCAACGGTCTTATAAACGCAGAGGGTTCAAACGCTAAGTTGTTACTTCTAGCAGTGCAAGCCTTTCTAGAACGAAACCCAACGCCTGGGATCGTGTCCTATATCGCTGGGCTTGTCCTGTGCAATACACATGAAGTAAAGGTATAACCAGTGTGTATCCTTAATGTATGTATCGTGATGCACGTCTGATTGTATCAGCAGCCACGTGTTTGTGTTGCTTCTAGAGCGAAACTGTGATAAATAAGCAGTCGAGCCATAAACAGAGTGGTTGGTTCACTTGAAACTGCTTCATAGTACATAGAGCGTGTGTAGAGCGTTATTGCCTATACTAACATCAACGGTCTTCAAAACGCAGATGATTCAAACGCTAGTTGTTACTTCTTAGACGTGCAAGCCTTTCTAGAAGGAAACCTAACGCCTGGGATCGTGTCCTATAGCGCTGGGCATGTAGTGTGTAATACACATGCAGTAAATGTAAAGCCAGTGTGTATCCTTAATGTATGTATCGTGATGCACGTCTGATTGTATCAGCAGCCACGTGTTTGTGTTGTTTCTAAAGCGAAACTGTGATATATAAGCAGTCGAGCCATAAACAGAGTGGTTGTCTCACTTGAAAGTACTTCATAGTCCATAGAGCGTGTGTAGGGCGTTTTTGCCCATACCAACAACAACCGTCTGGCAAACGCGGATGATTCAACTGCTAAGTTGTTATATCTTAGCAGTGCAAGCCTTTCTAGAAGAAAACCCAACGCCTGAGATCGTGTCCTATAGCACTGTGCTTGTACTATGCAATACACATGCAGTAAAGGTATAAACAGTGTGTATCCTTAATGTATGTATCATAATGCACGTCTGATTGTATCAGCAGCCACGTGTTTGTGTTGTTTCTAAAGGGAAACTGTGATATATAAGCAGTCGAGCCATAAACAGAGTGGTTGGTTTACTTGAAGCTGCTTCATATTACATAGAGCGTGTGTAGAGCGTTATTGCCTATACTAACATCAACAGTCTCGCAAACGCAGATGATTCAAACGCTAGTTGTTACTTCTTAGCCGTGCAAGCCTTTCTAGAAGGAAACCTAACGCCTGGGATCGTGTCCTATAACGCTGGGCTTGTACTGTGCAATACACATGCAGTAAAGGTATAACCAGTGTGGATCCTTAATGTCTGTATCGTGATGCACGTCTGATTGTATCAGCAGCCACGTGTTTGTGTTGCTTCTAGAGCGAAACTGTGATATATAAGCAGTCGAGCCATAAACAGAGTGGTTGGTTGACTTGAAACTGCTTCATAGTACATAGAGCGTGTGTAGAGCGTTATTGCCTATACTAACATCAACGGTCTTCAAAACGCAGATGATTCAAACGCTAGTTGTTACTTCTTAGCCGTGCAAGCCTTTCTAGAAGGAAACCCAACGCCTGGGATAGTGTCCTATAACGCTGGGCTTGTACTGTGCAATACACATGCAGTAAAGGTATAACCAGTGTGTATCCTTAATGTTTGTATCATAATGCACGTCTGATTGTATCAGCAGCCACGTGTTTGTGTTGCTTCTAGAGCGAAACTGTGATATATAAGCAGTCGAGCCATAAACAGAGTGGTTGGTTCACTTGAAACTGCTTCATAGTACATAGAGCGTGTGTAGAGCGTTATTGCCTATACTAACATCAACGGTCTTATAAACGCAGAGGGTTCAAACGCTAAGTTGTTACTTCTTAGCAGTGCAAGCCTTTCTAGAACGAAACCCAACGCCTGGTATCGTGTCCTATATCGCTGGGCTTGTACTGTGCAATACACATCAGTGTGTATCCTTAATGTTTGTATCATAATGCACGTCTGATTGTATCATCAGCCACGTGCTTGTGTTTGTTCTAGATGGAAACTGTGATATATATGCAGTCGAGCCATAAACAGAGGGGTTGTTTCACTTGAAACTGCTTCATAGTACATAGAGCGTGTGTAGAGCGTTATTGCCTATACTAACATCAACGGTCTCGCAAACGCAGATGATTCAACTGCTAAGTTGTTACTTCTTAGCAGTGCAAGCCTTTCTAGAAGGAAACCCAACGCCTGGGATCATGTCCTATACCGCTGGGCTTGTCCTGTGCAATACACATGCAGTAAAGGTATAACCAGTGTGTATCCTTAATGTATGTATCGTGATGCACGTCTGATTGTATCAGCAGCCACGTGTTTGTGTTGCTTCTAGAGCGAAACTGTGATATATAAGCAGTCGAGCCATAAACAGAGTGGTTGGTTCACTTGAAACTGCTTCATAGTACATAGAGCGTGTGTAGAGCGTTATTGCCTATACTAACATCAACGGTCTTATAAACGCAGAGGGTTCAAACGCTAAGTTGTTACTTCTTAGCAGTGCAAGCCTTTCTAGAACGAAACCCAACGCCTGGGATCAGGTCCTATATCGCTGGGCTTGTAGTGTGCAATACACATGCAGTAAAGGTGTGTATAACCAGTTAATGTATGTATCGTGATGCACGTCTGATTGTATCAGCAGCCACGTGTTTGTGTTGTTTCTAAAGCGAAACTGTGATATATAAACAGTCGAGCCATAAACAGAGTGGATGTCTCACTTGAAAGTACTTCATAGTCCATAGAGCGTGTAGGGCGTTTTTGCCCATACCAACAACAACCGTCTGGCAAACGCGGATGATTCAACTGCTAAGTTGTTATATCTTAGCAGTGCAAGCCTTTCTAGAAGGAAACCCAACGCCTGGGATAGTGTCCTATAACGCTGGGCTTGTACTGTGCAATACACATGCAGTAAAGGTATAACCAGTGTGTATCCTTAATGTTTGTATCATAATGCACGTGTGATTGTATCAGCAGCCACGTGTTTGTGTTGCTTCTAGAGCGAAACTGTGATATATAAGCAGTCGAGCCATAAACAGAGTGGTTGGTTCACTTGAAACGATTACTTCTTAGCAGTGCAAGCCTTTCTAGAACGAAACCCAACGCCTGGGATCGTGTCCTATATCGCTGGGCTTGTCCTGTGCAATACACATGCAGTAAAGGTATAACCAGTGTGTATCCTTAATGTATGTATCGTGATGCACGTCTGATTGTATCAGCAGCCACGTGTTTGTGTTGCTTCTAGAGCGAAACTGTGATATATTAGCAGTCGAGCCATAAACAGAGTGGTTGTCTCACTTGAAAGTACTTCATAGTCCATAGAGCGTGTGTAGGGCGTTATTGCCCATACCAACAACAACCGTCTGGCAAACGCGGATGATTCAACTGCTAAGTTGTTATATCTTAGCAGTGCAAGCCTTTCTAGAAGGAAACCCAACGCCTGGGATAGTGTCCTATAGCGCTGGTCTTGTACTGTGCAATACACATGCAGTAAAGGTATAACCAGTGTGTATCCTTAATGTATGTATCGTGATGCACGTCTGATTGTATCAGCAGCCACGTGTTTGTGTTGTTTCTAGAGCGAAACTGTGATATATAAGCAGTCGAGCCATAAACAGAGTGGTTGGTTCACTTGAAACTGCTTCATAGTACATAGAGCGTGTGTAGAGCGTTATTGCCTCTACTAACATCAACGGTCTTCAAAACGCAGATGATTCAAACGCTAGTTGTTACTTCTTAGCTGTGCAAGCCTTTCTAGAAGGAAACCCAACGCCTGGGATCGTGTCCTATAGCGCTGGGCATGTAGTGTAATACACATGCAGTAAAGGTAAAGCCAGTGTGTATCCTTAATGTATGTATCGTGATGCACGTCTGATTGTATCAGCAGCCACGTGTTTGTGTTGTTTCTAAAGCGAAACTGTGATATATAAGCAGTCGAGCCATAAACAGAGTGGTTGTCTCACTTGAAAGTACTTCATAGTCCATAGAGCGTGTGTAGGGCGTTATTGCACATACCAACAACAACCGTCTGGCATACGCGGATGATTCAACTGCTAAGTTGTTATATCTTAGCAGTGCAAGCCTTTCTAGAAGAAACCCAACGCCTGAGATCGTGTCCTATAGCACTGTGCTTGTACTATGCAATACACATGCAGTAAAGGTATAAACAGTGTGTATCCTTAATGTATGTATCATAATGCACGTCTGATTGTATCAGCAGCCACGTGTTTGTGTTGTTTCTAAAGGGAAACTGTGATATATAAGCAGTCGAGCCATAAACAGAGTGGTTGGTTCACTTGAAACTGCTTCATAGTACATAGAGCGTGTGTAGAGCGTTATTGCCTATACTAACATCAACGGTCTTCAAAACGCAGATGATTCAAACGCTAGTTGTTACTTCTTAGCCGTGCAAGACTTTCTAGAAGGAAACCCAACGCCTGGGATCGTGTCCTATAGCGCTGGGCATGTACTGTGCAATACACATGCAGTAAAGGTAAAGCCAGTGTGTATCCTTAATGTATGTATCGTGATGCACGTCTGATTGTATCAGCAGCCACGTGTTTGTGTTGTTTCTAAAGCGAAACTGTGATATATAAGCAGTCGAGCCATAAACAGAGTGGTTGTGTCACTTGAAAGTACTTCATAGTACATAGAGCGTGTGTAGGGCGTTATTGCCCATACCAACAACAACCGTCTGGCAAACGCGGATGATTCAACTGCTAAGTTGTTATATCTTAGCAGTGCAAGCCTTTCTAGAAGGAAACCCAACGCCTGGGATAGTGTCCTATAGCGCTGGGCTTGTACTGTGCAATACACATGCAGTAAAGGTATAACCAGTGTGTATCCTTAATGTATGTATCGTGATGCACGTCTGATTGTATCAGCAGCCACGTGTTTGTGTTGCTTCTAGAGCGAAATTGTGATATATAAGCAGTCGAGCCATAAACAGAGTGGTTGGTTCACTTGAAACTGCTTCATAGTACATAGAGCGTGTGTAGAGCGTTATTGCCTATACTAACATCAACGGTCTTCAAAACGCAGATGATTCAAACGCTAGTTGTTACTTATTAGCCGTGCAAGCCTTTCTAGAAGGAAACCTAACGCCTGGGATCGTGTCCTATAGCGCTGGCCATGTAGTGTGTAATACAAATGCAGTAAAGGTAAAGCCAGTGTGTATCCTTAATGTATGTATCGTGATGCACGTCTGATTGTATCAGCAGCCACGTGTTTGTGTTGTTTCTAAAGCGAAACTGTGATATATAAGCAGTCGAGCCATAAACAGAGTGGATGTCTCACTTGAAAGTACTTCATAGTCCATAGAGCGTGTGTAGGGCGTTATTGCCTATACTAACATCAACCGCCTGGCAAACGCGGATGATTCAACTGCTAAGTTGTTATATCTTAGCAGTGCAAGCCTTTCTAGAAGAAACCCAACGCCTGAGATCGTGTCCTATAGCACTGTGCTTGTACTATGCAATACACATGCAGTAAAGGTATAAACAGTGTGTATCCTTAATGTATGTATCATAATGCACGTCTGATTGTATCAGCAGCCACGTGTTTGTGTTGTTTCTAAAAGGAAACTGTGATATATAAGCAGTCGAGCCATAAACAGAGTGGTTGGTTCACTTGAAGCTGCTTCATATTACATAGAGCGTGTGTAGAGCGTTATTGCCTATACTAACATCAACGGTCTTATAAACGCAGAGGGTTCAAACGCTAAGTTGTTACTTCTTAGCAGTGCAAGCCTTTCTAGAACGAAACCCAACGCCTGGGATCGTGTCCTATATCGCTGGGCTTGTACTGTGCAATACACATGCAGTAAAGGTATAACCAGTGTGTATCCTTAATGTATGTATCGTGATGCACGTCTGATTGTATCAGCAGCCACGTGTTTGTGTTGTTTCTAAAGCGAAACTGTGATATATAAGCAGTCGAGCCATAAACAGAGTGGTTGTCTCACTTGAAAGCACTTCATAGTCCATAGAGCGTGTGTAGAGCGTTATTGCCTATACTAACATCAACGGTCTTCAAAACGCAGATGATTCAAACGCTAGTTGTTACTTCTTAGCCGTGCAAGCCTTTCTAGAAGGAAACCTAACGCCTGGGATCGTGTCCTATAGCGCTGGGCATGTAGTGTGCAATACACATGCAGTAAAGGTAAAGCCAGTGTGTATCCTTAATGTATGTATCGTGATGCACGTCTGATTGTATCAGCAGCCACGAGGTTGTGTTGTTTCTAAAGCGAAACTGTGATATATAAGCAGTCGAGCCATAAACAGAGTGGTTGTCTCACTTGAAAGTACTTCATAGTCCATAGAGCGTGTGTAGGGCGTTATTGCCCATACCAACAACAACCGTCTGGCAAACGCGGATGATTCAACTGCTAAGGTGTTATATCTTAGCAGTGCAAGCCTTTCTAGAAGAAAACCCAACGCCTGGGATAGTGTCCTATAGCGCTGGGCTTGTACTGTGCAATACACATGCAGTAAAGGTATAACCAGTGGGTATCCTTAATGTCTGTATCGTGATGCACGTCAGATTGTATCAGCAGCCACGTGTTTGTGTTGCTTCTAGAGGGAAACTGTGATATATAAGCAGTCGAGCCATAAACAGAGTGGTTGGTTCACTTGAAGCTGCTTCATATTACATAGAGCGTGTGTAGAGCGTTATTGCCTATACTAACATCAACGGTCTTCAAAACGCAGATGATTCAAACGCTAGTTGTTACTTCTTAGCCGTGCAAGCCTTTCTAGAAGGAAACCTAACGCCTGGGATCGTGTCCTATAGCTCTGGGCATGTAGTGTGCAATACACATGCAGTAAAGGTAAAGCCAGTGTGTATCCTTAATGTCTGTATCGTGATGCACGTCTCATTGTATCAGCAGCCACGTGTTTGTGTTGCTTCTAAAGGGAAACTGTGATATATAAGCAGTCGAGCCATAAACAGAGTGGTTGGTTCACTTGAAACTGCTTCATAGTACATAGAGCGTGTGTAGAGCGTTATTGCCTATACTAACATCAACGGTCTTCAAAACGCAGATGATTCAAAGGCTAGTTGTTACTTCTTAGCCGTGCAAGCCTTTCTAGAACGAAACCTAACGCCTGGGATCGTGTCCTATAGCGCTGGGCATGTAGTGTGCAATACACATGCAGTAAAGGTAAAGCCAGTGTGTATCCTTAATGTCTGTATCGTGATGCACGTCTCATTGTATCAGCAGCCACGTGTTTGTGTTGTTTCTAAAGCGAAACTGTGATATATAAGCAGTCGAGCCATAAACAGAGTGGTTGGTTCACTTGAAGCTGCTTCATATTACATAGAGCGTGTGTAGAGCGTTATTGCCTATACTAACATCAACGGTCTTATAAACGCAGAGGGTTCAAACGCTAAGTTGTTACTTCTTAGCAGTGCAAGCCTTTCTAGAAGGAAACCCAACGCCTGGGATTGTGTCCTATAGCGCTGGGCTTGTACTGTGCAATACACATGCAGTAAAGGTATAACCAGTGTGTATCCTTAATGTTTGTATCATAATGCACGTCTGATTGTATCAGCAGCCACGTGTTTGTGTTGCTTCTAGAGCGAAACTGTGATATATTAGCAGTCGAGCCATAAACAGAGTGGTTGGTTCACTTGAAGCTGCTTCATATTACATAGAGCGTGTGTAGAGCGTTATTGCCTATACTAACATCAACGGTCTTATAATCGCAGAGGGTTCAAACGCTAAGTTGTTACTTCTTAGCAGTGCAAGCCTTTCTAGAACGAAACCCAACGCCTGGGATCGTGTCCTATATCGCTGGGCTTGTCCTGTGCAATACACATGCAGTAAAGGTATAACCAGTGTGTATCCTTAATGTATGTATCGTGATGCACATCTGATTGTATCAGCAGCCACGTGTTTGTGTTGCTTCTAGAGCGAAACTGTGATATATAAGCAGTCGAGCCATAAACAGAGTGGTTGGTTCACTTGAAACTGCTTCATAGTACATAGAGCGTGTGTAGAGCGTTATTGCCTATACTAACATCAACGGTCTTCAAAACGCAGATGATTCAAACGCTAGTTGTTACTTCTTAGCCGTGCAAGCCTTTGTAGAAGGAAACCTAACGCCTGGGATCGTGTCCTATAGCGCTGGGCATGTAGTGTGCAATACACATGCAGTAAAGGTAAAGCCAGTGTGTATCCTTAATGTCTATATCGTGATGCACGTCTCATTGTATCAGCAGCCACGTGTTTGTGTTGTTCCAAGAGGGAAACTGTGATATATAAGCAGTCGAGCCATAAACAGAGTGGTTGGTTCACTTGAAACTGCTTCATAGTACATAGAGCGTGTGTAGAGCGTTATTGCCTATACTAACATCAACGGTCTTCAAAACGCAGATGATTCAAACGCTAGTTGTTACTTCTTAGCAGTGCAAGCCTTTCTAGAAGGAAACCCAACGCCTGGGATCGTGTCCTATTGCGCTGTGCTTGTACTGTGCAATACACATGCAGTAAAGGTATAACCAGTGTGTATCCTAAATGTATGTATCGTGATGCACGTCTAATTGTATCAGCAGCCACGTGTTTGTGTTGTTTCTAAAGCGAAACTGTGATATATAAGCAGTCGAGCCATAAACAGAGTGGTTGTCTCACTTGAAAGTACTTCATAGTCCATAGAGCGTCCAATACACATGCAGTAAAGGTATAACCAGTGTGTATCCTTAATGTTTATATCATAATGCACGTCTGATTGTATCAGCAGCCACGTGTTTGTGTTGCCTCTAGAGCGAAACTGTGATATATAAGCAGTCGAGCCATAAACAGAGTGGTTGTCTCACTTGAAAGTACTTCATAGTCCATAGAGCGTGTGTAGGGCGTTATTGCCCATACCAACAACAACCGTCTGGCAAACGCGGATGATTCAACTGCTAAGTTGTTATATCTTAGCAGTGCAAGCCTTTCTAGAAGGAAACCCAACGCCTGGGATAGTGTCCTATAGCGCTGGGCTTGTACTGTGCAATACACATGCAGTAAAGGTATAACCAGTGTGTATCCTTAATGTATGTATCGTGATGCACGTCTGATTGTATCAGCAGCCACGTGTTTGTGTTGCTTCTAGAGCGAAACTGTGATATATTAGCAGTCGAGCCATAAACAGAGTGGTTGGTTCACTTGAAGCTGCTTCATATTACATAGAGCGTGTGTAGAGCGTTATTGCCTATACTAACATCAACGGTCTTCAAAACGCAGATGATTCAAACGCTAGTTGTTACTGTTTAGCCGTGCAAGCCTTTCTAGGAGGAAACCCAACGCCTGGGATCGTGTCCTATTGCGCTGTGCTTGTACTGTGCAATACACATGCAGTAAAGGTATAACCAGTGTGTATCCTTAATGTACGTATCGTGATGCACGTCTGATTGTACAGCAGCCACGTGTTTGTGTTGTTTCTAAAGCGAAACTGTGATATATAAGCAGTCGAGCCATAAACAGAGTGGTTGTCTCACTTGAAAGTACTTCATAGTCCATAGAGCGTGTGTAGGGCGTTATTGCCCATACCAACAACAACCGTCTGGCAAACGCGGATGATTCAACTGCTAAGTTGTTATATCTTAGCAGTGCAAGCCTTTCTAGAAGGAAACCCAACGCCTGGGATAGTGTCCTATAGCGCTGGGCTTGTACTGTGCAATACACATGCAGTAAAGGTATAACCAGTGTGTATCCTTAATGTATGTATCGTGATGCACGTCTGATTGTATCAGCAGCCACGTGTTTGTGTTGTTTCTAATGCGAAACTGTGATATATAAGCAGTCGAGCCATAAACAGAGTGGTTGGTTCACTTGAAACTGCTTCATAGTACATAGAGCGTGTGTAGAGCGTTATTGCCTCTACTAACATCAACGGTCTTCAAAACGCAGATGATTCAAACGCTAGTTGTTACTTATTAGCAGTGCAAGCCTTTCTAGAAGGAAACCTAACGCCTGGGATCGTGTCCTATAGCGCTGGGCATGTAGTGTGCAATACACATGCAGTAAAGGTAAAGCCAGTGTGTATCCTTAATGTCTGTATCGTGATGCACGTCTCATTGTATCAGCAGCCACGTGTTTGTGTTGCTTCTAAAGGGAAACTGTGATATATAAGCAGTCGAGCCATAAACAGAGTGGTTGGTTCACTTGAAACTGCTTCATAGTACATAGAGCGTGTGTAGGGCGTTATTGCCCATACCAACAACAACCGTCTGGCAAACGCGGATGATTCAACTGCTAAGTTGTTATATCTTAGCAGTGCAAGCCTTTCTAGAAGAAAACCCAACGCCTGAGATCGTGTCCTATAGCACTGTGCTTGTACTATGCAATACACATGCAGTAAAGGTATAACCAGTGTGTATCCTTAATGTATGTATCGTGATGCACGTCTGATTGTATCAGCAGCCACGTGTTTGTGTTGCTTCTAGAGCGAAACTGTGATATATTAGCAGTCGAGCCATAAACAGAGTGGTTGGTTCACTTGAAGCTGCTTCATATTACATAGAGCGTGTGTAGAGCGTTATTGCCTATACTAACATCAACGGTCTTCAAAACGCAGATGATTCAAACGCTAGTTGTTACTTTTTAGCCGTGCAAGCCTTTCTAGAAGGAAACCCAACGCCTGGGATCGTGTCCTATTGCGCTGTGCTTGTACTGTGCAATACACATGCAGTAAAGGTATAACCAGTGTGTATCCTTAATGTATGTATCGTGATCCACGTCTGATTGTACAGCAGCCACGTGTTTGTGTTGTTTCTAAAGCGAAACTGTGATATATAAGCAGTCGAGCCATAAACAGAGTGGTTGTCTCACTTGAAAGTACTTCATAGTCCATAGAGCGTGTGTAGGGCGTTATTGCCTATACCAACAACAACCGTCTGGCAAACGCGGATGATTCAACTGCTAAGTTGTTATATCTTAGCAGTGCAAGCCTTTCTAGAAGGAAACCCAACGCCTGGGATAGTGTCCTATAGCGCTGGGCTTGTACTGTGCAATACACATGCAGTAAAGGTATAACCAGTGTGTATCCTTAATGTATGTATTGTGATGCACGTCTGATTGTATCAGCAGCCACGTGTTTGTGTTGCTTCTAGAGCGAAACTGTGATATATAAGCAGTCGAGCCATAAACAGAGTGGTTGGTTCACTTGAAACTGCTTCATAGTACATAGAGCGTGTGTAGAGCGTTATTGCCTCTACTAACATCAACGGTCTTCAAAACGCAGATGATTCAAACGCTAGTTGTTACTTATTAGCAGTGCAAGCCTTTCTAGAAGGAAACCTAACGCCTGGGATCGTGTCCTATAGCGCTGGGCATGTAGTGTGCAATACACATGCAGTAAAGGTAAAGCCAGTGTGTATCCTTAATGTCTGTATCGTGATGCACGTCTCATTGTATCAGCAGCCACGTGTTTGTGTTGCTTCTAAAGGGAAACTGTGATATATAAGCAGTCGAGCCATAAACAGAGTGGTTGGTTCACTTGAAACTGCTTCATAGTACATAGAGCGTGTGTAGAGCGTTATTGCCTATACTAACATCAACGGTCTTCAAAACGCAGATGATTCAAACGCTAGTTGTTACTTAGCCGTGCAAGCCTTTCTAGAAGGAAACCTAACGCCTGGGATCGTGTCCTATAGCGCCGGGCATGTAGTTTGAAATACACATGCAGTAAAGGTAAAGCCAGTGTGTATCCTTAATGTCTGTATCGTGATGCACGTCTGATTGTATCAGCAGCCACGTGTTTGTGTTGCTTCTAAAGGGAAACTGTGATATATAAGCAGTCGAGCCATAAACAGAGTGGTTGGTTCACTTGAAGCTGCTTCATACTACATAGAGCGTGTGTAGAGCGTTATTGCCTATACTAACATCAACGGTCTTATAAACGCAGAGGGTTCAAACGCTACGTTGTTACTTCTTAGCAGTGCAAGCCTTTCTAGAAGGAAACCCAACGCCTGGGATAGTGTCCTATACCGCTGGGCTTGTACTGTGCAATACACATGCAGTAAAGGTATAACCAGTGTGTATCCTTAATGTTTGTATCATAATGCACGTCTGATTGTATCAGCAGCCACGTGTTTGTGTTGCTTCTAGATGGAAACTGTGAAATATATGCAGTCGAGCCATAAACAGAGGGGTTGTTTCACTTGAAACTGCTTCATAGTACATAGAGCTTGTGTAGAGCGTTATTGCCTATACTAACATCAACGGTCTCGCAAACGCAGATGATTCAACTGCTAAGTTGTTACTTCTTAGCAGTGCAAGCCTTTCTAGAAGGAAACCCAACGCCTGGGATCATGTCCTATACCGCTGGGCTTGTCCTGTGCAATACACATGCAGTAAAGGTATAACCAGTGTGTATCCTTAATGTTTGTATCATAATGCACGTCTGATTGTATCAGCAGCCACGTGTTTGTGTTGCTTCTAGAGCGTAACTGTGATATATAAGCAGTCGAGCCATAAACAGAGTGGTTGGTTCACTTGAAGCTGCTTCATATTACATAGAGCGTGTGTAGAGCGTTATTGCCTATACTAACATCAACGGTCTTATAAACGCAGAGGGTTCAAACGCTAAGTTGTTACTTCTTAGCAGTGCAAGCCTTTCTAGAACGAAACCCAACGCCTGGGATCGTGTCCTATATCGCTGGGCTTGTCCTGTGCAATACACATGCAGTAAAGGTATAACCAGTGTGTATCCTTAATGTATGTATCGTGATGCACGTCTGATTGTATCAGCAGCCACGTGTTTGTGTTGTTTCTAGAGCGAAACTGTGATATATAAGCAGTCTTGCCATAAACAGAGTGGTTGGTTCACTTGAAACTGCTTCATAGTACATAGAGCGTGTGTAGAGCGTTATTGCCTATACTAACATCAACGGTCTTCAAAACGCAGATGATTCAAACGCTAGTTGTTACTTTTTAGCCGTGCAAGCCTTTCTAGAACGAAACCCAACGCCTGGGATCGTGTCCTATATCGCTGGGCTTGTCCTGTGCAATACACATGCAGTAAAGGTATAACCAGTGTGTATCCTTAATGTATGTATCGTGATGCACGTCTGATTGTATCAGCAGCCACGTGTTTGTGTTGTTTCTAGAGCGAAACTCTGATATATAAGCAGTCCAGCCATAAACAGAGTGGTTGTCTCACTTGAAAGTACTTCATAGTCCATAGAGCGTGTGTAGGGCATTATTGCCCATACCAACAACAACCGTCTGGCAAACGCGGATGATTCAACTGCTAAGTTGTTATATCTTAGCAGTGCAAGCCTTTCTAGAAGCAAACCCAACGCCTGAGATCGTGTCCTATAGCACTGTGCTTGTACTATGCAATACACATGCAGTAAAGGTATAACCAGTGTGTATCCTTAATGTATGTAACATAATGCACGTCTGATTGTATCAGCAGCCACGTGTTTGTGTTGTTTCTAAAGGGAAACTGATATATAAGCAGTCGAGCCATAAACAGAGTGGTTGGTTCACTTGAAGCTGCTTCATATTACATAAAGCGTGTGTAGAGCGTTATTGCCTATACTAACATCAACGGTCTTCAAAACGCAGATGATTCAAACGCTAGTTGTTACTTCTTAGCCGTGCAAGCCTTTCTAGAAGGAAACCTAACGCCTGGGATCGTGTCCTATAGCGCTGGGCATGTAGTGTGCAATACACATGCAGTAAAGGTAAAGCCAGTGTGTATCCTTAATGTATGTATCGTGATGCACGTCTGATTGTATCAGCAGCCACGTGTTTGTGTTGTTTCTAAAGCGAAACTGTGATATATAAGCAGTCGAGCCATAAACAGAGTGGTTGTCTCACTTGAGAGTACTTCATAGTCCATAGAGCGTGTGTAGGGCGTTTTTGCCCATACCAACAACAACCGTATGGCAAACGCGGATGATTCAACTGCTAAGTTGTTATATCTTAGCAGTGCAAGCCTTTCTAGAAGGAAACCCAACGCCTGAGATCGTGTCCTATAGCGCTGGGCTTGTACTGTGCAATACACATGCAGTAAAGGTATAAACAGTGTGTATCCTTAATGTATGTATCATAATGCACGTCTGATTGTATCAGCAGCCACGTGTTTGTGTTGTTTCTAAAGGGAAACTGTGATATATAAGCAGTCGAGCCATAAACAGAGTGGTTGGTTCACTTGAAACTGCTTCATAGTACATAGAGCGTGTGTAGAGCGTTACTGCCTATACTAACATCAACGGTCTTCAAAACGCAGATGATTCAAACGCTAGTTGTTACTAGCGTGCAAGCCTTTCTAGAAGGAAATCACACGACTGGGATCGTGTCCTATAGCACTTTGCTTGTACTGTGCAATACACATGCAGTAAAGGTAAAGCCAGTGTGTATCCTAAATGTCTGTATCGTGATGCACGTCTCATTGTATCAGCAGCCACGTGTTTGTGTTGTTTCTAGTGGGAAACTGTGATATATAAGCAGTCGAGCCATAAACAGAGTGGTTGGTTCACTTGAAACTGCTTCATAGTACATAGAGCGTGTGTAGAGCGTTATTGCCTATACTAACATCAACGGTCTTCTAAACGCAGATGATTCAAACGCTAGTTGTTACTTTTTAGCCGTGCAAGCCTTTCTAGAAGGAAACCCAACGCCTGGGACCGTGTCCTATTGCGCTGTGCTTGTACTGTGCAATACACATGCAGTAAAGGTAAAGCCAGTGTGTATCCTTAATGTATGTATCGTGATGCACGTCTGATTGTATCAGCAGCCACGTGTTTGTGTTGTTTCTAAAGCGAAACTGTGATATATAAGCAGTCGAGCCATAAACAGAGTGGTTGTCTGACTTGAAAGTACTTCATAGTCCATAGAGCGTGTGTAGAGCGTTATTGACTATACTAACATCAACGGTCTCGCAAACGTAGATGATTCAACTGCTAAGTTGTTACTTCTTAGCAGTGCAAGAAATTCTAGAAGGAAACCCAACGCCTGGGATAGTGTCCTATAGCGCTGGGCTTGTACTGTGCAATACACATGCAGTAAAGGTATGACCAGTGTGTATCCTTAATGTATGTATCATAATGCACGTCTGATTGTATCAGCAGCCACGTGTTTGTGTTGCTTCTAGAGCGAAACTGTGATATATAAGCAGTCGAGCCATAAACAGAGTGGTTGGTTCACTTGAAACTGCTTCATAGTACATAGAGCGTGTGTAGAGCGTTATTGCCTATACTAACATCAACGGTCTTACAAACGCAGATGATTCAAACGCTAGTTGTTACTTCTTAGCCGTGCAAGCCTTTCTAGAAGGAAACCTAACGCCTGGGATCGTGTCCTATAGCGCTGGGCATATAGTGTGCAATACACATGCAGTAAAGGTATAACCAGTGTGTATCCTTAATGTCTGTATCGTGATGCACGTCTGATTGTATCAGCAGCCACGTGTTTGTGTTGCTTCTAGAGGGAAACTGTGATATATAAGCAGTCGAGCCATAAACAGAGTGGTTGTTTCACTTGAAACTGCTTCATAGTACATAGAGCGTGTGTAGAGCGTTATTGCCTATACTAACATCAACGGTCTCGCAAACGCAGATGATTCAACTGCTAAGTTGTTACTTCTTAGCAGTGCAAGCCTTTCTAGAAGGAAACCCAACGCCTGGGATCATGTCCTATACCGCTGGGCTTGTACTGTGCAATACACATGCAGTGTTAGGGATTTATTTTGCTTTTTAAAACTATAGATGGCATGACGAGTGTGTCGACTGAAAGACGAACAGTAGATTACAGTCCTTTAAAGAGAACGCATCTCTATATCATTTTGTTAAGTTTATGTTATTATAGTTTGTATAATAAAACAAATACCAGCCTCAAATTTCAAGTGTTATCAATTCAAAACATAATTTGGTCCAGCGAGCCACATTATTGGCAAAATCAAAACAAAGTTTGCAATTTGCAAAGAAAACAGTGCATCAAAGACAAAGAGCCGAAAGGATTGTGCCGGCCGGCTAGAAGCAACGAGTAGCAACACACGTGCACATAAGCAACTGGAGCGGAGCAGCTGCAGTGAAGATCGCCGGAACATCAAGGTTTCGCAGCGAATCAACAGGGCAACTATATCAGCACAACGAACAGTGAGTCCATTCCATTACTTACCTAAAAACATTTACAGTACTTGGCTGTAGCAATCTGAAGGGCTATTTTGTAATAGTAATACCTAGTATCACGCAATTTCAATATCGTTTATTGCATATCACTCAAAAATAGTAAATTCATTTTTACAAAATGACTGAGGAGTTTCAAACATTAGTCAGAAAAAGGGCTTCCCTTAAATCAAAATTAACTCATTTTACTAATTACATAAAATCTTTAAATGACAAAGCTAAAACAGGGAAAATCCTGACGATTTAGATCTTATTCAGTTAAATGAAAGGTTAAATAAAATCACAGAAACATTGTTGTCAGATTTCGATGAAATACAAACAATTCTAGAAAATGCGGCGGAAAACATGGAGGAACAATTTTCCGAGCGCGATGTATTTGAAACTAATTACTATAACCAAATTTCACTAGCAAAACAATTGCTCAAAAAGTACGCAGATGATGACGAATCTGAAAATCTGTTTCATCAAAAGTTCTTCTAACAAAAACGTAAAACGTTATGAAGTAGATGGCATTAGATTGCCACAGGTAGATATCCCAAAATTTAATGGCGAACATATTCATTGGTTGGAGTTCCGTGACACATTTCGGTCTTTAATTCATGAAAATGAAAGCGTCAAGCCAATTCAAAATTCCATTATTTAAGGGCTTCGATGGTAGGCAAAGCCGCAGAATTTTTAATGTCCGAGGAATTCTCAGAAGCAAATTACGAGGGTGCTTGGCAGGCCGTGGTAGAGCGATTTGACAACAAGCGTCTTTTAATAGACAAACATATCAAAGCATTGTTCGATTTAGAGCTTCTTCAAAAGGAATCTTCAGACAAAATTCGGAGTGTAATACATACTGTCTGGCGGCACTTACGGGACTTAGAAAATTAGAGCAATCGACAACAAACTGGGACGCGTTAATTATTCATTTAGTTATCACAAAAATAGACATAACAAGCTCGCGTAAATGGGAAAGTCGTAAAACAAAACGTCTCCTACGTTAGACGAATTAAAAATCTTTTAAAAGAGCGTGCCGAATATTTAGAATCTCTCGAAGCAAAGAAGCCAGAACAAGTGGATAAAAAGCCAAAACAAAATTCATCAAACATTAGAGGCTTTGTTTCTAGCACGCCCACGTGCGCATATTGTAAACAAGATCATCTTATTTATTCATGTAGCGAATTCACAAATCTTCCAGTTCTAGAACGAATAAAAGGGCACAAAGGCTAAGTTATACCTAAATTGTTTGAAGTTTGGGCATAGTAGTAAAGTATGTCGTTTTGGCAATTGTAGGCAGTGCAATCTTAAACATAATACGCTGTTACACATTGAGCGCGAAAACCCAAAGCCAACGAGTCGCAAGCAGGTGTCCCAGCTGTATCGGCGATGCCGGCGGACCCGGGCGGTTCAAAGGAAAGCGATACGATTTCACACAACGTCTCTTTATCATCCTATTCATCAATGAGGCAAGTTTTGCTGTCCACGGCATGCGTCGAAATATATGATAATAACGGAAAGTCTCATAAAGTTAGGGCTTTATTAGATTCAGGGTCTATGTCTAGCTTTATAACGGCGGATCTTTGCAATAAATTAAAATTAGAAACAACTAAGGTTGACTGCGCGGTAGCAGGTTTAAATCAAGCGTATTCAAAGATAAACAATTAAAATCTCTAAATTGTGCATATACAGCAAATATTTGGTGTTTAGTTTTGCAAAACATTACCGGTAATCTTCCTAGTATTAAATTAGATACAAAACAATTCGGCATTCCGGGAAACATAAAATTAGCGGATCCTTTGTTTTGTGAGCCCAATCAAATAGATTTATTAATAGGAGCTGATTTATTCTGGAATTTGTTATGCGTTGGTCAAATTTGCATAGGTACTGATAAAGCGGTACTACAAAAAACAAAGTTAGGATGGATAGTGTCCGGTCCTGTAAATATCCAAATGCCCACGAAAATTCAGTGTAATTTTTCAGAAAATATTGACATACAACAACAGCTGTCTCGTTTCTGGGAAATCGAAGAAATTTCTGCGAATAAATCCTTCTCTGAGGAAGAAACTGCATGCGAGGTTTATTTTCAAAAGACAACAAAGCGAGATTCAAGCGGTAGATTTATCGTATCTATTCCTTTCAAGGATTCTATTAATAAATTAGGTGATTCGCGAGAGCAAGCGATCAAACGTTTCATGTCATTGGAAAAAAGGTTGCAAGGAAATCACAAATTAAGAGAACAATACGTCCAGTTCATGACCGAATATGCAGAATTAGGTCACATGTCAAAGGTGACAGATCGTAGCGATTTGAGTGGCGATTCTATTTCATGTTTTTTACCGCATCAAGGTGTCTTGCGAGAGGACAGTCTCACGACAAAATTGCGCATCGTATTTGACGCGTCGGCTGTGACATCATCGGGATATTCATTAAACAGCTTACAGATGATCGGTCCTACAATTCAGCAAGACCTTCTGTCAATTTTGTTACGCTTTAGGAAACACGCTTATGTTATTTCGGGCGACATTGCTAAAATGTACCGCCAGGTTCTGATCGAAAAATCTCAACGACCTCTGCAGCGAATATTTTGGCGGGAAAACCCAGATTCCGATCTAGCAACATACGAGCTAAACACGGTTACCTATGGCATGGCCGCGGCCGCGTTTTTGGCAATACGGTGTCTTAATCAATTGGCTCTTGATATCGAAAAAGCAAACCGAATATAGCAAAAATCATCAAGCGTGACTTTTACGTGGACGATTTGCTCTCTGGAGCAGATACAGTTCATGAAGCCTCACAAATATGCAAAGAAGTATCTGATGTATTGTTAACCGGCGGTTTCGAACTGCGTAAATTTTATTCAAATAATCCAGACGTGCTAAAACATATACAGAGTGATAACTCCGCATTGAAAAGTATACAACTCGGATCAAACGAAAACGCAAAAACATTAGGCCTTATTTGGCATTGTCAAACGGACAATTTAACGTACACTATAAGCGATTGCGCGGATAATCAAACGGTCACAAAACGCACAATTTTGTCTAACATCTCCCAAGTATTTGACCCGTTAGGCATACTGAGTCCGTGTATTATAACAGCAAAAATTATTTTGCAAAAGCTGTGGCTATTGAAAGCAACGTGGGACGAATCATTGCCCGCGGATTTACATACAAGTTGGTCTAAGTTTCGGAGTCAACTTCCTCAGCTATGCGATTTAAGAATTAAACGTCATGTTATATGTAAACACGCAACAAATATCGAGCTTCATTGTTTTTCTGATGCCTCCGAAAGTGCATATGGAGGTGCCATTTATGTTCGATCAACAAATCAACAAGGCGACGTTTCGGTGCATCTATTGTGTGCAAAAACAAGGGTCGCTCCATTGAAAACAATGACCTTACCTCGTTTGGAGTTGTGCGGGGCTCTCATTGTTGCAAGGTTATCTAAAAAGTTTTGTCAGCATGGGAAATAAAGTTTCACAAAATTATATACTGGACAGACTCCACCATTGTTTTAGGATGGTTAAAAATGACGCCAAACTCGTTAAAACCCTTTATAAGCAGTAGAGCGGTTGAAATACAAGAAATCACTAATCAATATGAATGGCGTCATGTCACAAGCAAAGATAATCCAGCAGATTTGCTAACTAGGGGTGTTAATCCTGGCCAATTGAAAGCATTACGCATGTGGTGGCACGGGCCTAATTGGCTAGCAAGAAGTGAAGCAAACTGGCCGAATTCAAAGTTAAAGGTCGTAGATTTGCCAGACATAAGAGTGAGTAAGGGCGTGTGCCAATCGTCGCGAGAAATAAGCGAATTCCCGTTCCAAAAGTTCTCAAATATTCACAGGCTCAAAAGAGTCGTCGCTTATTTAATCAGGTTTAGAAACAACTGTAAACAACAAAAACTTGCGCAAATATGGCCCACTTTCAGTGCAAGAAATTGATTACGCATTTAAATGTCTAATAAAAATCTCACAGCAACAATCATTTACCATAGAATATAATAATCTGATAAATCAAAAAGAGATTAGTAATAACAGCAGGCTATCAAGCTTGAGTCCGTTCGTGGATTCCGAAGATGACATGCGTGTAGGGGGGCGAATTCAAAAGTCAAAATTTACATTTCAAAACAAATACTAATGTGCTCCAAACATTACTTAACTAAAATTCTTTTTACTAGTGAACATTTTAGGTTACTCCACGCGGGACTTCAATTGAATTTAGCGTCTTTAAGGGAAACATTTTGGCCAATTTTAGGTCGTAACCTAGCCAAGAAGATAGTACGTCAATGTGTGACCTGCTTTCGCTTTAACTCTCAAACTGTACAACCAAAGATGGGACCACTCCCACAAGAACGTTTAATACCGGGTCCTCCATTTGACAAAAGCGGTGTTGATTACGCCGGGCCATTCTTGATTAAAGATAGAAAGGGACGCGGAGCTAAGCAGAGCAAGTGTTATGTCTGCCTATTCGTATGCTTTGCTACCAAAGCCGTACACTTGGAACTTGTAACTGAGCTAAGTAAAGACGCTTTTATTCTGGCTTTGAAGCGGTTTGTGTCACGGAGAGGCCGACCAACGCAAATTTTTCGGACAACGGTACGAATTTCGTGTCTGCTGCGTCAGAATTAAAAATTTTAGGCAAGTTTTTAGTTAAACATGAAAACGCTATAACCGAATTTGCATCACTAGAAAATATAGATTGGAAATTTATTCCTCCTCATTCCCCGCATTTCGGTGGCCTGTGGGAAGCAGGTATCAAATCTAGCAAACAACATCTGAAACGAGTATTGGGCAAAATATGTCTGACGTTCGAAGAGTTTTATACTCTGCTCATTCAGGTTGAAGCAGTCTTGAACTCAAGACCTCTGTTTCCAATGTCGACCGATCCAAATGACTTGCATCCCATCACTCCGGCTCACTTTCTCATAAGCAGACCATGTACCATGTTGCCTGAACCTGACTTCAGTGAAGTTCCCATCAACAGATTAAGTCGATTCAATTAATAAGCAAACTGCGAAGAGATTTCTGGGTCCGTTGGCAAAAGGAATATGTCAGCGAATTGCAGCAGCGTACCCGTTGGAAAAAAAGCTATGGCAGTCTACGCTGTGGTTCGTTAGTGCTCATCAAAGACGATAACTCGCCTCCGCAAAGGTGGAAACTTGGGCGTATTGTGGCGTTGCATCCCGGATCAGACGGTATAGCCAGGGTTGCAGTATTCACACATCCAGTGGGGATCTCAAAGAAACTTCTCAAAAATCTGCCCTCTACCTGTTAGTGAGTGACTAAAAGTGCTAAAAGTTTGTGGCATTTACTGTTGAAAGTATGCACTTTCAAGGGGCGGGTGTATGTTAGGGATTTATTTTGCTTTTTAAAACTATAGATGGCATGACGAGTGTGTCGACTGAAAGACGAACAGTAGATTACAGTCCTTTAAAGAGAACGCATCTCTATATCATTTTGTTAAGTTTATGTTATTATAGTTTGTATAATAAAACAAATACCAGCCTCAAATTTCAAGTGTTATCAATTCAAAACATGCAGTAAAGGTATAACCAGTGTGTATCCTTAATGTATGTATCGTGATGCACGTCTGATTGTATCAGCAGCCACGTGTTTGTGTTGCTTCTAGAGCGAAACTGTGATATATAAGCAGTAGAGCCGTAAACAGAGTGGTTGGTTCACTTGAAGCTGCTTCATATTACATAGAGCGTGTGTAGAGCGTTATTGCCTATACTAACATCAACGGTCTTCAAAACACAGATGATTCAAACGCTAGTTGTTACTTCTTAGCCGTGCAAGCCTTTCTAGAAGGAAACCTAACGCCTGGGATCGTGTCCTATAGCGCTGGGCTTATAGTGTGCAATACACATGCAGTAAAGGTATAACCAGTGTGTATCCTTAATGTCTGTATCGTGATGCACGTCTCATTGTATCAACAGCCACGTGTTTGTGTTGCTTCTAAAGGGAAACTGTGATATATAAGCAGTCGAGCCATAAACAGAGTGGTTGGTTCACTTGAAGCTGCTTCATTCTACATAGAGCGTGTGTAGAGCGTTATTGCCTATACTAACATCAACGGTCTTATAAACGCAGAGGGTTCAAACGCTAAGTTGTTACTTCTTAGCAGTGCAAGCCTTTCTAGAAGGAAACCCAACGCCTGGGATAGTGTCCTATACCGCTGGGCTTGTACTGTGCAATACACATGCAGTAAAGGTATAACCAGTGTGTATCTTTAATGTTTGTATCATAATGCACGTCTGATTGTATCAGCAGCCACGTGTTTGTGTTGCTTCTAGAGCGAAACTGTGATATATAAGCAGTCGAGCCATAAACAGAGTGGTTGGTTCACTTGAAACTGCTTCATAGTACATAGAGCGTGTGTAGAGCGTTATTGCCTATACTAACATCAACGGTCTTATAAACGCAGAGGTTTCAAACGCTAAGTTGTTACTTCTTAGCAGGGCAAGCCTTTCTAGAAGGAAACCCAACGCCTGGGATAGTGTCCTATACCGCTGGGCTTGTACTGTGCAATACACATGCAGTAAAGGTATAACCAGTGTGTATCCTTAATGTTTGTATCATAATGCACGTCTGATTGTATCAGCAGCCACGTGCTTGTGTTGCTTCTAGATGGAAACTGTGATATATATGCAGTCGAGCCATAAACAGAGGGGTTGTTTCACTTGAAACTGCTTCATAGTACATAGAGCTTGTGTAGAGCGTTATTGCCTATACTAACATCAACGGTCTCGCAAACGCAGATGATTCAACTGCTAAGTTGTTACTTCTTAGCAGTGCAAGCCTTTCTAGAAGGAAACCCAACGCCTGGGATCATGTCCTATACCGCTGGGCTTGTCCTGTGCAATACACATGCAGTAAAGGTATAACCAGTGTGTATCCTTAATGTTTGTATCATAATGCACGTCTGATTGTATCAGCAGCCACGTGTTTGTGTTGCTTCTAGAGCGTAACTGTGATATATAAGCAGTCGAGCCATAAACAGAGTGGTTGGTTCACTTGAAGCTGCTTCATATTACATAGAGCGTGTGTAGAGCGTTATTGCCTATACTAACATCAACGGTCTTATAAACGCAGAGGGTTCAAACGCTAAGTTGTTACTTCTTAGCAGTGCAAGCCTTTCTAGAACGAAACCCAACGCTTGGGATCGTGTCCTATATCGCTGGGCTTGTCCTGTGCAATACACATGCAGTAAAGGTATAACCAGTGTGTATCCTTAATGTATGTATCGTGATGCACGTCTGATTGTATCAGCAGCCACGTGCTTGTGTTGCTTCTAGAGCGAAACTGTGATATATAAGCAGTCGAGTCATAAACAGAGTGGTTGGTTCACTTGAAACTGCTTCATAGTACATAGAGCGTGTGTAGAGCGTTATTGCCTATACTAACATCAACGGTCTTCAAAACGCAGATGATTCAAACGCTAGTTGTTACTATTTAGCCGTGCAAGCCTTTCTAGAAGGAAACCCAACGCCTGGGATCGTGTCCTATATCGCTGGGCTTGTCCTGTGCAATACACATGCAGTAAAGGTATAACCAGTGTGTATCCTTAATGTATGTATCGTGATGCACGTCTGATTGTATCAGCAGCCACGTGTTTGTGTTGTTTCTAGAGCGAAACTCTGATATATAAGCAGTCGAGCCATAAACAGAGTGGTTGTCTCACTTGAAAGTACTTCATAGTCCATAGAGCGTGTGTAGGGCGTTATTGCCCATACCAACAACAACCGTCTGGCAAACGCGGATGATTCAACTGCTAAGTTGTTATATCTTAGCAGTGCAAGCCTTTCTAGAAAACCCAACGCCTGAGATCGTGTCCTATAGCACTGTGCTTGTACTATGCAATACACATGCAGTAAAGGTATAAACAGTGTGTATCCTTAATGTATGTAACATAATGCACGTCTGATTGTATCAGCAGCCACGTGTTTGTGTTGTTTCTAAAGGGAAACTGATATATAAGCAGTCGAGCCATAAACAGAGTGGTTGGTTCACTTGAAGCTGCTTCATATTACATAAAGCGTGTGTAGAGCGTTATTGCCTATACTAACATCAACGGTCTTCAAAACGCAGATGATTCAAACGCTAGTTGTTACTTCTTAGCCGTGCAAGCCTTTCTAGAAGGAAACCTAACGCCTGGGATCGTGTCCTATAGCGCTGGGCATGTAGTGTGCAATACACATGCAGTAAAGGTATAACCAGTGTGTATCCTTAATGTATGTATCGTGATGCACGTCGGATTGTATCAGCAGCCACGTGTTTGTGTTGTTTCTAAAGCGAAACTGTGATATATAAGCAGTCGAGCCATAAACAGAGTGGTTGTCTCACTTGAGAGTACTTCATAGTCCATAGAGCGTGTGTAGGGCGTTTTTGCCCATACCAACAACAACCGTATGGCAAACGCGGATGATTCAACTGCTAAGTTGTTATATCTTAGCAGTGCAAGCCTTTCTAGAAGAAAACCCAACGCCTGAGATCGTGTCCTATAGCACTGTGCTTGTACTATGCAATACACATGCAGTAAAGGTATAAACAGTGTGTATCCTTAATGTATGTATCATAATGCACGTCTGATTGTATCAGCAGCCACGTGTTTGTGTTGTTTCTAAAGGGAAACTGTGATATATAAGCAGTCGAGCCATAAACAGAGTGGTTGGTTCACTTGAAGCTGCTTCATATTACATAGAGCGTGTGTAGAGCGTTATTGCCTATACTAACATCAACGGTCTTCAAAACGCAGATGATTCAAACGCTAGTTGTTACTTCTTGGCCGTGCAAGCCATTCTAGAAGGAAACCCAACGCCTGGGATAGTGTCCTATAGCGCTGGGCTTGTACTGTGCAATACACATGCAGTAAAGGTAAAGCCAGTGTGTATCCTTAATGTCTGTATCGTGATGCACGTCTCATTGTATCAGCAGCCACGTGTTTGTGTTGCTTCTAAAGGGAAACTGTGATATATAAGCAGTCGAGCCATAAACAGAGTGGTTGGTTCACTTGAATCTGCTTCATAGTACATAGAGCGTGTGTAGAGCGTTATTGCCTATACTAACATCAACGGTCTTCAAAACGCAGATGATTCAAACGCTAGTTGTTACTTCTTAGCCGTGCAAGCCTTTCTAGAAGGAAACCTAACGCCTGGGATCGTGTCCTATAGCGCTGGGCATGTAGTGTGCAATACACATGCAGTAAAGGTAAAGCCAGTGTGTATCCTTAATGTATGTATCGTGATGCACGTCTGATTGTATCAGCAGCCACGTGTTTGTGTTGTTTCTAAAGCGAAACTGTGATATATAAGCAGTCGAGCCATAAACAGAGTGGTTGTCTGACTTGAAAGTACTTCATAGTCCATAGAGCGTGTGTAGAGCGTTATTGACTATACTAACATCAACGGTCTCGCAAACGTAGATGATTCAACTGCTAAGTTGTTACTTCTTAGCAGTGCAAGCCATTCTAGAAGGAAACCCAACGCCTGGGATAGTGTCCTATAGCGCTGGTCTTGTACTGTGCAATACACATGCAGTAAAGGTATGACCAGTGTGTATCCTTAATGTATGTATCATAATACACGTCTGATTGTATCAGCAGCCACGTGTTTGTGTTGCTTCTAGAGCGAAACTGTGATATATAAGCAGTCGAGCCATAAACAGAGTGGTTGGTTCACTTGAAACTGCTTCATAGTACATAGAGCGTGTGTAGAGCGTTATTGCCTATACTAACATCAACGGTCTTCAAAACGCAGATGATTCAAACGCTAGTTGTTACTTCTTAGCCGTGCAAGCCTTTCTAGAAGGAAACCTAACGCCTGGGATCGTGTCCTATAGCGCTGGGCATGTAGTGTGCAATACACATGCAGTAAAGGTATAACCAGTGTGTATCCTTAATGTCTGTATCGTGATGCACGTCTCATTGTATCAGCAGCCACGTGTTTGTGTTGCTTCTAAAGGGAAACTGTGATATATATGCAGTCGAGCCATAAACAGAGGGGTTGTTTCACTTGAAACTGCTTCATAGTACATAGAGCGTGTGTAGAGCGTTATTGCCTATACTAACATCAACGGTCTCGCAAACGCAGATGATTCAACTGCTAAGTTGTTACTTCTTAGCAGTGCAAGCCTTTCTAGAAGGAAACCCAACGCCTGGGATCATGTCCTATACCGCTGGGCTTGTACTGTGCAATACACATGCAGTAAAGGTATAACCAGTGTGTATCTGTATCAGCAGCCACGTGTTTGTGTTGCTTCTAGAGCGAAACTGTGATATATAAGCAGTCGAGCCATAAACAGAGTGGTTGGTTCACTTGAAGCTGCTTCATATTACATAGAGCGTGTGTAGAGCGTTATTGCCTATACTAACATCAACGGTCTTCAAAACACAGATGATTCAAACGCTAGTTGTTACTTCTTAGCCGTGCAAGCCTTTCTAGAAGGAAACCTAACGCCTGGGATCGTGTCCTATAGCGCTGGGCATGTAGTGTGCAATACACATGCAGTAAAGGTAAAGCCAGTGTGTATCCTTAATGTCTGTATCGTGATGCACGTCTCATTGTATCATCAGCCACGTGTTTGTGTTGCTTCTAAAGGGAAACTGTGATATATAAGCAGTCGAGCCATAAACAGAGTGGTTGGTTCACTTGAAACTGCTTCATAGTACATAGAGCGTGTGTAGAGCGTTATTGCCTATACTAACATCAACGGTCTTATAAACGCAGAGGTTTCAAACGCTAAGTTGTTACTTCTTAGCAGTGCAAGCCTTTCTAGAAGGAAACCCAACGCCTGGGATAGTGTCCTATACCGCTGGGCTTGTACTGTGCAATACACATGCAGTAAAGGTATAACCAGTGTGTATCCTTAATGTTTGTATCATAATGCACGTCTGATTGTATCAGCAGCCACGTGCTTGTGTTGCTTCTAGATGGAAACTGTGATATATAAGCAGTCGAGCCATAAACAGAGGGGTTGTTTCACTTGAAACTGCTTCATAGTACATAGAGCGTGTGTAGAGCGTTATTGCCTATACTAACATCAACGGTCTTTAAAACGCAGATGATTCAAACGCTAGTTGTTACTTCTTAGCCGTGCAAGCCTTTCTAGAAGGAAACCTAACGCCTGGGATCGTGTCCTATAGCGCTGGGCATGTAGTGTGCAATACACATGCAGTAAAGGTATAACCAGTGTGTATCCTTAATGTATGTATCGTGATGCACGTCTCATTGTATCAGCAGCCACGTGTTTGTGTTGCTTCTAAAGGGAAACTGTGATATATATGCAGTCGAGACATAAACAGAGGGTTTGTTTCACTTGAAACTGCTTCATAGTACATAGAGCGTGTGTAGAGCGTTATTGCCTATACTAACATCAACGGTCTCGCAAACGCAGATGATTCAACTGCTAAGTTGTTACTTCTTAGCAGTGCAAGCCTTTCTAGAAGGAAACCCAACGCCTGGGATCATGTCCTATACCGCTGGGCTTGTACTGTGCAATACACATGCAGTAAAGGTATAACCAGTGTGTATCCTTAATGTATGTATCGTGATGCACGTCTGATTGTATCAGCAGCCACGTGTTTGTGTTGCTTCTAGAGCGAAACTGTGATATATAAGCAGTCGAGCCATAAACAGAGTGGTTGGTTCACTTGAAGCTGCTTCATATTACATAGAGCGTGTGTAGAGCGTTATTGCCTATACTAACATCAACGGTCTTCAAAACGCAGATGATTCAAACGCTAGTTGTTACTTCTTAGCCGTGCAAGCCTTTCTAGAAGGAAACCTAACGCCTGGGATCGTGTCCTATAGCGCTGGGCATGTAGTGTGCAATACACATCCAGGTAAGGTAAAGCCAGTGTGTATCCTTAATGTCTATATCGTGATGCACGTCTCATTGTATCAGCAGCCACGTGTTTGTGTTGCTTCTAAAGGGAAACTGTGATATATAAGCAGTCGAGCCATAAACAGAGTGGTTGGTTCACTTGAAGCTGCTTCATTCTACATAGAGCGTGTGTAGAGCGTTATTGCCTATACTAACATCAACGGTCTTATAAACGCAGAGGGTTCAAACGCTAAGTTGTTACTTCTTAGCAGTGCAAGCCTTTCTAGAAGGAAACCCAACGCCTGGGATAGTGTCCTATACCGCTGGGCTTGTACTGTGCAATACACATGCAGTAAAGGTATAACCAGTGTGTATCCTTAATGTCTGTATCATAATGCACGTCTGATTGTATCAGCAG
The DNA here is from genome assembly GCA_025584915.1 of Monochamus saltuarius. Taxonomy (NCBI): domain Eukaryota; kingdom Metazoa; phylum Arthropoda; class Insecta; order Coleoptera; family Cerambycidae; genus Monochamus; species Monochamus saltuarius. The sequence goes on along the minus strand of CM046725.1, from coordinate 70,621,485 downwards.
CCACGTGTTTGTGTTGCTTCTAGAGCGAAACTGTGATATATAAGCAGTCGAGCCATAAACAGAGTGGTTGGTTCACTTGAAACTGCTTCATAGTACATAGAGCGTGTGTAGAGCGTTATTGCCTATACTAACATCAACGGTCTTATAAACGCAGAGGTTTCAAACGCTAAGTTGTTACTTCTTAGCAGGGCAAGCCTTTCTAGAAGGAAACCCAACGCCTGGGATAGTGTCCTATACCGCTGGGCTTGTACTGTGCAATACACATGCAGTAAAGGTATAACCAGTGTGTATCCTTAATGTTTGTATCATAATGCACGTCTGATTGTATCAGCAGCCACGTGCTTGTGTTGCTTCTAGATGGAAACTGTGATATATAAGCAGTCGAGCCATAAACAGAGTGGTTGGTTCACTTGAAACTGCTTCATAGTACATAGAGCGTGTGTAGAGCGTTATTGCCTATACTAACATCAACGGTCTCGCAAACGCAGATGATTCAACTGCTAAGTTGTTACTTCTTAGCAGTGCAAGCCTTTCTAGAAGGAAACCCAACGCCTGGGATCATGTCCTATACCGCTGGGCTTGTCCTGTGCAATACACATGCAGTAAAGGTATAACCAGTGTGTATCCTTAATGTTTGTATCATAATGCACGTCTGATTGTATCATCAGCCACGTGCTTGTGTTGCTTCTAGAGCGTACTGGACACTGAGAGGACAATATAATATTGGAAGTGGAGATTCGACAATTTTGTATCCTTTCTCAACGCTTGGGCAGAACTGATGTATAAAGTGCACAGGCTTGCCTAACGCCTATATTAACATCAACCGTCTTGCAAACGCGGTTGTTTCCAACTCCATGTTGTTTCTTCTAAGCAGTGCAAGCTTTTCTATTAGGAAACCCAACGCCTGAGATCGTATCCTATAGCGCTGTGCTTGTTCTGTGCAATACACATGCAGTAAAGGTATAACCAGTGTGTATCCTTAATGTATGTATCGTGATGCACGGCTGATTGTATCAGCAGCCACGTGTTTATGTTTGTTCTAGAGGGATACTGTGATATATAAGCAGTCGAGCCATAAACAGAGGGGTTGTTTCACTTGAAACTGCTTCATAGTACACAGTGCGTGTGTAGAGTGTTACTGTATATACTAACATCAACGGTCTCGCAAACGCAGATGATTCAAGTGCTAAGTTGTTACTTCTTAGCAGTGCAAGCCTTTCTAGAAGGAAACCCAACACCTGGCGTGTCCTATAGTGCTGTGCTTGTACTGTTCAACCCACATTTAGTAAACGTATTACCAGTGTGTATCCTTATTGTCTGTATCGTGATGCACGTCTGATTGTATCAGCAGCCACGTGTTGGTGTTGCTTCAAAAGGGAAACTGTGATATATATGCAGTCGAGCCATAAACACAGGGGTTGTGTCACTTGAAACTGCTTCATAGTACATAAAGCGTGTGTAGAGCGTTATTGTCTATACTAACATCAACGGTCTTACAAACGCAGATATTTCAAACGCTAAGTTGTTACATCTTAGCAGTGCAAGCCTTTCTAGAAGGAAACCCAACGCCTGGGATAGTGTCCTATACCGCTGTGATTGTACTGTGCAAAACTCATGCAGTAAAGGTATAACCAGTGTGTATCCTTATTGTCTGTATCGTGATGCACGTCTGATTGTATCAGCAGCCACGTGTTTGTGTTACTTCTAGAAGGAAACTATGATATATAAGCAGTCGAGCCATAAACAGAGTGGTTGGTTCACTTGAAGCTGCTTCATATTACATAGAGCGTGTGTAGAGCGTTATTGCCTATACTAACATCAACGGTCTTCAAAACGCAGATGATTCAAACGCTAGTTGTTACTTTTTAGCCGTGCAAGCCTTTCTAGAAGGAAACCCAACGCCTGGGATCGTGTCCTATTGCGCTGTGCTTGTACTGTGCAATACACATGCAGTAATGGTATAACCAGTGTGTATCCTTAATGTATGTATCGTCATGCACGTCTGATTGTATCAGCAGCCACGTGTTTGTGTTGCTTCTAGAGCGAAACTGTGATATATAAGCAGTCGAGCCATAAACAGAGTGGTTGGTTCACTTGAAACTGCTTCATAGTACATAGAGCGTGTGTAGAGCGTTATTGCCTATACTAACATCAACGGTCTCGCAAACGTAGATGATTCAACTGCTAAGTTGTTATTTCTTAGCAGTGCAAGCCTTTCTAGAAGGAAACCCAACGCCTGGGATAGTGTCCTATAGCGCTGGGCTTGTACTGTGCAATACACATGCAGTAAAGGTATAACCAGTGTGTATCCTTAATGTTTGTATCATAATGCACGTCTGATTGTATCATCAGCCACGTGCTTGTGTTGCTTCTAGATGGAAACTGTGATATATAAGCAGTCGAGCCATAAACAGAGGTTGGTTCACTTGAAACTGGTTCATAGTACATAGAGCGTGTGTAGAGCGTTATTGCCTATACTAACATCAACGGTCTACAAAACGCAGATGATTCAAACGCTAGTTGTTACTTCTTAGCCGTGCAAGCCTTTCGAGAAGGAAACCTAACGCCTGGGATCGTGTCCTATAGCGCTGGGCATGTAGTGTGCAATACACATGCAGTAAAGTATAAACCAGTGTGTATCCTTAATGTCTGTATCGTGATGCACGTCTCATTGTATCAGCAGCCACGTGTTTGTGTTGCTTCTAAAGGGAAACTGTGATATATAAGCAGTCGAGCCATAAACAGAGTGGTTGGTTCACTTGAAACTGCTTCATATTACATAGAGCGTGTGTAGAGCGTTATTGCCTATACTAACATCAACGGTCTTCAAAACGCAGATGATTCAAACGCTAGTTGTTACTTCTTAGCCGTGCAAGCCTTTCTAGAAGGAAACCCAACGCCTGGGATCATGTCCTATAGCGCTGGGCATGTAGTGTGCAATACACATGCAGTAAAGGTAAAGCCAGTGTGTATCCTTAATGTATGTATCGTGATGCACGTCTGATTGTATCAGCAGCCACGTGTTTGTGTTGTTTCTAAAGCGAAACTGTGATATATAAGCAGTCGAGCCATAAACAGAGTGGTTGTCTCACTTGAAAGTACTTTATAGTCCATAGAGCGTGTGTAGGGCGTTATTGCCCATACCAACAACAACCGTCTGGCAAACGCGGATGATTCAACTGCTAAGTTGTTATATCTTAGCAGTGCAAGCCTTTCTAGAAGGAAACCCAACGCCTGGGATAGTGTCCTAGAGCGCTGTGCTTGTACTGTGCAATACACATGCAGTAAAGGTATAACCAGTGTGTATCCTTAATGTATGTATCGTGATGCACGTCTGATTGTATCAGCAGCCACGTGTTTGTGTTGCTTCTAGAGCGAAACTGTGATATATTAGCAGTCGAGCCATAAACAGAGTGGTTGGTTCACTTGAAGCTGCTTCATATTACATAGAGCGTGTGTAGAGCGTTATTGCCTATACTAACATCAATGGTCTTCAAAACGCAGATGATTCAAACGCTAGTTGTTACTTTTTAGCCGTGCAAGCCTTTCTAGGAGGAAACCCAACGCCTGGGATCGTGTCCTATTGCGCTGTGCTTGTACTGTGCAATACACATGCAGTAACATGCAGTAAAGGTATAACCAGTGTGTATCCTTAATGTATGTATCGTGATGCACGTCTGATTGTATCAGCAGCCACGTGTTTGTGTTGTTTCTAAAGCGAAACTGTGATATATAAGCAGTCGAGCCATAAACAGAGTGGTTGTCTCACTTGAAAGTACTTTATAGTCCATAGAGCGTGTGTAGGGCGTTATTGCCCATACCAACAACAACCGTCTGGCAAACGCGGATGATTCAACTGCTAAGTTGTTATATCTTAGCAGTGCAAGCCTTTCTAGAAGGAAACCCAACGCCTGGGATAGTGTCCTATAGCGCTGGGCTTGTACTGTGCAATACACATGCAGTAAAGGTATAACCAGTGTGTATCCTTAATGTATGTATCGTGATGCACGTCTGATTGTATCAGCAGCCACGTGTTTGTGTTGCTTCTAGGGCGAAACTGTGATATATTAGCAGTCGAGCCATAAACAGAGTGGTTGGTTCACTTGAAGCTGCTTCATATTACATAGAGCGTGTGTAGAGCGTTATTGCCTATACTAACATCAACGGTCTTCAAAACGCAGATGATTCAAACGCTAGTTGTTACTTTTTAGCCGTGCAAGCCTTTCTAGGAGGAAACCCAACGCCTGGGATCGTGTCCTATTGCGCTGTGCTTGTACTGTGCAATTCACATGCAGTAAAGGTATAACCAGTGTGTATCCTTAATGTCTGTATCGTGATGCACGTCTGATTGTATCAGAAGCCACGTGTTTGTGTTGCTTCTAGAGGGAAACTGTGATATATAAGCAGTCGAGCCATAAACAGAGTGGTTGGTTCACTTGAAGCTGCTTCATATTACATAGAGCGTGTAGAGCGTTATTGCCTATACTAACATCAACGGTCTTATAAACGCAGAGGGTTCAAACGCTAAGTTGTTATTTCTTAGCAGTGCAAGCCTTTCTAGAAGGAAACCCAACGCCTGGGATAGTGTCCTATAGCGATGGGCTTGTACTGTGCAATACACATGCAGTAAAGGTATAACCAGTGTGTATCCTTAATGTATGTATCGTGATGCACGTCTGATTGTATCAGCAGCCACTTGTTTGTGTTGTTTCTAAAGCGAAACTGTGATATATAAGCAGTCGAGCCATAAACAGAGTGGTTGTCTCACTTGAAAGTACTTCATAGTTCATAGAGCGTGTGTAGGGCGTTATTGCCCATACCAACAACAACCGTCTGGCAAACGCGGATGATTCAACTGCTAAGTTGTTATATCTTAGCAGTGCAAGCCTTTCTAGAAGGAAACCCAACGCCTGGGATAGTGTCCTATAGCGCTGGGCTTGTACTGTGCAATACACATGCAGTAAAGGTATAACCAGTGTGTATCCTTAATGTCTGTATGATAATGCACGTCTGATTGTATCATCAGCCACGTGCTTGTGTTGCTTCTAGAGGGAAACTGTGATATATAAGCAGTCGAGCCATAAACAGAGTGGTTGGTTCACTTGAAACTGCTTCATAGTACATAGAGCGTGTGTAGAGCGTTATTGCCTATACTAACATCAACGGTCTTCAAAACGCAGTTGATTCAAACGCTAGTTGTTACTTCTTAGCCGTGCAAGCCTTTCTACAAGGAAACCTAACGCCTGGGATCATGTCCTATAGCGCTGGGCATGTAGTGTGCAATACACATGCAGTAAAGGTAAAGCCAGTGTGTATCCTTAATGTCTGTAGCGTGATGCACGTCTGATTGTATCAGCAGCCACGTGTTTGTGTTGCTTCTAGAGGAAACTGTGATATATAAGCAGTCGAGCCATAAACAGAGTGGTTGGTTCACTTGAAGCTGCTTCATATTACATAGAGCGTGTGTAGAGCGTTATTGCCTATACTAACATCAACGGTCTTATAAACGCAGAGGTTTCAAACGCTAAGTTGTACTTCTTAGCAGGGCAAGCCTTTCTAGAAGGAAACCCAACGCCTGGGATAGTGTCCTATAACGCTGGGCTTGTACTGTGCAATACACATGCAGTAAAGGTATAACCAGTGTGTATCCTTAATGTCTGTATCATAATGCACGTCTGATTGTATAATCAGCCACGTGCTTGTGTTGCTTCTAGATGGAAACTGTGATATATATGCAGTCGAGCCATATACAGAGGGGTTGTTTCACTTGAAACTGCTTCATAGTACATAGAGCGTGTGTAGAGCGTTATTGTCTATACTAACATCAACGGTCTCGCAAACGTAGATGATTCAACTGCTAAGTTGTTACTTCTTAGCAGTGCAAGCCATTCTAGAAGGAAACCCAACGCCTGGGATAGTGTCCTATAGCGCTGGGCATGTACTGTGCAATACACATGCAGTAAAGGTAAAGCCAGTGTGTATCCTTAATGTCTGTATCGTGATGCACGTCTCATTGTATCAGCAGCCACGTGTTTGTGTTGCTTCTAAAGCGAAACTGTGATATATAAGCAGTCGAGCCATAAACAGAGTGGTTGTCTCACTTGAAAGTACTTCATAGTCCATAGAGCGTGTGTAGGGCGTTATTGCCCATACCAACAACAACCGTCTGGCAAACGCGGATGATTCAACTGCTAAGTTGTTATATCTTAGCAGTGCAAGCCTTTCTAGAAGAAAACCCAACGCCTGAGATCGTGTCCTATAGCACTGTGCTTGTACTATGCAATACACATGCAGTAAAGGTATAACCAGTGTGTATCCTTAATGTATGTATCGTGATGCACGTCTGATTGTATCAGCAGCCACGTGTTTGTGTTGCTTCTAGAGCGAAACTGTGATATATAAGCAGTCGAGCCATAAACAGAGTGGTTGGTTCACTTGAAACTGCTTCATAGTACATAGAGCGTGTGTAGAGCGTTATTGCCTATACTAACATCAACGGTCTCGCAAACGTAGATGATTCAACTGCTAAGTTGTTATTTCTTAGCAGTGCAAGCCTTTCTAGAAGGAAACCCAACGCCTGGGATAGTGTCCTATAGCGCTGGGATTGTACTGTGCTATACACATGCAGTAAAGGTATAACCAGTGTGTATCCTTAATGTTTGTATCATAATGCACGTCTGATTGTATCATCAGCCACGTGCTTGTGTTGCTTCTAGATGGAAACTGTGATATATATGCAGTCGAGAGTAGTCGAGCCATAAACAGAGGGGTTCACTTGAAACTGGTTCATAGTACATAGAGCGTGTGTAGAGCGTTATTGCCTATACTAACATCAACGGTCTACAAAACGCAGATGATTCAAACGCTAGTTGTTACTTCTTAGCCGTGCAAGCCTTTCGAGAAGGAAACCTAACGCCTGGGATCGTGTCCTATAGCGCTGGGCATGTAGTGTGCAATACACATGCAGTAAAGGTAAAGCCAGTGTGTATCCTTAATGTCTGTATCGTGATGCACGTCTCATTGTATCAGCAGCTACGTGTTTGTGTTGCTTCTAAAGGGAAACTGTGATATATAAGCAGTCGAGTCATAAACAGAGAGGTTGGTTCACTTGAAGCTGCTTCATATTACATAGAGCGTGTGTAGAGCGTTATTGCCTATACTAACATCAACGGTCTTATAAACGCAGAGGGTTCAAACGCTAAGTTGTTACTTCTTAGCAGTGCAAGCCTTTCTAGAAGGAAACCCAACGCCTGGGATAGTGTCCTATAACGCTGGGCTTGTACTGTGCAATACACATGCAGTAAAGGTATAACCAGTGTGTATCCTTAATGTATGTATCGTGATGCACGGCTGATTGTATCAGCAGCCACGTGTTTATGTTTGTTCTAGAGGGATACTGTGATATATAAGCAGTCGAGCCATAAACAGAGGGGTTGTTTCACTTGAAACTGCTTCATAGTACATAGAGCGTGTGTAGAGCGTTATTGCCTATACTAACATCAACGGTCTTATAAACGCAGAGGTTTCAAACGCTAAGTTGTTACTTCTTAGCAGTGCAAGCCATTCTAGAAGGAAACCCAACGCCTGGGATAATGTCCTGTAGCGCTGGCCTTGTACTGTGCAATACACATGCAGTAAAGGTATAACCAGTGTGTATCCTTAATGTCTGTATCGTGATGCACGTCTGATTGTATCAGCAGCCACGTGTTTGTGTTGCTTCTAGAGGGAAACTGTGATATATAAGCAGTCGAGCCATAAACAGAGTGGTTGGTTTACTTGAAACTGCTTCATAGTACATAGAGCGTGTGTAGAGCGTTATTGTCTATACTAACATCAACGGTCTCGCAAACGTAGATGATTCAACTGCTAAGTTGTTACTTCTTAGCTGTGCAAGCCATTCTAGAAGGAAACCCAACGTCTGGGATAGTGTCCTATAGCGCTGGGCTTGTACTGTGCAATACACATGCAGTAAAGGTATAACCAGTGTGTATCCTTAATGTATGTATGATAATGCACGTCTGATTGTATCAGCAGGCACGTGTTGGTGTTGCTTCAAGAGGGAAACTGTGATAAATATGCAGTCGAGCCATAAACAGAGTGGTTGTGCTGTGCTTGTACTGTTTATTTATTTATTTATTTATTTATTTATTTATTTATTTGGTACTACAACCAACAGCCCGAAGGCCAATTACAGGTTGAGAAAACAAAACAGTTAAGTTATATTAAGTTAGAAATGGATAACAACATATATAGCAATATACAGTAAAGCAAACAAAACAAAAATAATAAAAATAGGGTAAAGCAGTAAAGTTAGTTAATCTATACAATGTTAAGAAAACACTCGTCTAATATCATTTTCAGTACAAGCAAATATATCAATGCCATTCTGCAGGTTATTATAGTTGGTGCACATAATAAAAATTGGCGAAAATTTTAATAAATTCGTACGCGGGATGGGAAGGTAAAATGTTGCGTTAGACCTTGCTTCAATTCTGGGCACAAGAATGTTCAGATGTGACAAAATCTCGGGACAGTCATATTTGTTGTTAATAATTTTATATAAAAATAACACAGATTGCTGCTTACGATGATCGACCAAACTAGGTGATGAAAATCTTCTGAGAAGATCATTCTGAGATAAACCTATGGGAGGGTAGTTGCCATCCAGCTTATAAGATAGAAATTTCAAAAATCTTCTCTGTACATTTTCAATACACTGGTTGTAGATGTTATAACCTGGATACCAAACTAAACTACCATATTCAAGTTTAGACTTTATAAAAGAGTTAAAAAGAGAAAGCAAATCATGCTGATTGATGAAGCCTCGCGAGTTTCTTATGACAAAACCTAAATTTTTGGAAGCCGAATATACCACTTTTCTGACATGCTCTGCAAATGTTAATTTATGATCAAAGGTTACGCCCAGATCGCAAAAGTATTCAGGACGAGTAAGACTTGATCCATCCAGTTTATAATCGAATTCAAAGGCATGATCTCTTCGATGATAGGAAACAATATGACACTTATCTATATTCAGCGGAAGTTTGTTGTTAAGACACCATCTATGGACTTTATTTAAGCTACTCTGAACTTTCAAGCAATCAGTTGTAGATTCTATTTTCCAATAAAGTTTCATATCATCTGCAAACAGCAAACAGTGTACATCCAAGTCAGCAATAATATCATTAATGAATATTATAAATAAGAGGGGACCTAGTATGGAGACTTGAGGAACCCCAGAAGTTGCAGAAATTTCCACGGATTTCCGTCCACTCAACTCTACATACTGTTTTCTTCCATGTAAATAAGAGCTGAAAAATTTCAGTAAAGTTGATGACATACCGAACTGATTTAGCTTACCAATGAGCATACCGTGATCTAGCCTATCAAACGCCTTTGAAAAATCTGTATAGGCAACATCGACCTGTACGTTAGCATCCACAAAGTTTGAAATATACTGAGTAATACAGCAAAGATTCGTAACCGTAGAGCGGCCTTGAACAAATCCATGTTGACAAGGCGTAATTTGACATTGTACGTGGGGGCATATTAATTCGTAAACAGCTGTTTCAAATACCTTGGCAAAATTAGATATTAAGGTGATGGGACGATAATTCTCAATTTTATTTTTATCTCCTTTTTTAAATATGGGGAAAATGCGGAGGTCTTCCAAAGTACCGGAAACACACCAGACTTCAAGAATAAATTAAAAATTCGCGTTAGTGGTTCCGCTAATACCCGAGCACAATCCTTAATAAGAAATGCCGGTATCTCATCTGGGCCTTTGGTAAACTTAGGCTTCAATTTATTTAGTGCATGAATTATATTTCCCGTTGTAAGAGTCACTGAATGAAAGGTATTAGTATTGAGCGAACCTTCCCCGTTGAGAGAGCACGTGGTTGAAGGTATAAAAGTAGTTTCAAAAAACTCTGCAAATGCATTGACGACATCCTCAAGATCACTTACCTCTTTATTATTAAAACTGAGGTTTCCTGGAATCGCCGAAGATTTACGTATTGAATTAATATGCTTCCAAAATAGATTAGGATTCGACATTATGTTATTCTGAATATGTTCCAAGTGGTTCTTATAAGAAACAGCGATATCGTTCTTAATTTTGGTTCTCAAGTTGCTAAAATCAATGTAGGCCGACAGATTATTAGACGATGACTTATAATTACGCCATAACTTATGTTTTCTTTTAATGTCTTTTATAATGGAATTAGTGAACCATTGTGGGTATTTCCTTGGTCGAATTAAGGTTTTTGGTACACTGTGGTCTAAAATCTGGTAAAAGACATGATAGAATTCTCGGCACATTAAATTTACATCTTCTATATTATTTAGGAACGTCCAGTCTACCGCGGCAAGGTCATTATATAGCATAATAAAATCAGCTTTTCGAAAATTGTAAACGGCTTGATTCGATACGCGCGGCTTTTGCCATTAATTGCACTGAACATTGCTATTTTAATATCCAAGGCTGGATGATGCTGAGCATCTTCGTTAATAAGTGGATCTAATGATTTTTCAACACTTAAATTATTATTGTCGCTAAGAACGAGATCGAGAAGGCGGTTATTCTTATTCAAAATAGTGTTATGTTGGGTTAATTCATAGAATTTCATAAAACAATCCAAGGACAAAAGTTTTGAGCTGAAAATATTGGTACCATTAGGTTGAAAAAATTCAGGATATTGAAATCTCCAAGAAAATAAACATTGCCATTATACAAACATTCTAAAGATTGTAGTGCATCAAAAAATTTAGAATAATAGGTATAGTCCAAATCTGGAGGTAAATAGATAACGACAATATAAATATCTATATAATTAATTTTGATTTTCACTCCCACAATGTCAATTAGTACATGAACTGTTTCAATCAACGTGAAATCTAACTTTGACACGACCATATTACACTTAACAGCTAGAAGAACACCCCCCCCTCTCTTACGAGATGTAGAGATATTACGATCGGACCTGAATGCAACATATTTACTATTCTGAAATAACTCGTTATCAGCAACCGTCTCATCCAACCACGTTTCAGTAATAGCAATAAAATCAAGTTCACAAACGGATGACGTATTAAGAAGATCAGTTGTTTTAGTTTTTAATCCACGGACATTCTGGTAGTAACCACGCAAGATGTTATTGCTTTGTTGAATTGAAGCGAAGCTTTGTTAGAAACAGTATCCAAACTATGCTGCTGTGGTAAGATGCACACTGATTGCTATGTGTTAAAGATCCTGCCCCTAAACTCAATCACTTTCTGCTGATAACAATAACATTTGACATCCCAGGCAGCATGATCGACATCTATTTGAAGGTTTTTATTTTTCTCTTTTAGACGTAAGCAGTTTATGCATTTTAGTTCAGTAGCATTACAAGTACTAACCGAGTGACTTTCAGCACATCTAGGACATACATACTCATTATCGCAACGACTCTGGTGGTGGTTAAAATTATTACATTTATAGCATCTAACTATTTGAACAGAATCATATACATCACAGTAATTATAGCCTATGAACAACTTACCATTACCTAAAGTCATAATTTTACAGTAAGTACTAGCATCAACCTGCAAAATGGCTTGATATACGTGTCGATTTCTTTTTGTGGCCCAGAATTTAATTATTTTTAGATCAGAAGCATCGCAAATCACGTCTTTATTTTGATATCTCACATAGTCACACAGTTTTTCTTCATCCATTATATCCGAAATACCTACTACTCTTATTCTGGGATCCAAGATTTTGTTTCTTTTACGTCATACTTCTCACTTAATTTTTCAGCAACTAAATTCTTCAATTTACAAGTTTCGCCTTTGCTCTTGCATCCTACTATGATTCCGCCTCTGCTCACATTCTTTACACTGGATATGTTAATGTCAGAGTCCACCGGGTTAACTTCTTGTAAAATATCGGCCTTAGTTTCAGTAATTTTTTGATTTAAGTTCTTTGGCTTGATAATAATGGAAGGTGTTTTTTGAATAACAGACGAATATAGAGGTTTAGGATGGTCCACGGTATTCAATATACTTCCACCTGTTACTTCATGCAGTTTAGAATTGTAGGTCAATTGAACAATTTCATTTTTAATTTCAGTAAACATACTTGTTCAACCCACATGCAGTAAACGTATAACCAGTGTGTATCCTTATTGTCTGTATCGTGATGCACGTCTGATTGTATCAGCAGCCACGTGTTGGTGTTGCTTCAAGAGGGAAACTGTGATAAATATGCAGTCGAGCCATAAACAGAGGGGTTGTGTCACTTGACACTGCTTCATAGTACATAAAGCGTGTGTAGAGCGTTATTGTCTATACTAACATCAACGGTCTTCAAAACGCAGATGATTCAAACGCTAGTTGTTACTTCTTAGCCGTGCAAGCCTTTATAGAAGGAAACCTAACGCGTGGGGTCGTGTCCTATAGCGCTGGGCATGTAGAGTGCAATACACATGCAGTAAAGGTATAACCAGTGTGTATCCTTAATGTCTGTATCGTGATGCACGTCTGATTGTATCAGCAGCCACGTGTTTGTGTTGCTTCTAGAGGGAAACTGTGATATATAAGCAGTCGAGACATAAACAGAGTGGTTGGTTCACTTGAAACTGCTTCATATTACATAGAGCGTGTGTAGAGCGTTATTGCCTATACTAACATCAACGGTCTTATAAACGCAGAGGGTTCAAACGCTAAGTTGTTACTTCCTAGCAGTGCAAGCCTTTCTAGAATTAAACCCAACGCCTAGGATCGTGTCCTATAGCGCTGTGCTTGTACTGTGTAATACACATGCAGTAAAGGTATAACCAGTGTGTATCCTTAATGTATGTGTTATGATGCACGTCTGATTGTACAATCAGCCACGTGTTTGTGTTGTTTCTAGAGAGAAACTGTGATATATAAGCAGTCGAACCATAAACAGAGGAGTTGTCTCACTTGAAACTACTTCATAGTACATAGAGCGTGTGTAGAGCGTTACTGCCTATACCAACAACAACCGTCTCTCAAACGCCGATGATTCAACTGCTAAGTTGTTACTTCTAAGCAGTGCAAGCCTTTCTAGATGGAAACCCAACGCCTGGGATCGTGTCCTATAGCGCTGTGCTTGCACTGTGCAATACACATGCAGTAAAGTTATAACCAGTGTGTATCCTTAATGTCTGTATCGTGATGCACGTCTGATTGTATCAGCAGCCACGTTATGATTCTTAGATATTAACGCTTTGAATGTATTTTGCATACTAAGTTTGGATCCATGTTTTTTCTCTTTATAAGACTTTTGGTTTGGAACTTCTTTATCATATCTAATCACCATTTGAACGGTTATAGTTTTACCTCTAAAATCGATTAGTCTTTCGTCTTGATCCAGTACTTTTATGGTTATATTGGTTATCGTCTGGACACTGAGAGGACAATATAATATTGGAAGTGGAGATTCGACAATTTTGTATCCTTTCTCAACGCTTGGGCAGAACTGATGTATAAGGTCCACAGGCTTGCCTAACGCCTATACTAACATCAACCGTCTTGCAAACGCGGTTGTTTCAAACTCCATGTTGTTTCTTCTAAGCAGTGCAAGTCTTTCTAGTAGGAACCCCAACGCCTGAGATCGTGTCCTATAGCTCTGTGCTTGTTCTGTGCAATACACATGCAGTAAAGGTATAACCAGTGTGTATCCTTAATGTATCGTGATGCACGGCTGATTGTATCAGCAGCCACGTGTTTATGTTTGTTCTAGATGGATACTGTGATATATATGCAGTCGAGCCATAAACAGAGGGGTTGTTTTACTTGAAACTGCTTCATAGTACATAGAGCGTGTGTAGAGCGTTATTGCCAATACTAACATCAACGGTCTCGCAAACGCAGATGATTCAACTGCTAAGTTGTTACTTCTTAGCAGTGCAAGCCTTTCTAGAAGGAAACCCAACGCCTGGGATCATGTCCTATACCGCTGGGCTTGTCCTGTGCAATACACATGCAGTAAAGGTATAACCAGTGTGTATCCTTAATGTATGTATCGTGATGCACGTCTGATTGTATCAGCAGCCACGTGTTTGTGTTGCTTCTAGAGCGAAACTGTGATATATAAGCAGTCGAGCCATAAACAGAGTGGTTGGTTCACTTGAAACTGCTTCATAGTACATAGAGCGTGTGTAGAGCGTTATTGCCTATACTAACATCAACGGTCTTCAAAACGCAGATGATTCAAACGCTAGTTGTTACTTTTTAGCCGTGCAAGCCTTTCTAGAAGGAAACCCAACGCCTGGGATCGTGTCCTATTGCGCTGTGCTTGTACTGTGCAATACACATGCAGTAATGGTATAACCAGTGTGTATCCTTAATGTATGTATCGTCATGCACGTCTGATTGTATCAGCAGCCACGTGTTTGTGTTGTTTCTAAAGCGAAACTGTGATATATAAGCAGTCGAGCCATAAACAGAGTGGTTGTCTCACTTGAAAGTACTTCATAGTCCATAGAGCGTGTGTAGGGCGTTATTGCCCATACCAACAACAACCGTCTGGCAAACGCGGATGATTCAACTGCTAAGTTGTTACTTCTTAGCAGTGCAAGCCTTTCTAGAAGGAAACCCAACGCCTGGGATAGTGTCCTATAGCGCTGGGATTGTACTGTGCAATACACATGCAGTAAAGGTATAACCAGTGTGTATCCTTAATGTTTGTATCATAATGCACGTCTGATTGTATCATCAGCCACGTGCTTGTGTTGCTTCTAGATGGAAACTGTGATATATATGCAGTCGAGAGTAGTCGAGCCATAAACAGAGGGGTTGTTTCACTTGAAACTGCTTCATAGTACATAGGGCGTGTGTAGAGCGTTATTGTCTATACTAACATCAACGGTCTTATAAACGCAGAGGTTTCAAACGCTAAGTTGTTACTTCTTAGCAGTGCAAGCCATTCTAGAAGGAAACCCAACGCCTGGGATAGTGTCCTATAGCGCTGGGCTTGTACTGTGCAATACACATGCAGTAAAGGTATAACCAGTGTGTATCCTTAATGTATGTATGATAATGCACGTCTGATTGTATCAGCAGCCACGTGTTGGTGTTGCTTCAAGAGGGAAACTGTGATAAATATGCAGTCGAGCCATAAACAGAGTGGTTGTGCTGTGCTTGTACTGTTCAACCCACATGCAGTAAACGTATAACCAGTGTGTATCCTTATTGTCTGTATCGTGATGCACGTCTGATTGTATCAGCAGCCACGTGTTGGTGTTGCTTCAAGAGGGAAACTGTGATAAATATGCAGTCGAGCCATAAACAGAGGGGTTGTGTCACTTGACACTGCTTCATAGTACATAAAGCGTGTGTAGAGCGTTATTGTCTATACTAACATCAACGGTCTTCAAAACGCAGATGATTCAAACGCTAGTTGTTACTTCTTAGCCGTGCAAGCCTTTATAGAAGGAAACCTAACGCGTGGGGTCGTGTCCTATAGCGCTGGGCATGTAGAGTGCAATACACATGCAGTAAAGGTAAAGCCAGTGTGTATCCTTAATGTCTGTATCGTGATGCACGTCTCATTGTATCAGCAGCCACGTGTTTGTGTTGCTTCTAGAGGGAAACTGTGATATATAAGCAGTCGAGCCATAAACAGAGTGGTTGTCTCACTTGAAATTACTTCATAGTCCATAGAGCGTGTGTAGGGCGTTATTGCCCATAGCAACAACAACCGTCCGGCAAACGCGGATGATTCAACTGCTAAGTTATTATATCTTAGCTGTGCAAGCCTTTCTAGAAGAAAACCCAACGCCTGAGATCGTGTCCTATATCGCTGGGCTTGTACTGTGCAATACACATGCAGTAAAGGTATAACCAGTGTGTATCCTTAATGTCTGTATCGTGATGCACTTCTGATTGTATCAGCAGCCACGTGTTTGTGTTGCTTCTAGAGGGAAACTGTGATATATAAGCAGTCGAGCCATAAACAGAGTGGTTGGTTGACTTGAAGCTGCTTCATATTACATAGAGCGTGTGTAGAGCGTTATTGCCTATACTAACATCAACGGTCTTATAAACGCAGAGGGTTCAAACGCTAAGTTGTTACTTCTTAGCAGTGCAAGCCTTTCAAGATGGAAACCCAACGCCTGGGATCGTGTCCTATAGCGCTGTGCTTGTACTGTGTAATACACATGCAGTAAAGGTATAACCAGTGTGTATCCTTAATGTATGTGTTATGATGCACGTCTGATTGTACAATCAGCCACGTGTTTGTGTTGTTTCTAGAGAGAAACTGTGATATATAAGCAGTCGAACCATAAACAGAGTTGTCTCACTTGAAACTACTTCATAGTACATAGAGCGTGTGTAGAGCGTTACTGCCTATACCAACAACAACCGTCTCTCAAACGCCGATGATTCAACTGCTAAGTTGTTACTTCTAAGCAGTGCAAGCCTTTCTAGATGGAAACCCAACGCCTGGGATCGTGTCCTATAGCGCTGTGCTTGCACTGTGCAATACACATGCAGTAAAGTTATAACCAGTGTGTATCCTTAATGTCTGTATCGTGATGCACGTCTGATTGTATCAGCAGCCACGTGTTTGTGTTGCTTCTAGAAACTGTGATATATATGCAGTCGAGCCATAAACTGAGAGGTTGTTTCACTTGAAACTGCTTCATAGTCCATAGAGCGTGTGTAGAGCGTTATTGTCTATACTAACATCAACGGTCTCGCAAACGCAGATGATTCAACTGCTAAGTTGTTACTTCTTAGCAGTGCAAGCCTTTCTAGAAGGAAACCCAACGCCTGGGATAGTGTCCTATAGCGCTGGGCTTGTACTGTGCAATACACATGCAGTAAAGGTATAACCAGTGTGTATCCTTAATGTATGTATCATAATGCATGTCTGATTGTATCAGCAGCCACGTGTTTATGTTTGTTCTAGATGGATACTGTGATATATAAGCAGTCGATCCATAAACAGAGTTGTTGGTTCACTTGAAACTGCTTCATAGTACATAGAGCGTGTGTAGAGCGTTATTGCCTATACTAACATCAACGGTCTTATAAACGCAGAGGTTTCAAACGCTAAGTTGTTACTTCTTAGCAGTGCAAGCCTTTCTAGAAGGAAACCCATCACCTGGCGTGTCCTATAGTGCTGTGCTTGTACTGTTCAACCCACATGCAGTAAACGTATAACCAGTGTGTATCCTTATTGTCTGTATCGTGATGCACGTCTGATTGTATCAGCAGCCACGTGTTGGTGGTGCTTCAAGAAGGAAACTGTGATATATATGCAGTCGAGCCATAAACAGAGCGGTTGTGTCACTTGAAACTGCTTCATAGTACATAAAGCGTGTGTAGAGCGTTATTGTCTATACTAACATCAACGGTCCTACAAACGCAGATATTTCAAACGCTAAATTGTTACTTCTTAGCAGTGCAAGCCTTTCTAGAAGGAAACCCAACGCCTGGGATCGTGTCCAATATCGCTGGGCTTGTACTGTGCAATACACATGCAGTAAAGTTATAACCAGTGTGTATCCTTAATGTCTGTATCGTGATGCACGTCTGATTGTATCAGCAGCCACGTGTTTGTGTTGCTTCTAGAGGGAAACTGTGATATATAAGCAGTCGAGCCATAAACAGAGTGGTTGGTTCACTTGAAACTGCTTCATAGTACATAGAGCGTGTGTAGAGCGTTATTGTCTATACTAACAACAACGGTCTTGCAAACGTAGATGATTCAACTGCTAAGTTGTTACTTCTTAGCAGTGCAAGCCTTTCTAGAAGGAAACCCAACGCCTGGGATAGTGTCCTATAGCGCTGTGCTTATACTGTGCAATACACATGCAGTAAAGGTATAACCAGTGTGTATCCTTTATGTCTGTATCGTGATGCACGTCAAATTGTATCAGCGGCCACGTGTTTGTGTTGCCTCTAGAAGGAAACTATGATATATAAGCAGTCGAGCCATAAACATAGGGGTTGTTTCACTTGAAACTGCTTCATAGTACATAGAGCGTGTGTAGGGCGTTATTGCCCATACCAACAACAACCGTCTGGCAAACGCGGATGATTCAACTGCTAAGTTGTTACTTCTTAGCAGTGCAAGCCTTTCTAGAAGGAGACCCAACGCCTGGGATCGTATCCTATAGCGCTGTGCTTGTACAGTGCAATACACATGCAGTAAAGGTATAACCAGTGTGTATCCTTAATGTATGTATCGTGATGCACGTCTGATTGTATCAGCAGCCACGTGTTTGTGTTGTTTCTAAAGCGAAACTGTGATATATAAGCAGTCGAGCCATAAACAGAGTGGTTGTCTCACTTGAAAGTACTTCATAGTCCATAGAGCGTGTGTAGGGCGTTATTGCCCATACCAACAACAACCGTCTGGCAAACGCGGATGATTCAACTGCTAAGTTGTTATATCTTAGCAGTGCAAGCCTTTCTAGAAGGAAACCCAACGCCTGGGATAGTGTCCTATAGCGCTGGGCTTGTACTGTGCAATACACATGCAGTAAAGGTATAACCAGTGTGTATCCTTAATGTTTGTATCATAATGCACGTCTGATTGTATCATCAGCCACGTGCTTGTGTTGCTTCTAGATGGAAACTGTGATATATAAACAGTCGAACCATAAACAGAGGAGTTGTCTCACTTGACACTGCTTCATAGTACATAAAGCGTGTGTAGAGCGTTATTGTCTATACTAACATCAACGGTCTTACAAACACAGATATTTCAAACGCTAAGTTGTTACTTCTTAGCAGTGCAAGCCTTTCTAGAAGGAAACCCATCGCCTGGATTGTGTCCTATAGCGCTGTGCTTGTTCTGTGCAATACACATGCAGTAAAGGTATAACCAGTGTGTATCCTTAATGTATGTGTTATGATGCACATCTGATTGTACAATCAGCCACGTGTTTGTGTTGTTTCTAGAGAGAAACTGTGATATATAAACAGTCGAACCATAAACAGAGGAGTTGTCTCACTTGAAACTACTTCATATTACATAGAGCGTGTGTAGAGCGTTACTGCCTATACCAACAACAACCGTCTGGCAAACGCCGATGATTCAACTGCTAAGTTGTTACTTCTAAGTAGTGCAAGCCTTTCAAGATGGAAACCCAACGCCTGGGATCGTGTCCTATAGCGCTGTGCTTGCACACGTGCAGTAAAGTTATAACCAGTGTGTATCCTTAATGTCTGTATCGTGATGCACGTCTGATTGTATCAGCAGCCACGTGTTTGTGTTGCATCTAGAGGGAAACTGTGATATATATGCAGTCGAGCCATAAACAGAGGGGTTGTGTCACTTGACACTGCTTCATAGTACATAAAGCGTGTGTAGAGCGTTATTGTCTATGCTAACATCAACGGTCTTACAAACACAGATATTTCAAACGCTAAGTTGTTACTTCTTAGCAGTGCAAGATATTCTAGAAGGAAACCCAACGCCTGGGATAGTGTCCTATAGCGCTGGGCTTGTACTGTGCAATACACATGCAGTAAAGGTATAACCAGTGTGTATCCTTAATGTATGTATCATAATGCAAGTCTGATTGTATCAGCAGCCACGTGTTTATGTTTGTTCTAGATGGATACTGTGATATATATGCAGTCGAGCCATAAACAGAGGGGTTGTTTCACTTGAAACTGCTTCATAGTACATAGAGCGTGTGTAGAGCGTTATTGCCTATACTAACATCAACGGTCTCGCAAACGCAGATGATTCAACTGCTAAGTT
Source organism: Monochamus saltuarius (assembly GCA_025584915.1). Lineage (NCBI taxonomy): Eukaryota > Metazoa > Arthropoda > Insecta > Coleoptera > Cerambycidae > Monochamus > Monochamus saltuarius. The sequence continues at coordinate 70,601,753 of CM046725.1, read as the reverse complement.
GTTACTTCTTAGCAGTGCAAGCCTTTCTAGAAGGAAACCCAACGTCTGGGATCATGTCCTATACCGCTGGGCCTGTACTGTGCAATACACATGCAGTAAAGGTATAACCAGTGTGTATCCTTAATGTATGTATCGTGATGCACGTCTGATTGTATCAGCAGCCACGTGTTTGTGTTGCTTCTAGAGCGAAACTGTGATATATAAGCAGTCGAGCCATAAACAGAATGGTTGGTTCACTTGAAACTGCTTCATAGTACATAGAGCGTGTGTAGAGCGTTATTGCCTATACTAACATCAACTGTCTTCAAAACGCAGATGATTCAAACGCTAGTTGTTACTTTTTAGCCGTGCAAGCCTTTCTAGAAGGAAACCCAACGCCTGGGATCGTGTCCTATTGCGCTGTGCTTGTACTGTGCGATACACATGCAGTAAAGGTATAAACAGTGTGTATCCTTATTGTCTGTATCGTGATGCACCTCTGATTGTATCAGCAGCCACGTGTTTGTGTTGCTTCTAGAGGGAAGCTGTGATATATAAGCATTCGAGCCATAAACAGAGGGGTTGTCTCACTTGAAACTGCTTCATATTACATAGAGCGTGTGTAGAGCGTTATTGCCTATACTAACATCAACGGTCTTATAAACGCAGAGGGTTCAAACGCTAAGTTGTTACTTCTTAGCAGTGCAAGCCTTTCTAGAACGAAACCCAACGCCTGGGATCGTGTCCTATATCGCTGGGCTTGTCCTGTGCAATACACATGCAGTAAAGTTATAACCAGTGTGTATCCTTAATGTATGTATCGTGATGCACGTCTGATTGTATCAGCAGCCACGTGTTTGTGTTGTTTCTAAAGCGAAACTGTGATATATAAGCAGTCGAGCCATAAACAGAGTGGTTGTCTCACTTGAAAGTACTTCATAGTCCATAGAGCGTGTGTAGGGCGTTATTGCCCATACCAACAACAACCGTCTGGCAAACGCGGATGATTCAACTGCTAAGTTGTTATATCTTAGCAGTGCAAGCCTTTCTAGAAGGAAACCCAACGCCTGGGATAGTGTCCTATAGCGCTGGGCATGTAGTGTGCAATACACATGCAGTAAAGGTAAAGCCAGTGTGTATCCTTAATGTATGTATCGTGATGCACGTCTGATTGTATCAGCAGCCACGTGTTTGTGTTGCTTCTAAAGCAAAACTGTGATATATAAGCAGTCGAGCCATAAACAGAGTGGTTGGTTCACTTGAAACTGCTTCATAGTACATAGAGCGTGTGTAGAGCGTTATTGCCTATACTAACATCAACGGTCTTCAAAACGCAGATGATTCAAACGCTAGTTGTTACTTCTTAGCCGTGCAAGCCTTTCTAGAAGGAAACCTAACGCCTGGGATCGTGTCCTATAGCGCTGGGCATGTAGTGTGCAATACACATGCAGTAAAGGTATAACCAGTGTGTATCCTTAATGTATGTATCGTGATGCACGTCTGATTGTATCAGCAGCCACGTGTTTGTGTTGTTTCTAAAGCGAAACTGTGATATATAAGCAGTCGAGCCATAAACAGAGTGGTTGTCTCACTTGAAAGTACTTCATAGTCCATAGAGCGTGTGTAGGGGGTTATTGCCCATACCAACAACAACCGTCTGGCAAACGCGGATGATTCAACTGCTAAGTTGTTATATCTTAGCAGTGCAAGCCTTTCTAGAAGGAAACCCAACGCCTGGGATAGTGTCCTATAGCGCTGGGCTTGTACTGTGCAATACACATGCAGTAAAGGTATAACATAGTGTGTTGCATCTAGAGCGAAACTGTGATATATAAGCAGTCGAGCCATAAACAGAGTGGTTGGTTCACTTGAAACTGCTTCATAGTACATAGAGCGTGTGTAGAGCGTTATTGCCTATACTAACATCAACGGTCTTCAAAACGCAGATGATTCAAACGCTAGTTGTTACTTTTTAGCCGTGCAAGCCTTTCTAGAAGGAAACCCAACGCTTGGGATCGTGTCCTATTGCGCTGTGCTTGTACTGTGCAATACACATGCAGTAAAGGTATAACCAGTGTGTATCCTTAATGTCTGTATCGTGATGCACGTCTGATTGTATCAGCAGCCACGTGTTTGTGTTGCTTCTAGAGGGAAACTGTGATATATAAGCAGTCGAGCCATAAACAGAGTGGTTGGTTCACTTGAAGCTGCTTCATATTACATAGAGCGTGTGTAGAGCGTTATTGCCTATACTAACATCAACGGTCTTATAAACGCAGAGGGTTCAAACGCTAAGTTGTTATTTCTTAGCAGTGCAAGCCTTTCTAGAACGAAACCCAACGCCTGGGATCGTGTCCTATATCGCTGGGCTTGTATTGTGCAATACACATGCAGTAAAGGTATAACCAGTGTGTATCCTTAATGTATGTATCGTGATGCACGTCTGATTGTATCAGCAGCCACGTGTTTGTGTTGCTTCTAGAGCGAAACTGTGATATATAAGCAGTCGAGCCATAAACAGAATGGTTGGTTCACTTGAAACTGCTTCATAGTACATAGAGCGTGTGTAGAGCGTTATTGCCTATACTAACATCAACGGTCTTCAAAACGCAGATGATTCAAACGCTAGTTGTTACTTTTTAGCCGTGTAAGCCTTTCTAGAAGGAAACCCAACGCCTGGGATCGTGTCCTATTGCGCTGTGCTTGTACTGTGCAATACACATGCAGTAAAGGTATAACCAGTGTGTATCCTTAATGTATGTATCGTGATCCACGTCTGATTGTATCAGCAGCCACGTGTTTGTGTTGTTTCTAAAGCGAAACTGTGATATATAAGCAGTCGAGCCATAAACAGAGTGGTTGTCTCACTTGAAAGTACTTCATAGTCCATAGAGCGTGTGTAGGGCGTTATTGCCCATACCAACAACAACCGTCTGGCAAACGCGGATGATTCAACTGCTAAGTTGTTATATCTTAGCAGTGCAAGCCTTTCTAGAAGCAAACCCAACGCCTGGGATCGTGTCCTATTGCGCTGTGCTTGTACTGTGCAATACACATGCAGTAAAGGTATAACCAGTGTGTATCCTTAATGTATGTATCGTGATGCACGTCTGATTGTATCAGCAGCCACGTGTTTGTGTTGCTTCTAGAGCGAAACTGTGATATATTAGCAGTCGAGCCATAAACAGAGTGGTTGGTTCACTTGAAGCTGCTTCATATTACATAGAGCGTGTGTAGAGCGGTATTGCCTATACTAACATCAACGGTCTTCAAAACGCAGATGATTCAAACGCTAGTTGTTACTGTTTAGCCGTGCAAGCCTTTCTAGGAGGAAACCCAACGCCTGGGATCGTGTCCTATTGCGCTGTGCTTGTACTGTGCAATACACATGCAGTAAAGGTATAACCAGTGTGTATCCTTAATGTATGTATCGTGATGCACGTCTGATTGTACAGCAGCCACGTGTTTGTGTTGTTTCTAAAGCGAAACTGTGATATATAAGCAGTCGAGCCATAAACAGAGTGGTTGTCTCACTTGAAAGTACTTTATAGTCCATAGAGCGTGTGTAGGGCGTTATTGCCCATACCAACAACAACCGTCTGGCAAACGCGGATGATTCAACTGCTAAGTTGTTATATCTTAGCAGTGCAAGCCTTTCTAGAAGGAAACCCAACGCCTGGGATAGTGTCCTATAGCGCTGGGCTTGTACTGTGCAATACACATGCAGTAAAGGTATAACCAGTGTGTATCCTTAATGTATGTATCGTGATGCACGTCTGATTGTATCAGCAGCCACGTGTTTGTGTTGCTTCTAGAGCGAAACTGTGATATATTAGCAGTCGAGCCATAAACAGAGTGGTTGGTTCACTTGAAGCTGCTTCATATTACATAGAGCGTGTGTAGAGCGTTATTGCCTATACTAACATCAACGGTCTTCAAAACGCAGATGATTCAAACGCTAGTTGTTACTTTTTAGCCGTGCAAGCCTTTCTAGGAGGAAACCCAACGCCTGGGATCGTGTCCTATTGCGCTGTGCTTGTACTGTGCAATTCACATGCAGTAAAGGTATAACCAGTGTGTATCCTTAATGTCTGTATCGTGATGCACGTCTGATTGTATCAGAAGCCACGTGTTTGTGTTGCTTCTAGAGGGAAACTGTGATATATAAGCAGTCGAGCCATAAACAGAGTGGTTGGTTCACTTGAAGCTGCTTCATATTACATAGAGCGTGTGTAGAGCGTTATTGCCTATACTAACATCAACGGTCTTATAAACGCAGAGGGTTCAAACGCTAAGTTGTTATTTCTTAGCAGTGCAAGCCTTTCTAGAAGGAAACCCAACGCCTGGGATAGTGTCCTATAGCGATGGGCTTGTACTGTGCAATACACATGCAGTAAAGGTATAACCAGTGTGTATCCTTAATGTATGTATCGTGATGCACGTCTGATTGTATCAGCAGCCACTTGTTTGTGTTGTTTCTAAAGCGAAACTGTGATATATAAGCAGTCGAGCCATAAACAGAGTGGTTGTCTCACTTGAAAGTACTTCATAGTTCATAGAGCGTGTGTAGGGCGTTATTGCCCATACCAACAACAACCGTCTGGCAAACGCGGATGATTCAACTGCTAAGTTGTTATATCTTAGCAGTGCAAGCCTTTCTAGAAGGAAACCCAACGCCTGGGATAGTGTCCTATAGCGCTGGGCTTGTACTGTGCAATACACATGCAGTAAAGGTATAACCAGTGTGTATCCTTAATGTCTGTATCATAATGCACGTCTGATTGTATCATCAGCCACGTGCTTGTGTTGCTTCTAGAGGGAAACTGTGATATATAAGCAGTCGAGCCATAAACAGAGTGGTTGGTTCACTTGAAACTGCTTCATAGTACATAGAGCGTGTGTAGAGCGTTATTGCCTATACTAACATCAACGGTCTTCAAAACGCAGTTGATTCAAACGCTAGTTGTTACTTCTTAGCCGTGCAAGCCTTTCTACAAGGAAACCTAACGCCTGGGATCATGTCCTATAGCGCTGGGCTTGTACTGTGCAATACACATGCAGTAAAGGTATAACCAGTGTGTATCCTTAATGTCTGTAGCGTGATGCACGTCTCATTGTATCAGCAGCCACGTGTTTGTGTTGCTTCTAAAGGGAAACTGTGATATATAAGCAGTCGAGCCATAAACAGAGTGGTTGGTTCACTTGAAGCTGCTTCATATTACATAGAGCGTGTGTAGAGCGTTATTGCCTATACTAACATCAACGGTCTTATAAACGCAGAGGTTTCAAACGCTAAGTTGTACTTCTTAGCAGGGCAAGCCTTTCTAGAAGGAAACCCAACGCCTGGGATAGTGTCCTATAACGCTGGGCTTGTACTGTGCAATACACATGCAGTAAAGGTATAACCAGTGTGTATCCTTAATGTCTGTATCATAATGCACGTCTGATTGTATCATCAGCCACGTGCTTGTGTTGCTTCTAGATGGAAACTGTGATATATATATGCAGTCGAGCCATAAACAGAGGGGTTGTTTCACTTGAAACTGCTTCATAGTACATAGAGCGTGTGTAGAGCGTTATTGTCTATACTAACATCAACGGTCTCGCAAACGTAGATGATTCAACTGCTAAGTTGTTACTTCTTAGCAGTGCAAGCCTTTCTAGAAGGAAACCCAACGCCTGGGATAGTGTCCTATAGCGCTGGGCATGTAGTGTGCAATACACATGCAGTAAAGGTAAAGCCAGTGTGTATCCTTAATGTCTGTATCGTGATGCACGTCTCATTGTATCAGCAGCCACGTGTTTGTGTTGCTTCTAAAGCGAAACTGTGATATATAAGCAGTCGAGCCATAAACAGAGTGGTTGTCTCACTTGAAAGTACTTCATAGTCCATAGAGCGTGTGTAGGGCGTTATTGCCCATACCAACAACAACCGTCTGGCAAACGCGGATGATTCAACTGCTAAGTTGTTATATCTTAGCAGTGCAAGCCTTTTTAGAAGAAAACCCAACGCCTGAGATCGTGTCCTATAGCACTGTGCTTGTACTATGCAATACACATGCAGTAAAGGTATAACCAGTGTGTATCCTTAATGTATGTATCGTGATGCACGTCTGATTGTATCAGCAGCCACGTGTTTGTGTTGCTTCTAGAGCGAAACTGTGATATATAAGCAGTCGAGCCATAAACAGAGTGGTTGGTTCACTTGAAACTGCTTCATAGTACATAGAGCGTGTGTAGAGCGTTATTGCCTATACTAACATCAACGGTCTCGCAAACGTAGATGATTCAACTGCTAAGTTGTTATTTCTTAGCAGTGCAAGCCTTTCTAGAAGGAAACCCAACGCCTGGGATAGTGTCCTATAGCGCTGGGATTGTACTGTGCTATACACATGCAGTAAAGGTATAACCAGTGTGTATCCTTAATGTTTGTATCATAATGCACGTCTGATTGTATCATCAGCCACGTGCTTGTGTTGCTTCTAGATGGAAACTGTGATATATATGCAGTCGAGAGTAGTCGAGCCATAAACAGAGAGGTTGGTTCACTTGAAACTGGTTCATAGTACATAGAGCGTGTGTAGAGCGTTATTGCCTATACTAACATCAACGGTCTACAAAACGCAGATGATTCAAACGCTAGTTGTTACTTCTTAGCCGTGCAAGCCTTTCGAGAAGGAAACCTAACGCCTGGGATCGTGTCCTATAGCGCTGGGCATGTAGTGTGCAATACACATGCAGTAAAGGTAAAGCCAGTGTGTATCCTTAATGTCTGTATCGTGATGCACGTCTCATTGTATCAGCAGCTACGTGTTTGTGTTGCTTCTAAAGGGAAACTGTGATATATAAGCAGTCGAGTCATAAACAGAGAGGTTGGTTCACTTGAAGCTGCTTCATATTACATAGAGCGTGTGTAGAGCGTTATTGCCTATACTAACATCAACGGTCTTATAAACGCAGAGGGTTCAAACGCTAAGTTGTTACTTCTTAGCAGTGCAAGCCTTTCTAGAAGGAAACCCAACGCCTGGGATAGTGTCCTATAACGCTGGGCTTGTACTGTGTAATACACATGCAGTAAAGGTATAACCAGTGTGTATCCTTAATGTATGTATCGTGATGCACGGCTGATTGTATCAGCAGCCACGTGTTTATGTTTGTTCTAGAGGGATACTGTGATATATAAGCAGTCGAGCCATAAACAGAGGGGTTGTTTCACTTGAAACTGCTTCATAGTACATAGAGCGTGTGTAGAGCGTTATTGCCTATACTAACATCAACGGTCTTATAAACGCAGAGGTTTCAAACGCTAAGTTGTTACTTCTTAGCAGTGCAAGCCATTCTAGAAGGAAACCCAACGCCTGGGATAATGTCCTGTAGCGCTGGCCTTGTACTGTGCAATACACATGCAGTAAAGGTATAACCAGTGTGTATCCTTAATGTCTGTATCGTGATGCACGTCTGATTGTATCAGCAGCCACGTGTTTGTGTTGCTTGAAGTGATATATAAGCAGTCGAGCCATAAACAGAGTGGTTGGTTTACTTGAAACTGCTTCATAGTACATAGAGTGTGTGTAGAGCGTTATTGTCTATACTAACATCAACGGTCTCGCAAACGTAGATGATTCAACTGCTAAGTTGTTACTTCTTAGCTGTGCAAGCCATTCTAGAAGGAAACCCAACGACTGGGATAGTGTCCTATAGCGCTGGGCTTGTACTGTGCAATACACATGCAGTAAAGGTATAACCAGTGTGTATCCTTAATGTATGTATGATAATGCACGTCTGATTGTATCAGCAGGCACGTGTTGGTGTTGCTTCAAGAGGGAAACTGTGATAAATATGCAGTCGAGCCATAAACAGAGTGGTTGTGCTGTGCTTGTACTGTTTATTTATTTATTTATTTATTTATTTATTTATTTATTTATTTGGTACTACAACCAACAGCCCGAAGGCCAATTACAGGTTGAGAAAACAAAACAGTTAAGTTATATTAAGTTAGAAATGGATAACAACATATATAGCAATATACAGTAAAGCAAACAAAACAAAAATAATAAAAATAGGGTAAAGCAGTAAAGTTAGTTAATCTATACAATGTTAAGAAAACACTGTCTAATATCATTTTCAGTACAAGCAAATATATCAATGCCATTCTGCAGGTTATTATAGTTGGTGCACATAATAAAAATTGGCGAAAATTTTAATAAATTCGTACGCGGGATGGGAAGGTAAAATGTTGCGTTAGACCTTGCTTCAATTCTGGGCACAAGAATGTTCAGATGTGACAAAATCTCGCAGTCATATTTGTTGTTAATAATTGTATATAAAAATAACACAGATTGCTGCCTACGACTATCGACCAAACTAGGTATGTAAAATCTTCTGAGAAGATCATTCTGAGATAAACCTATGGGAGGGTAGTTGCCATCCAGCTTATAAGATAGAAATTTCAAAAATCTTCTCTGTACATTTTCAATACACTGGTTGTAGATGTTATAACCTGGATACCAAACTAAACTACCATATTCAAGTTTAGACTTTATAAAAGAGTTAAAAGAGAAAGCAAAATATGCTGATCGGTGAAGCCTCGCGAATTTCTTATGACAAAACCTAAATTTTTAGAAGCCGAAGATACCACCTTTTTAACATGCTCTGCAAATGTTAATTTATGATCAAAGGTTACGCCCAGATCGCAAAAGTATTCAGGACGAGTAAGACTTGATCCATCCAGTTTATAATCGAATTCAAAGGCATGATCTCTTCGATGATAGGAAACAATATGACACTTATCTATATTCAGCGGAAGTTTGTTGTTAAGACACCATCTATGGACTTTATTTAAGCTACTCTGAACTTTCAAGCAATCAGTTGTAGATTCTATTTTCCAATAAAGTTTCATATCATCTGCAAACAGCAAACAGTGTACATCCAAGTCAGCAATAATATCATTAATGAATATTATAAATAAGAGGGGACCTAGTATGGAGCCTTGAGGAACCCCAGAAGTTGCAGAAATTTCCACGGATTTCCGTCCACTCAACTCTACATACTGTTTTCTTCCATGTAAATAAGAGCTGAAAATTTTCAGTAAAGTTGATGACATACCGAACTGATTTAGCTTACCAATGAGCATACCGTGATCTAGCCTATCAAACGCCTTTGAAAAATCTGTATAGGCAACATCGACCTGTACGTTAGCATCCACAAAGTTTGAAATATACTGAGTAATACAGCAAAGATTCGTAACCGTAGAGCGGCCTTGAACAAATCCATGTTGACAAGGCGTAATTTGACATTGTACGTCGGGGCATATTAATTCGTAAACAGCCGTTTCAAATACCTTGGCAAAATTAGATATTAAGGTGATGGGATGATAATTCTCAATTTTATTTTTATCTCCTTTTTTAAATATGGGGAAAATACTTCGTCTTCCAAAGTACCAGAAACACACCAGACTTCAAGAATAAAATAAAAATTCGCGTTAGTGGTTCCGCTAATACCCGAGCACAATCCTTAATAAGAAATGCCGGTATCTCATCTGGGCCTTTGGTAAACTTAGGCTTCAATTTATTTAGTGCATGAATTATATTTCCCGTTGTAAGAGTCACTGAATGAAAGGTATTAGTATTGAGCGAACCTTCCCCGTTGAGAGAGCACGTGGTTGAAGGTATAAAAGTAGTTTCAAAAAACTCTGCAAATGCATTGACGACATCCTCAAGATCACTTACCTCTTTATTATTAAAACTGAGGTTTCCTGGAATCGCCGAAGATTTACGTATTGAATTAATATGCTTCCAAAATAGATTAGGATTCGACATTATGTTATTCTGAATATGTTCCAAGTGGTTCTTATAAGAAACAGCGATATCGTTCTTAATTTTGGTTCTCAAGTTGCTAAAATCAATGTAGGCCGACAGATTATTAGACGATGACTTATAATTACGCCATAACTTATGTTTTCTTTTAATGTCTTTTATAATGGAATTAGTGAACCATTGTGGGTATTTCCTTGGTCGCATTAAGGTTTTTGGTACACTGTGGTCTAAAATCTGGTAAAAGACATGATAGAATTCTCGGCACATTAAATTTACATCTTCTATATTATTTAGGAACGTCCAGTCTACCGCGGCAAGGTCATTATATAGCATAATAAAATCAGCTTTTCGAAAATTGTAAACGGCTTGATTCGATACGCGCGGCTTTTTGCCATTAATTGCACTGAACATTGCTATTTTAATATCCAAGGCTGGATGATGCTGAGCATCTTCGTTAATAAGTGGATCTAATGATTTTTCAACACTTAAATTATTATTGTCGCTAAGAACGAGATCGAGAAGGCGGTTATTCTTATTCAAAATAGTGTTATGTTGGGTTAATTCATAGAATTTCATAAAACAATCCAAGGACAAAAGTTTTGAGCTGAAAATATTGGTACCATTAGGTTGAAAAAATTCAGGGATATTGAAATCTCCAAGAAAATAAACATTGCCATTATCAAAAATTTAGAATAATAGGTATAGTCCAAATCTGGAGGTAAATAGATAACGACAATATAAATATCTATATAATTAATTTTGATTTTCACTCCCACAATGTCAATTAGTACATGAACTGTTTCAATCAACGTGAAATCTAACTTTGACACGACCATATTACACTTAACACCTAGAAGAACACCCCTCTCTTACGAGATGTAGAGATATTACGATCGGACCTGAATGCAACATATTTACTATTCTGAAATAACTCGTTATCACCAACCGTCTCATCCAACCACGTTTCAGTAATAGCAATAAAATCAAGTTCACAAACGGATGACGTATTAAGAAGATCAGTTGTTTTAGTTTTTAATCCACGGACATTCTGGTAGTAACCACGCAAGATGTTATTGCTTTGTTGAATTGAAGCGAAGCTTTTGTTAGAAACAGTATCCAAACTATGCTGCTGTGGTAAGATGCACACTGATTGCTATGTGTTAAAGATCCTGCCCCTAAACTCAATCACTTTCTGCTGATAACAATAACATTTGACATCCCAGGCAGCATGATCGACATCTATTTGAAGGTTTTATTTTTCTCTTTTAGACGTAAGCAGTTTATGCATTTTAGTTCAGTAGCATTACAAGTACTAACCGAGTGACTTTCAGCACATCTAGGACATACATACTCATTATCGCAACGACTCTGGTGGTGGTTAAAATTATTACATTTATAGCATCTAACTATTTGAACAGAATCATATACATCACAGTAATTATAGCCTATGAACAACTTACCATTACCTAAAGTCATAATTTTACAGTAAGTACTAGCATCAACCTGCAAAATGGCTTGATATACGTGTCGATTTCTTTTTGTGGCCCAGAATTTAATTATTTTTAGATCAGAAGCATCGCAAATCACGTCTTTATTTTGATATCTCACATAGTCACACAGTTTTTCTTCATCCATTATATCCGAAATACCTACTACTCTTATTCTGGGATCCAAGCTTTTTGTTTCTTTTACGTCATACTTCTCACTTAATTTTTCAGCAACTAAATTCTTCAATTTACAAGTTTCGCCTTTGCTCTTGCATCCTACTATGATTCCGCCTCTGCTCACATTCTTTACACTGGATATGTTAATGTCAGAGTCCACCGGGTTAACTTCTTGTAAAATATCGGCCTTAGTTTCAGTAATTTTTTGATTTAAGTTCTTTGGCTTGATAATAATGGAAGGTGTTTTTTGAATAACAGACGAATATAGAGGTTTAGGATGGTCCACGGTATTCAATTTACTTCCACCTGTTACTTCATGCAGTTTAGAATTGTAGGTCAATTGAACAATTTCATTTTTAATTTCAGTAAACATACTTGTTCAACCCACATGCAGTAAACGTATAACCAGTGTGTATCCTTATTGTCTGTATCGTGATGCACGTCTGATTGTATCAGCAGCCACGTGTTGGTGTTGCTTCAAGAGGGAAACTGTGATAAATATGCAGTCGAGCCATAAACAAAGTGGTTGTGTCACTTGACACTGCTTCATAGTACATAAAGCGTGTGTAGAGCGTTATTGTCTATACTAACATCAACGGTCTTCAAAACGCAGATGATTCAAACGCTAGTTGTTACTTCTTAGCCGTGCAAGCCTTTATAGAAGGAAACCTAACGCGTGGGGTCGTGTCCTATAGCGCTGGGCATGTAGAGTGCAATACACATGCAGTAAAGGTATAACCAGTGTGTATCCTTAATGTCTGTATCGTGATGCACTTCTGATTGTATCAGCAGCCACGTGTTTGTGTTGCTTCTAGAGGGAAACTGTGATATATAAGCAGTCGAGCCATAAACAGAGTGGTTGGTTCACTTGAAGCTGCTTCATATTACATAGAGCGTGTGTAGAGCGTTATTGCCTATACTAACATCAACGGTCTTATAAACGCAGAGGGTTCAAACGCTAAGTTGTTACTTCCTAGCAGTGCAAGCCTTTCTAGAATTAAACCCAACGCCTAGGATCGTGTCCTATAGCGCTGTGCTTGTACTGTGTAATACACATGCAGTAAAGGTATAACCAGTGTGTATCCTTAATGTATGTGTTATGATGCACGTCTGATTGTACAATCAGCCACGTGTTTGTGTTGTTTCTAGAGAGAAACTGTGATATATAAGCAGTCGAACCATAAACAGAGGAGTTGTCTCACTTGAAACTACTTCATAGTACATAGAGCGTGTGTAGAGCGTTACTGCCTATACCAACAACAACCGTCTCTCAAACGCCGATGATTCAACTGCTAAGTTGTTACTTCTAAGCAGTGCAAGCCTTTCTAGATGGAAACCCAACGCCTGGGATCGTGTCCTATAGCGCTGTGCTTGCACTGTGCAATACACATGCAGTAAAGTTATAACCAGTGTGTATCCTTAATGTCTGTATCGTGATGCACGTCTGATTGTATCAGCAGCCACGTTATGATTCTTAGATATTAACGCTTTGAATGTATTTTGCATACTAAGTTTGGATCCATGTTTTTTCTCTTTATAAGACTTTTGGTTTGGAACTTCTTTATCATATCTAATCACCATTTGAACGGTTATAGTTTTACCTCTAAAATCGATTAGTCTTTCGTCTTGATCCAGTACTTTTATGGTTATATTGGTTATCGTCTGGACACTGAGAGGACAATATAATATTGGAAGTGGAGATTCGACAATTTTGTATCCTTTCTCAACGCTTGGGCAGAACTGATGTATAAGGTCCACAGGCTTGCCTAACGCCTATACTAACATCAACCGTCTTGCAAAAGCGGTTGTTTCAAACTCCATGTTGTTTCTTCTAAGCAGTGCAAGTCTTTCTAGTAGGAACCCCAACGCCTGAGATCGTGTCCTATAGCTCTGTGCTTGTTCTGTGCAATACACATGCAGTAAAGGTATAACCAGTGTGTATCCTTAATGTATGTATCGTGATGCACGGCTGATTGTATCAGCAGCCACGTGTTTATGTTTGTTCTAGATGGATACTGTGATATATATGCAGTCGAGCCATAAACAGAGGGGTTGTTTTACTTGAAACTGCTTCATAGTACATAGAGCGTGTGTAGAGCGTTATTGCCAATACTAACATCAACGGTCTCGCAAACGCAGATGATTCAACTGCTAAGTTGTTACTTCTTATCAGTGCAAGCCTTTCTAGAAGGAAACCCAACGCCTGGGATCATGTCCTATACCGCTGGGCTTGTCCTGTGCAATACACATGCAGTAAAGGTATAACCAGTGTGTATCCTTAATGTATGTATCGTGATGCACGTCTGATTGTATCAGCAGCCACGTGTTTGTGTTGCTTCTAGAACGAAACTGTGATATATAAGCAGTCGAGCCATAAACAGAGTGGTTGGTTCACTTGAAACTGCTTCATAGTACATAGAGCGTGTGTAGAGCGTTATTGCCTATACTAACATCAACGGTCTTCAAAACGCAGATGATTCAAACGCTAGTTGTTACTTTTTAGCCGTGCAAGCCTTTCTAGAAGGAAACCCAACGCCTGGGATCGTGTCCTATTGCGCTGTGCTTGTACTGTGCAATACACATGCAGTAATGGTATAACCAGTGTGTATCCTTAATGTATGTATCGTGATGCACGTCTGATTGTATCAGCAGCCACGTGTTTGTGTTGTTTCTAAAGCGAAACTGTGATATATAAGCAGTCGAGCCATAAACAGAGGGGTTGTCTCACTTGACACTGCTTCATAGTACATAAAGCGTGTGTAGAGCGTTATTGTCTATACTAACATCAACGGTCCTACAAACGCAGATATTTCAAACGCTAAATTGTTACTTCTTAGCAGTGCAAGCCTTTCTAGAAGGAAACCCAACGCCTGGGATCGTGTCCTATATCGCTGGGCTTGTACTGTGCAATACACATGCAGTAAAGTTATAACCAGTGTGTATCCTTAATGTCTGTATCGTGATGCACGTCTGATTGTAACAGCAGCCACGTGTTTGTGTTGCTTCTAGAGGGAAACTGTGATATATAAGCAGTCGAGCCATAAACAGAGTGGTTGGTTCACTTGAAACTGCTTCATAGTTCATAAAGCGTGTGTAGAGCGTTATTGTCTATACTAACATCAACGGTCTTGCAAACGTAGATGATTCAACTGCTAAGTTGTTACTTCTTAGCAGTGCAAGCCTTTCTAGAAGGAAACCCAACGCCTGGGATAGTGTCCTATAGCGCTGTGCTTATACTGTGCAATACACATGCAGTAAAGGTATAACCAGTGTGTATCCTTTATGTCTGTATCGTGATGCACGTCTCATTGTATCAGCAGCCACGTGTTTGTGTTGCTTCTAGAGGGAAACTGTGATATATAAGCAGTCGAGCCATAAACAGAGTGGTTGGTTCACTTGAAACTGCTTCATAGTACATAGAGCGTGTGTAGGGCGTTATTGCCCATACCAACAACAACCGTCTGGCAAACGCGGATGATTCAACTGCTAAGTTGTTACTTCTTAGCAGTGCAAGCCTTTCTAGAAAGAGACCCAACGCCTGGGTTCGTATCCTATAGCGCTGTGCTTGTACAGTGCAATACACATGCAGTAAAGTTATGCCCAGTGTGTATCTTTAATGTATGTGTTATGATGCACGTCTGATTGTGTCATCAGCCGTGTGTTTGTGTTGCTTCTAGAGGGAAACTGTGATATACAGGGTGAGTCAGTCATAATGTCATTAATTTTAAGAGGAGATAGGGAATAATGAGTATAATGCGAATACGTGATTAAAAAAAAATCTAAATGCATATTTACGCCGAAAAAAAAATATTTTCAAATCATTATCTAAACCCCCTTTTCAGACTGTCACTGACCGGTCACAGCCTTGGTCGGTTACAGCTGACAGTTCAACTCGATATCGACCTGATGCAATGTTGTCAAGTTGTAATATTTTTCTATATAGTACCTACCCACCTAGGTTTTAGACATCACAAATAAACAGTTGTACTGACTATTTTAGAATATCATTTTTTTCTTGCTCAGTTCAACTTCAGCCAATAATAATTTAAAATGTTAATACCCAATAAAATCAAATAATAATAATCAAATAATTCTATTAAAAATTGCAAGTAACGCGGTCCACTCAGGTTTTCCCGTAGAAAATACGGCCCAATCAAACGATACCCGTACACTCGCGGGTCGATTTTTCTCTGAGCAAATGTAGCCGTTATGACTGCAACAAAACTCCAACGTGTCTAATAATAAACTGAGTAATAAACCATTTACGTACATTACATAAAAAACCTATACCCAATGGGTAAATTATTGAGAAGCTGAAAAGTGTTTCGTATTTAAATACTAAGTACTTAATAAAAAACCATCATGTTGTCGACAGAAAACTGTCCAAGACCGAAATGGCACGCCGCTAATCGAGAGTTAATCTTGACCTTGACCTTATTAGGTCAGTAACCTAGTTACCTAGTTTTTGTACTGTTATTTAACAAGGAGTAAAACTATTTTTTAATCTAGATAAATGAATGAATTTTCCTTAAATATTGATTTATTTGTTAATAAAAACAAATGTAGATAATAAATAAATGTTTTCGAATGCTAGGCTATTACAGTTTAATAATTTTGATATTACGTTTTCACTACGTTTTACAAATAAATATGAATTTTTAGTATTACTCGAAAGTACAATTAACCGCACACATAACCAAATGTACAATTTGTAGTTACGTACATCTAGCCTAGAAATGTATTGTTTTTTAAGTAGTATGATACTAACCTGTTTACAGCCCACATAAGTATAACTGCATTTATCTGTCCATAGCACTTTATTAATAAAATTCAGTCGCATTTCGTAAACATTCTCCGTATAACACTACCATTTCCACATAATCGGAATTTGTAAAATTATGCGTTGTGAATTTACGCCAAATACGTGTGGTTATACCGTAATAAACAAACTACTGCTTGTATTCTATACATGCCCCCTCCAAATTTTGGCATGATCTACAAATTTGAGGGAAGAAATGCGAAATGCAGTGCTAAATGGAGGTAAATTTGAATAACACGCTGATGTGTTAGATGATATTATGTATGTAAATGTGACATCCATGGTTAATACGGCAAGTCTGTGACATTAGAAATTCGTCGGGTGCGCCATCGTAGCGTACCAGGAGCGTCGTGTTACTGATTTTTATAGGGTGATTTGTTTATTTTTTTAAAGGTCGAGTAAAAAAATTTTTTTTTCGATTTTCTGCCTTTATTAGGCCTCCCGAATACGTGGTTAAAATTAATGACATTATGACTGACTCACCCTGTATAAGCAGTCGAGCCATAAACAGAGGGGTTGTCTCACTTGAAACTACTTCATAGTACATAGGGCGTGTGTAGAGCGTTACTGCCTATGCTAGCATCTACGGTCTTACAAACGCAGATGTTTCAAACGCTAAGTTGTTACTTCTTAGCAGTGCAAGCCTTTCTAGAAGGAACCCAACGCCTGGGATCTTGTCCTATACCGCTGTGCTTGTACTGTACAATACACATGCAGGAAAGGTATAACCAGTGTGTATCCTTATTGTCTGTATCGTGATGAACGTCTGATTGTATCATCACCCACGTTATGATTCTTAGATATTAACGCTTTGAATGTATTTTGCATACTAAGTTTGGAACCATGTTTTTCTCTTTATAAGACTTTTGGTTTGGAACTTCTTTATCATATCTAATCACCATTTGAACGGTTATAGTTTTACCTCTAAAATCGATTAGTCTTTCGTCTTGATCCAGTACTTTTATGGTTATATTGGTTATCGTCTGGACACTGAGAGGACAATATAATATTGGAAGTGGAGATTCGACAATTTTGTATCCTTTCTCAACGCTTGGGCAGAACTGATGTATAAAGTGCACAGGCTTGCCTAACGCCTATACTAACATCAACCGTCTTGCAAACGCGGTTGTTTCAAACTCCATGTTGTTTCTTCTAAGCAGTGCAAGTCTTTCTAGTAGGAACCCCAACGCCTGAGATCGTGTCCTATAGCTCTGTGCTTGTTCTGTGCAATACACATGCAGTAAAGGTATAACCAGTGTGTATCCTTAATGTATGTATCGTGATGCACGGCTGATTGTATCAGCAGCCACGTGTTTATGTTTGTTCTAGAGGGATACTGTGATATATAAGCAGTCGAGCCATAAACAGAGGGGTTGTTTCACTTGAAACTGCATCATAGTCCATAGTGCGTGTGTAGAGCGTTATTGCCTATACCAACATCAACGGTCTCTTAAACTCAGAGGTTTCAAACGCTAAGTTGTTACTTCTTAGCAGTGTAAGCCTTTCTAGAAGGAAACCCAACGCCTGGGATAGTGGCCTATAGCGCTGGGCTTGTACTGTGCAATACACATGCATTAAAGGTATAACCAGTGTGTATCCTTAATGTGTGTATCATAATGCACGTCTGATTGTATCATCAGCCACGTGCTTGTGTTGCTTCTAGAGGGATACTGTGATATATAAGCAGTCGGGCCATAAACAGAGTGGTTGGTTCACTTGAAACTGCTTCATAGTACATAGAGAGTGTGTAGAGCGTTATTGCCTATACTAACATCAACGGTCTTCAAAACGCAGATGATTCAAACGCTAGTTGTTACTTCTTAGCCGTGCAAGCCTTTCTAGAAGGAAACCCAACGCCTGAGATCGTGTCCTATAGCGCTGTGCTTATACTGTGCAATACACATGCAGTAAAGGTAAAGCCAGTGTGTATCCTTAATGTCTGTATCGTGATGCACGTCCCATTGTGTCAGCAGCCACGTGTTTGTGTTGCATCTAGAGGAAAACTGTGATATATAAGCAGTCGAGCCATAAACAGAGTGGTTGGTTCACTTGAAGCTGCTTCATATTACATAGAGCTTGTGTAGAGCGTTATTGCCTATACTAACATCAACGGTCTTATAAACGCAGGTGTTCAAACGCTAAGTTGTTACTTCTTACCAGTGCAAGCCTCTCTAGAAGAAAACCCAACGCCTGGGATCGTGTCCTATATCGCTGGGCTTGTACACATGCAGTAAAGGTATAACCAGTGTGTATCCTTTATGTCTGTATCGTGATGCACGTCTCATTGTATCAGCAGCCACGTGTTTGTGTTGCTTCTAGAAGGAAACTATGATATATAAGCAGTCGAGCTATAAACAGAGGGGTTGTTTCACTTGAAACTGCTTCATAGTACATAGAGCGTGTGTAGGGCGTTATTGCCCATACCAACAACAACCGTCTGGCAAACGCGGATGATTCAACTGCTAAGTTGTTACTTCTTAGCAGTGCAAGCCTTTCTAGAAAGAGACCCAACGCCTGGGTTCGTATCCTATAGCGCTGTGCTTGTACAGTGCAATACACATGCAGTAAAGTTATGCCCAGTGTGTATCTTTAATGTATGTGTTATGATGCACGTCTGATTGTGTCATCAGCCGTGTGTTTGTGTTGCTTCTAGAGGGAAACTGTGATATATAAGCAGACGAGCCATAAACAGAGGGGTTGTCTCACTTGAAACTACTTCATAGTACATAGGGCGTGTGTAGAGCGTTACTGCCTATGCTAGCATCTACGGTCTTACAAACGCAGATGTTTCAAACGCTAAGTTGTTACTTCTTAGCAGTGCAAGCCTTTCTAGAAGGAAACCCAACGCCTGGGATAGTGTCCTATAGCGCTGGGCTTGTACTGTGCAATACACATGCAGTAAAGGTATAACCAGTGTGTATCCTTAATGTCTGTATCATAATGCACGTCTGATTGTATCATCAGCCACGTGCTTGTGTTGCTTCTAGATGGAAACTGTGATATATATGCAGTCGAGCCATAAACAGAGGGTTGTTTCACTTGAAACTGCTTCATAGTACATAGGGCGTGTGTAGAGCGTTATTGTCTATACTAACATCAACGGTCTTATAAACGCAGAGGTTTCAAACGCTAAGTTGTTACTTCTTAGCAGTGCAAGCCATTCTAGAAGGAAAGCCAACGCCTGGGATAGTGTCCTATAGCGCTGGACTTGTCCTGTGCAATACACATGCAGTAAAGGTATAACCAGTATGTATCCTTAATGTATGTATCATAATGCACGTCTGATTGTA
This sequence comes from Monochamus saltuarius, assembly GCA_025584915.1. NCBI lineage: Eukaryota > Metazoa > Arthropoda > Insecta > Coleoptera > Cerambycidae > Monochamus > Monochamus saltuarius. The sequence goes on along the minus strand of CM046725.1, from coordinate 70,582,186 downwards.
TCAGCAGCCACGTGTTTGTGTTGCTTCTTGAGGGAAACTGTGATATATATGCAGTCGAGCCATAAACAGAGGGGTTGTGTCACTTGAAACTGCTTCATAGTACATAGAGCGTGTGTAGAGCGTTATTGTCTATACTAACATCAACGGTCTCGCAAACGCAGATGATTCAAGTGATAAGTTGATACTTCTTAGCAGTGCAAGCCTTTCTAGAAGAAAACCCAACACCTGGCGTGTCCTATAGTGCTGTGCTTGTACTGTGCAATACACATGCAGTAAAGGTATAACCAGTGTGTATCCTTAATGTCTGTATCGTGATGCACGTCTCATTGTATCAGCAGCCACGTGTTTGTGTTGCTTCTAAAGGGAAACTGTGATATATAAGCAGTCGAGTCATAAACAGAGTGGTTGGTTCACTTGAAGCTGCTTCATATTACATAGAGCGTGTGTAGAGCGTTATTGCCTATACTAACATCAACGGTCTTATAAACGAAGAGGGTTCAAACGCTAAGTTGTTACTTCTTAGCAGTGCAAGCCTTTCTAGAAGGAAACCCAACGACTGGGATAGTGTCCTATAACGCTGGGCTTGTACTGTGTAATACACATGCAGTAAAGGTATAACCAGTGTGTATCCTTAATGTATGTATCGTGATGCACGGCTGATTGTATCAGCAGCCACGAGTTTATGTTTGTTCTAGAGGGATACTGTGACATATAAGCAGTCGAGCCATAAACAGAGTGGTTGTTTCACTTGAAACTGCTTCATAGTACATAGAGCGTGTGTAGAGCGTTATTGCCTATACTAACATCAACGGTCTTATAAACGCAGAGATTTCAAACGCTAAGTTGTTACTTCTTAGCAGTGCAAGCCATTCTAGAAGGAAACCCAACGCCTGGGATAATGTCCTGTAGCGCTGGCCTTGTACTGTGCAATACACATGCAGTAAAGGTATAACCAGTGTGTATCCTTAATGTCTGTATCGTGATGCACGTCTGATTGTATCAGCAGCCACGTGTTTGTGTTGCTTCTAGAGCGAAACTGTGATATATAAGCAGTCGAGCCATAAACAGAGTGGTTGGTTCACTAGAAACTGCTTCATTGTACATAGAGCGTGTGTAGAGCGTTATTGCCTATACTAACATCAACGGTCTACAAAACGCAGATGATTCAAACGCTAGTTGTTACTTCTTAGCCGTGCAAGCCTTTCTAGAAGGAAACCTAACGCCTGGGATCGTGTCCTATAGCGCTCGGCATGTAGTGTGCAATACACATGCAGTAAAGGTAAAGCCAGTGTGTATCCTTAATGTCTGTATCGTGATGCACGTCTGATTGTATCAGCAGCCACGTGTTTGTGTTGCTTCTAGAGGGAAACTGTGATATATAAGCAGTCGAGCCATAAACAGAGTGGTTGGTTTACTTGAAACTGCTTCATAGTACATAGAGCGTGTGTAGAGCGTTATTGTTTATACTAACATCAACGGTCTCGCAAACGTAGATGATTCAACTGCTAAGTTGTTACTTCTTAGCTGTGCAAGCCATTCTAGAAGGAAACCCAACGTCTGGGTTAGTGTTCTATAGCGCTGGGCTTGTACTGTGCAATACACATGCAGTAAAGGTATAAACAGTGTGTATCCTTAATGTATGTATGATAATGCACGTCTGATTGTATCAGCAGCCACGTGTTGGTGTTGCTTCAAGAGGAATCTGTGATAAATATGCAGTCGAGCCATAAACAGAGGGGTTGTGTCACTTGACACTGCTTCATAGTACATAAAGCGTGTGTAGATCGTTATTGTCTAAACTAACATCAACGGTCTTCAAAACGCAGAGGTTTCAAACGCTAAGTTGTTACTTCTTAGCAGTGCAAGCCTTTATAGAAGGAAACCTAACGCGTGGGGCGTGTCCTATAGCGCTGGGCATGTAGAGTGCAATACACATGCAGTAAAGGTAAAGCCAGTGTGTATCCTTAATGTCTGTATCGTGATGCACGTCTCATTGTATCAGCAGCCACGTGTTTGTATTGCTTCTAGAGGGAAACTGTGATATATAAGCAGTCGAGCCATAAACAGAGTGGTTGTCTCACTTGAAATTACTTCATAGTCCATAGAGCGTGTGTAGGGCGTTATTGCCCATAGCAACAACAACCGTCCGGCAAACGCGGATGATTCAACTGCTAAGTTATTATATCTTAGCTGTGCAAGCCTTTCTAGAAGAAAACCCAACGCCTGAGATCGTGTCCTATATCGCTGGGCTTGTACTGTGCAATACACATGCAGTAAAGGTATAACCAGTGTGTATCCTTAATGTCTGTATCGTGATGCACTTCTGATTGTATCAGCAGCCACGTGTTTGTGTTGCTACAAGAGCCAAACTGTGATATATAAGCATTCGAGCCATAAACAGAGTGGTTGGTTCACTTGAAGCTGCTTCATATTACATAGAGCGTGTGTAGAGCGTTATTGCCTATACTAACATCAACGGTCTTATAAACGCAGAGGGTTCAAACGCTAAGTTGTTACTTCCTAGCAGTGCAAGCCTTTCTAGAATTAAACCCAACGCCTAGGATCGTGTCCTATAGCGCTGTGCTTGTACTGTGTAATACACATGCAGTAAAGGTATAACCAGTGTGTATCCTTAATGTATGTGTTATGATGCACGTCTGATTGTACAATCAGCCACGTGTTTGTGTTGTTTCTAGAGAGAAACTGTGATATATAAGCAGTCGAGCCATAAACAGAGTGGTTGGTCACGATCCCAGGCGTTGGGTTTCGTTCTAGAAAGGCTTGCACTGCAAAGAAGTAACAACTTAGCGTTTGAACCCTCTGCGTTTATAAGACCGTTGATGTTAGTATAGGCAATAACGCTCTACACACGCTCTATGTAATATGAAGCAGCTTCAAGTGAACCAACCACTCTGTTTATGGCTCGACTGCTTATATATCACAGTTTCGCTCTAGAAGCAACACAAACACGTGGCTGCTGATACAATCAGACGTGCATTATGATACAAACATTAAGGATACACACTGGTTATACCTTTACTGCATGTGTATTGCACAGTACAAGCCCAGCGTTATAGGACACTGTCCCAGGCGTTGGGTTTCCTTCTAGAAAGGCTTGCACTGCTAAGTAACAACTTAGCGTTTGAATCCTCTGCGTTTATAAGACCGTTGATGTTAGTATAGGCAATAACGCTCTACACACGCTCTATGTAATATGAAGCAGTTTCAAGTGAACCAACCACTCTGTTTATGGCTCGACTGCTTATATATCACAGTTTCCCTCTAGAAGCAACACAATCACGTGGCTGCTGATACAATCAGACGTGCATTATGATACAAACATTAAGGATACACACTGGTTATACCTTTACTGCATGTGTATTGCACAGTACAAGCCCAGCGCTATAGGACACGATCCCAGGCGTTGGGTTTCCTTCTAGAAAGGCTTGCACTGCTAAGAAGTAACAACTTAGCAGTTGAATCATCTACGTTTGCGAGACCGTTGATGTTAGTATAGGCAATAACGCTCTACACACGCTCTATGTACTATGAAGCAGTTTCAAGTGAACCAACCATTCTGTTTATGGCTCGACTGCTTATATATCACAGTTTCGCTTTAGAAACAACACAAACACGTGGCTGCTGATACAATCAGACGTGCATCACGATACATACATTAAGGATACACACTGGTTATACCTTTACTGCATGTGTATTGCACAGTACAAGCCCAGCGCTATAGGACACTATCCCAGGCGTTGGGTTTCCTTCTAGAATGGCTTGCACTGCTAAGAAGTAACAACTTAGCAGTTGAATCATCTACGTTTGCGAGACCGTTGATGTTAGTATAGACAATAACGCTCTACACACGCTCTATGGACTATGAAGTACTTTCAAGTGAGACAACCACTCTGTTTATGGCTCGACTGCTTATATATATCACAGTTTCGCTTTAGAAACAACACAAACTCGTGGCTACTGATACAATCAGACGTGCATTATGATACATACATTAAGGATACACACTGTTTATACCTTTACTGCATGTGTATTGCATAGTACAAGCACAGTGCTATAGGACACGATCTCAGGCGTTGGGTTTTCTTCTAGAAAGGCTTGCACTGCTAAGATATAACAACTTAGCAGTTGAATCATCCGCGTTTGCCAGACGGTTGTTGTTGGTATGGGCAACACACGCTCTATGGACTATGAAGTACTTTCAAGTGAGACAACCACTCTGTTTATGGCTCGACTGCTTATATATCACAGTTTCGCTTTAGAAACCACACAAACACGTGGCTGCTGATACAATCAGACGTGCATCACGATACATACATTAAGGATACACACTGGCTTTACCTTTACTGCATGTGTATTGCACAGTACAAGCACAGCGCTATAGGACACGATCCCAGGCGTTAGGTTTCCTTCTAGAAAGGCTTGCACGGCTAATAAGTAACAACTAGCGTTTGAATCATCTGCGTTTTGAAGACAGTTGATGTTAGTATAGGCAATAACGCTCTACACACGCTCTATGTACTATGAAGCAGTTTCAAGTGAACCAACCACTCTGTTTATGGCTCGACTGCTTATATATCACAGTTTCGCTCTAGAAGCAACACAAACACGTGGCTGCTGATACAATCAGACGTGCATCACGATACATACATTAAGGATACACACTGGTTATGCCTTTACTGCATGTGTATTGCACAGTACAAGCCCAGCGCTATAGGACACTATCCCAGGCGTTGGGTTTCCTTCTAGAAAGGCTTGCACTGCTAAGATATAACAACTTAGCAGTTGAATCATCCGCGTTTGCCAGACGGTTGTTGTTGGTATGGGCAATAACGCCCTACACACGCTCTATGGACTATGAAGTACTTTCAAGTGAGACAACCACTCTATGGCTCGACTGCTTATATATCACAGTTTCGCTTTAGAAACAACACAAACACGTGGCTGCTGATACAATCAGACGTGCATCACGATACATACATTAAGGATACACACTGGTTATACCTTACTGCATGTGTATTGCACAGTACAAGCACAGCGCAATAGGACACGATCCCAGGCGTTGGGTTTCCTTCTAGAAAGGCTTGCACGGCTAAAAAGTAACAACTAGCGTTTGAATCATCTGCGTTTTGAAGACCGTTGATGTTAGTATAGGCAATAACGCTCTACACACGCTCTATGTAATATGAAGCAGCTTCAAGTGAACCAACCACTCTGTTTATGGCTCGACTGCTTATATATCACAGTTTCGCTCTAGAAGCAACACAGACACGTGGCTGCTGATACAATCAGACGTGCATCACGATACATACATTAAGGATACACACTGGTTATACCTTTACTGCATGTGTATTGCACAGGACAAGCCCAGCGATATAGGACACGATCCCAGGCGTTGGGTTTCGTTCTAGAAAGGCTTGCACTGCTAAGAAGTAACAACTTAGCATTTGAACCCTCTGCGTTTATAAGACCGTTGATGTTAGTATAGGCAATAACGCTCTACACACGCTCTATGTAATATGAAGCAGCTTCAAGTGAACCAACCACTCTGTTTATGGCTCGACTGCTTATATATCACAGTTTCGCTCTAGAAGCAACACAAACACGTGGCTGCTGATACAATCAGACGTGCATTATGATACATACATTAAGGATACACACTGGTTATACCTTTACTGCATGTGTATTGCACAGTACAAGCCCAGCGTTATAGGACACTATCCCAGGCGTTGGGTTTCCTTCTAGAAAGGCTTGCACTGCTAAGAAGTAACAACTTAGCGTTTGAACCCTCTTCGTTTATAAGACCGTTGATGTTAGTATAGGCAATAACGCTCTACCCACGCTCTATGTAATATGAAGCAGCTTCAAGTGAACCAACCACTCTGTTTATGGCTCGACTGCTTACATATCACAGTTTCCCTTTAGAAGCAACACAAACACGTGGCTGCTGATACAATAAGACGTGCATCTCGATACAGACATTAAGGATACACACTGGCTTTACCTTTACTGCATGTGTATTGCACACTACATGCCCAGCGCTATAGGACACGATCCCAGGCGTTAGGTTTCCTTCTAGAAAGGCTTGCACGGCTAAGAAGTAACAACTAGCGTTTGAATCATCTGCGTTTATAAGACCGTTGATGTTAGTATAGGCAATAACGCTCTACACACGCCCTATGTACTATGAAGCAGTTTCAAGTGAAACAACCCCTCTGTTTATGGCTCGACTGCTTATATATCACAGTATCCCTCTAAAACAAACATAAACACGTGGCTGCTGATACAATCAGACGTGCATCACGATACAGACATTAAGGATACACACTGGCTATACCTTTACAGCATGTGTATTGCACAGTACAAGCCCAGCGCTCTAGGACATGATCGCAGGCGTTGGGTTTCCTTCTAGAAAGGCTTGCACTGCTAAGAAGCTAACTTAGCAGCTGAATCATCTGCGTTTGCGAGACCGTTGATGTTAGTATAGACACACGCTCTATGTACTATGAAGTAGTTTCAAGTGAAACAACCCCTCTGTTTATGGTTCGACTGCTTATATATCACAGTTTCCCTCTAGAAGCAACACAAACACGTGGCTGCTGATACAATCAAACGTGCATCACGATACAGACATTAAGGATACACACTGGCTATACCTTTACAGCATGTGTATTGCACAGTACAAGCCCAGCGCTATAGGACACGATCCCAGGCGTTTTGTTTCCTTCTAGAAAGGCTTGCACTGCTAAGAAGTAACAACTTAGCGTTTGAAACATCTGCGTTTGTAAGACGGTTGATGCTAGTATAGGCAGGAACCCTCTGCACACGCTCTATGTACTATGAAGTAGTTTCAAGTGAACCAACCGCTCTGTTTATGGCTCGACTGCATATATATCACAGTTTCCCTCTAGAAGCAACACAAACACGTGGCTGCTGATACAATCAGACGTGCATCACGATACAGACATTAAGGATACACACTGGTTATACCTTTACTGCATGTGTATTGCACAGAACAAGCACAGCGCTATAGGACACAATCCAGGCGTTGGGTTTCCTTCTAGAAAGGCTTGCACTGCTAAGATGTAACAACTTAGCAGTTGAATCATCCACGTTTGCCAGACGGTTGTTGTTGGTATGGACAATAACGCCCTACACACGCTCTATGGACAATGAAGTACTTTCAAGTGAGACAACCAATCTGTTTATGGCTCGACTGCTTATATATCACAGTTTCCCTCTAGAAGCAACACAAACACGTGGCTGCTGATACAATCAGACGTGCATCACGATACAGATATTAAGGATACACACTGGTTATACCTTTACTGCATGTGTATTGCACAGTGCACAGCGCTATAGGACACTATAGCAGGCGTTGGGTTTCCTTCTAGAAAGGCTTGCACGGCCAAGAAGTAACAACTTAGCAGTTGAATCATATGCGTTTGCGAGACCGTTGATGTTAGTATATACAATAACGCTCTACACACGCTCTATATACTATGAAGCAGTTTCAAGTGACACAACCCCTCTGTTTATGGCTCGACTGCATATATATCACAGTTTCCCTCTAGAAGCAACACAAACACGTGGCTGCTGATACAATGAGACGTGCATCACGATACATACATTAAGGATACACACTGGTTATACCTTTACTGCATGTGTATTGCACAGAACAAGCACAGCGCTATAGGACACAATCCAGGCGTTGGGTTTCCTTCTAGAAAGGCTTGCACTGCTAAGATGTAACAACTTAGCAGTTGAATCATCTACGTTTGCGAGACCGTTGATGTTAGTATAGACAATAACGCTCTACACACGCTCTATGAACTATGAAGCAGTTTCAAGTGAGACAACCACTCTGTTTATGGCTCGACTGCTTATATATCACAGTTTCGCTCTAGAAGCAACACAAACACGTGGCTGCTGATACAATGAGACGTGCATCACGGTACAGACATTAAGGATACACACTGGCTTTACCTTTACTGCATGTGTATTGCACACTACATGCCCAGCGCTATAGGACACTATCCCAGGCGTTGGGTTTCCTTCTAGAAAGGCTTGCACTGCTAAGAAGTAACAACTTAGCAGTTGAATCATCTACGTTTGCGAGACCGTTGATGTTAGTATAGACAATAACGCTCTACACACGCTCTATGTACTATAAAGCAGTTTCAAGTAAACCAACCACTCTGTTTATGACTCGACTGCTTATATATCACAGTTTCCCTCTAGAAGCAACACAAACACGTGGCTGCTGATACAATCAGACGTGCATTATGATACATACATTAAGGATACACACTGGCTTTACCTTTACTGCATGTGTATTGCACACTACATGCCCAGCGCTATAGGACACGATCCCAGGCGTTGGGTTTCCTTCTAGAAAGGCTTGCACTGCTAAGAAGCTAACTTAGCAGTTGAATCATCTGCGTTTGCGAGACCGTTGATGTTCGTATAGACAATAACGCTCCACACACGCTCTATGTACTATGAAGCAATTTCAAGTGACACAACCCCTCTGTTTATGGCTCGACTGCATATATATCACAGTTTCCCTCTTAAAGCAACACAAACACGTGGCTGCTGATACAATCAGACGTGCATCACGATACAGACATTAAGGATACACACTGACTTATACCTTTACAACATGTGTATTGCACAGTACAAGCCCAGCGCTATAGGACACGATCCCAGGCGTTTTGTTTCCTTCTAGAAAGGCTTGCACTGCTAAGAAGTAACAACTTAGCAGTTGCATCATCTGCGTTTGTAAGACGGTTGATGCTAGTATAGACAATAACGCTCTACACACGCTTTATGTACTATGAAGCAGTTTCAAGTGAAACAACCCCTCTGTTTATGGCTCGACTGCGTATATATCACAGTATCCCTCTAGAACAAACATAAACACGTAGCTGCTGATACAATCAGCCGTGCATCTCGATACATACATTAAGGATACACACTGGTTATACCTTTACTGCATGTGTATTGCACAGAACAAGCACAGCGCTATAGGACACGATCTCAGGCGTTGGGTTTCCTTCTAGAAAGGCTTGCACTGCTAAGATGTAACAACTTAGCAGTTGAATCATCCGCGTTTACCAGACGGTTGTTGTTGGTATGGGCAATAACGCCCTACACACGCTCTATGGACTATGAAGTACTTTCAAGTGAGACAACCCCTCTGTTTATGGCTCGACTGCTTATATATCACAGTTTCGCTCTAGAAGCAACACAAACACGTGGCTGCTGATACAATCAGACGTGCATCACGATACATACTTTAAGGATACACACTGGTTATACCTTTACTGCATGTGTATTGCACAGTACAAGCCCAGCGCTATAGGACATGATCCCAGGCGTTGGGTATCCTTCTAGAAAGGCTTGCACTGCTAAAAAGCAACAACTTAGCGTTTAAAATATCTGCGTTTGTAAGACCGTTGATGTTAGTATAGACAATAACGCTCTACACACCCTCTATATACTATGAAGCAGTTTCAAGTGACACAACCCCTGTGTTTATGGCTCGACTGCATATATATCACAGTTTCCCTCTTGAAGCAACACAAACATGTGGCTGCTGATACAATCAGACGTGCATCACGATACATACATTAAGGATACACACTGATTATACCTTTACTGCATGTGTATTGCACAGTACAAGCCCAGCGCTATAGGACATGATCCCAGGCGCTGGGTATCCTTCTAGAAAGGCATGCACTGCTAAAAAGCAACAACTTAGCGTTTAAAATATCTGCGTTTGTAAGACCGTTGATGTTAGTATAGACAATAACGCTCTACACACCCTCTATATACTATGAAGCAGTTTCAAGTGACACAACCCCTCTGTTTATGGCTCGACTGCATATATATCACAGTTTCCCTCTTGAAGCAACACAAACACGTGGCTGCTGATACAATCAGACGTGCATCACGATACAGACATTAAGGATACACACTGGCTATACCTTTACAGCATGTGTATTGCACAGTACAGGCCCAGCGCTCTAGGACATGATCCCAGGCGTTGGGTTTTCTTCTGGAAAGGCTTGCACTGCTAAGAAGCTAACTTAGCAGTTGAATCATCTGCGTTTGCGAGACCGTTGATGTTAGTATAGACAATAACGCTCCACACACGCTCTATGTACTATGAAGCAGTTTCAAGTGACACAACCCCTCTGTTTATGGCTCGACTGCATATATATCACAGTTTCCCTCTTGAAGCAACACAAACACGTGGCTGCTGATACAATCAGACGTGCATCACGATACATACATTAAGGATACACACTGGTTATACCTTTACTGCATGTGTATTGCACAGTACAAGACCAGCGCTATAGGACATGATCCCAGACGTTGGGAATCCTTCTAGAAAGGCTTGCACTGCTAAAAAGCAACAACTTAGCGTTTAAAATATCTGCGTTTGTTAGACCGTTGATGTTAGTATAGACAATAACGCTCTACACACGCTCTATGCACTATGAAGCAATTTCAAGTGACACAACCCCTCTGTTTATGGCTCGACTGCATATATATCACAGTTTCCCTCTAGAAGCAACACAAACACGTGGCTGCTGATACAATCAGACGTGCATCACGATACAGACATTAAGGATACACACTGGCTATAGCTTTACAGCATGTGTATTGCACTGTACAAGCTCAGCACTCTAGGACATGATCCCAGGCGTTGGGTTTCCTTCTAGAAAGGCTTGCACTGCTAAGAAGCTAACTTAGCAGTTGAATCATCTGCGTTTGCGAGACCGTTGATGTTATTATAGACAATAACGCTCCACACACGCTCTATGTACTATGAAGCAGTTTCAAGTGACACAACCCCTCTGTTTATGGCTCGACTGCATATATATCACAGTTTCCCTCTAGAAGCAACACAAACACGTGGCTGCTGATACAATCAGACGTGCATCACGATACAGACATTAAGGATACACACTGGCTATACCTTTACAGCATGTGTATTGCTCAGTACAAGCCCAGCGCGCTAGGACATGATCCCAGGCGTTGGGTTTCCTTCAAGAAAGGCTTGCACTGCTAAGAAGCTAACTTAGCAGCTGAATCATCTGCGTGACCGTTGATGTTAGTATAGACAATAACGCTCCACACACGCTCTATGTGCTATGAAGGAGTTTCAAGTGACACAACCCCTCTGTTTATGGCTCGACTGCATATATATCACAGTTTCCCTCTTGAAGCAACACAAACACGTGGCTGCTGATCCAATCAGACGTGCATCACGATACATACATTAAGGATACACACTGGTTATACCTTTACTGCATGTGTGTTGAACAGTACAAGCACAGGGCTATAGGACACGATTCCAGGCATTGGGTTTCCTTCTAGAAAGGCTTGCACTGCTAAGAAGCTAACTTAGCAGTTGAATCATCTGCGTTTGCGAGACCGTTGATGTTAGTATAGACAATAACGCTCCACACACGCTCTATGTACTATGAAGCAGTTTCAAGTGACACAACCCCTCTGTTTATGGCTCGACTGCATATATATCACAGTTTCCCTCTTGAAGCAACACAAAGACGTGGCTACTGATACAATCAGACGTGCATCACGATACATACATTAAGGATACACACTGGTTATACCTTTACTGCATGTGTATTGCACAGTACAAGCCCAGCGCTATAGGACATGATCCCAGGCGTTGGGTATCCTTCTAGAAAGGCTTGCACTGCTAAGAAGCTAACTTAGCAGTTGAATCATCTGCGTTTGCGAGACCGTTGATGTTAGTATAGACAATGACGCTCCACACACGCTCTATGTACTATGAAGCAGTTTCAAGTGACACAACCCCTCTGTTTATGGCTCGACTGCATATATATCACAGTTTCCCTCTTGAAGCAACACAAACACGTGGCTGCTGATACAATCAGACGTGCATCACGATACATACATTAAGGATACACACTGGTTATACCTTTACTGCATGTGTATTGCACAGTACAAACCCAGCGCTATAGGACATGATCCCAGGCGTTGGGTATCCTTCTAGAAAGGCTTGCACTGATAAAAGCAACAACTTAGCGTTTAAAATATCTGCGTTTGTAAAACCGTTGATGTTAGTATAGACAATAACGCTCTACACACGCTCTATGTACTATGAAGCAGTTTCAAGTGACACAACCCCTCCGTTTATGGCTCGACTGCATATATATCACAGTTTCCCTCTAGAAGCAACACAAACACGTGGCTGCTGATACAATCAGACGTGCATCACGATACAGACATTAAGGATACACACTGGCTATACCTTTACAGCATGTGTATTGCACAGTACAAGCCCAGCGCTCTAGGACATGATCCCAAGCGTTGGGTTTCCTTCTAGAAAGGCTTGCACTGCTAAGAAGCTAACTTAGCAGTAGAATCATCTGGGTTTGCGAGACCGTTGGTGTTAGTATAGACAATAATGCTCCACACACGCTCTATGTACTATGAAGGAGTTTCAAGTGACACAACCCCTCTGTTTATGGCTCGACTGCATATATATCACAGTTTCCCTCTAGAAGCAACACAAACACGTGGCTGCTGATACAATCAGACGTGCATCACGATACATACATCAAGGATACACACTGGTTATACCTTTACTGCATGTGTATTGCACAGAACAAGCACAGCGCTATAGGACACGATCTCAGGGGTTGGGTTTCCTTCTAGAAAGGCTTGCACTGCTAAGATGTAACAACTTAGCAGTTGAATCATCCGCGTTTGCCAGACGGTTGTTGTTGGTATGGGCAATAACGCCCTACACACGCTCTATGGACTATGAAGCACTTTCAAGTGAGACAACCACTCTGTTTATGGCTCGACTGTTTATATATCACAGTTTCGCTCTAGAAGCAACACAAACACGTGGCTGCTGATACAATCAGACGTGCATCACGATACATACATTAAGGATACACACTGGTTATACCTTTACTGCATGTGTATTGCACAGTACAAGCCCAGCGCTATAGGACATGATCCCAGGCGTTGGGTATCCCTCTAGAAAGGCTTGCACTGCTAAGAAGTAACAACTTAGCGTTTGAAATATCTGCGTTTGTAAGACCGTTGATGTTAGTATAGACAATAACGCTCTACACACGCTCTATGTACTATGAAGCAGTTTCAAGTGACACAACCACTCTGTTTATGGCTCGACTGCATATATATCACAGTTTACCTCTAGAAGCAACACAAACACGTGGCTGCTGATACAATCAGACGTGCATCACGATCCATACATCAAGGATACACACTGGCTTTACCTTTACTGTATGTGTATTGCACACTACATGCCCAGCGCTATAGGACATGATCCCAGGCGTTGGGTTTCCTCTAGAAAGGCTTGCACGGCTAAGAAGTAACAACTAGCGTTCAGATCATCTGCGTTTATAAGACCGTTGATGTTAGTGTAGGCAATAACGCTCTACACACGCTCTATGTACTAAGAAGCAGTTTCAAGTGAACCAACCACTCTGTTTATGGATCGACTGCTTATATATCACAGTTTACCTCTAGAAGCAACACAAACACGTGGCTGCTGATACAATCAGACGTGCATCACGATACAGACATTAAGGATACACACTGGTTATACCTTTACTGCATGTGTATTGCACAGTACAAGCTCAGCGCTATAGGACATGATCCCAGGCGTTGGGTTTCCTTCTTGCACTGCTAAGAAGTAACAACTTAGCATTTGAATCATCTGCGTTTGTAAGACCGTTGATGTTAGTATAGTCAGTAACGCTCTACACACCCTCTATGTACTATGAAGTAGTTTCAAGTGAGACAACCACTCTGTTTATGGCTCGACTGCTTATATATCACAGTTTCCCACTAGAAGCAACACAAACACGTGGCTGCTGATACAATCAGACGTGCATCACGATACATACATTAAGGATACACACTGGTTATACCTTTACTGCATGTGTATTGCACAGTACAAGCACAGCGCTATAGGATACGATCCCAGGCGTTGGGATTCCTTCTAGAAAAGCTTGCACAGCTAGGAAGTAACAACTTGGCGTTTGAAACACCCGCGTTTGCAAGACGGTTGATGTTGATATAAGCAGTAACGCTCTACACGCGCTCTATGTACTATGAAGTAGTTTCAAGTGAGACAACCACTCTGTTTATGGCTCGACTGCTTATATATCACAGTTTCCCACTAGAAGCAACACAAACACGTGGCTGCTGATACAATCAGACGTGCATCACGATACATACATTAAGGATACACACTGGTTATACCTTTACTGCATGTGTATTGCACAGTACAAGCCCAGCGCTATAGGACATGATCCCAGGCGTTGGGTATCCTTCTAGAAAGGCTTGCACTGCTAAAAAGCAACAACTTAGCGTTTAAAATATCTGCGTTTAAAGACCGTTGATGTTAGTATAGACAATAACGCTCTACACACGCTCTATGCACTATGAAACAGATTCAAGTGACACAACCCCTCTGTTTATGGCTCGACTGCATATATATCACAGTTTCCCTCTTGAAGCAACACAAACACGTGACTGCTGATACAATCAGACGTGCATCACGATACATACATTAAGGATACACACTGGTTATACCTTTACTGCATGTGTATTGCACAGTACAAGCCCAGCGCTATAGGACATGATCCCAGGCGTTGGGTATCCTTCTAGAAAGGCTTGCACTGCTAAAAAGCAACAACTTAGCGTTTAAAATATCTGCGTTTGTAAGACCGTTGATGTTAGTATAGACAATAACGCTCTACACACGCTCTATGCACTATGAAACAGATTCAAGTGACACAACCCCTCTGTTTATGGCTCGACTGCATATATATCACAGTTTCCCTCTAGAAGCAACACAAACACGTGGCTGCTGATACAATCAGACGTGCATCACGATACAGACATTAAGGATACAAACTGGCTATACCTTTACAGCATGTGTATTGCACAGTACAAGCCCAGCGCTCTAGGACATGATCCCAGGCGTTGGGTTTCCTTCTAGAAAGGCTTGCACTGCTAAGAAGCTAACTTAGCAAGTGAATCATCTGCGTTTGCGAGACCGTTGATGTTAGTATAGACAATAACGCTCCACACACACTCTATGTACTATGAAGGAGTTTCAAGTGACACAATCCCTCTGTTTATGGCTCGACTGCATATATATCACAGTTTCCCTCTTGAAGCAACACAAACACGTGGCTGCTGATACAATCAGACATGCATCACGATACATACATTAAGGATACACACTGGTTATACCTTTACTGCATGTGTATTGCACAGTACAAGCCCAGCGCTATAGGACATGATCCCAGACGTTGGGTATCCTTCTAGAAAGGCTTGCACTGCTAAAAAGCAACAACTTAGCGTTTAAAATATCTGCGTTTGTAAGACCGTTGATGTTAGTATAGACAATAACGCTCTACACACGCTCTATGCACTATGAAGCAGTTTCAAGTGACACAACCCCCCTGTTTATGGCTCGACTGCATATATATCACAGTTTTCCTCTAGAAGCAACACAAACACGTGGCTGCTGATACAATCAGACGTGCATCACGATACATACATTAAGGATACACACTGGTTATACCTTTACTGCATGTGTGTTGAACAGTACAAGCACAGGGCTATAGGACACGATTCCAGGCATTGGGTTTCCTTCTAGAATAGCTTTCACTGCTAAGAAGTAACAACTTAGCAGTTGAATCATCAGCGTTTGTAATACGGTTGATGCTAGTATAGACAATAACGCTCTACACACGCTTTATGTACTATGAAGCACGATACATACATTAAAGATACACACTATTTATACCTTTACTGCATGTGTATTGCACAGTACAAGCCCAGCGCTATAGGACATGATCCCAGGCGTTGGGTATCCTTCTAGAAAGGCTTGCACTGCTAAAAAGCAACAACTTAGCGTTTAAAATATCTGCGTTTGTAAGACCGTTGATGTTAGTATAGACAATAACGCTCTACACACGCTTTATGTACTATGAAGCAGTTTCAAGTGAAACAACCCCTCTGTTTATGGCTCGACTGCGTATATATCACAGTATCCCTCTAGAACAAACATAAACACGTGGCTGCTGATACAATCAGCCGTGCATCTCGATACATACATTAAGGATACATACTGGTTATACCTTTACTGCATGTGTATTGCACAGAACAAGCACAGCGCTATAGGACACGATCTCAGGCGTTGGGTTTCCTTCTAGAAAGGCTTGCACTGCTAAGATGTAACAACTTAGCAGTTGAATCATCCGCGTTTGCCAGACGGTTGTTGTTGGTATGGGCAATAACGCCCTACACACGCTCTATGGACTATGAAGTACTTTCAAGTGAGACAACCACTCTGTTTATGGCTCGACTGCTTATATATCACAGTTTCGCTCTAGAACCAACACAAACACGTGGCTGCTGATACAATCAGACGTGCATCACGATACAGACATTAAGGATACACACTGGCTATACCTTTACAGCATGTGTATTGCACAGTACAAGCCCAGCGCTCTAGGACATGATCCCAGGCGTTGGGTTTCCTTCTAGAAAGGCTTGCACTGCTAAGAAGCTAACTTAGCAGTTGAATCATCTGCGTTTGCGAGACCGTTGATGTTAGTATAGACAATAACGCTCCAGACACGCTCTATGTACTATGAAGCAGTTTCAAGTGACACAACCCCTCTGTTTATGGCTCGACTGCGTATATATCACAGTAGCCCTCTAGAACAAACATAAACACGTGGCTGCTGATACAATCAGCCGTGCATCTCGATACATACATTATTTATACACACTGGTTATACCTTTACTGCATGTGTATTGCACAGAACAAGCACAGCCCTATAGGACAAGTTCTCAGGCGTTGGGTTTCCTTCTAGAAAGGCTTGCACTGCTAAGATGTAACAACTTAGCAGTTGAATCATCCGCGTTTGCCAGACGGTTGTTGTTGGTATGGGCAATAACGCCCTACACACGCTCTATGTACTATGAAGCAGTTTCAAGTGACACAACCCCTCTGTTTATGGCTCGACTGCATATATATCACAGTTTCCCTCTTGAAGCAACACAAACACGTGGCTGCTGATACAATCAGACGTGCATCACGATACATACATTAAGGATACACACTGGTTATACCTTTACTGCATGTGTATTGCACAGTACAAACCCAGCGCTATAGGACATGATCCCAGGCGTTGGGTATCCTTCTAGAAAGGCTTGCACTGCTAAAAAGCAACAACTTAGCGTTTAAAATATCTGCGTTTGTAAGACCGTTGATGTTAGTATAGACAATAACGCTCTACACACGCTCTATGCACTATGAAACAGTTTCAAGTGACACAACCCCTCTGTTTATGGCTCGACTGCATATATATCACAGTTTCCCTCTTGAAACAAGACAAACACGTGGCTGCTGATACAATCAGACGTGCATCACGATCCATACATCAAGGATACACACTGGTTATACCTTTACTGCATGAGTATTGCACAGTACAAGCCCAGCGCTATAGGACATCATCCCAGGCGTTGGGTATCCTTCTAGAAAGGCTTGCACTGCTAAAAAGCAACAACTTAGCGTTTAAAATATCTGCGTTTGCGAGACCGTTGATGTTAGTATAGACAATAACGCTACACACACGCTCTATGTACTATGAAGCAGTTTCAAGTGACACAACCCCTCTGTTTATGGCTCGACTGCATATATACCACATTTTCCCTCTTGAAGCAACACAAACACGTGGCTGCTGATACAATCAGACGTGCATCACGATACATACATTAAGGATACACACTGGTTATACCTTTACTGCATGTGTATTGCACAGTACAAACCCAGCGCTATAGGACATGATCCCAGGCGTTGGGTATCCTTCTAGAAAGGCTTGCACTGCTAAAAAGCAACAACTTAGCGTTTAAAATATCTGCGTTTGTAAAACCGTTGATGTTAGTATAGACAATAACGCTCTACACACGCTCTATGTACTATGAAGCAGTTTCAAGTGACACAACCCCTCCGTTTATGGCTCGACTGCATATATATCACAGTTTCCCTCTAGAAGCAACACAAACACGTGGCTGCTGATACAATCAGACGTGCATCACGATACATACATTAAGGATACACACTGGTTATACCTTTACTGCATGTGTATTGCACAGAACAAGCACAGCGCTATAGGACACGATCTCAGGCGTTGGGTTTCCTTCTAGAAAGGCTTGCACTGCTAAGATGTAACAACTTAGCAGTTGAATCATCCGCGTTTGCCAGACGGTTGTTGTTGGTATAGACAATAACGCTCTACACACGCTTTATGTACTATGAAGCAGTTTCAAGTGAAACAACCTTTCTGTTTATGGCTCGAGTGCGTATATATCACAGTATCCCTCTAGAACAAACATAAACACGTGGCTGCTGATACAATCAGCCGTGCATCTCGATACATACATAAAGGATACACACTGGTTAGACCTTTACTGCATGTGTATTGCACAGAACAAGCACAGCGCTATAGGACACGATCTCAGGCGTTGGGTTTCCTTCTAGAAAGGCTTGCACTGCTAAGATGTAACAACTTAGCAGTTGAATCATCCGCGTTTGCCAGACAGTTGTTGTTGGTATGGGCAATAACGCCTTACACACGCTCTATGGACTATGAAGTTCTTTCTAGTGAGACAACCACTCTGTTTATGGCTCGACTGCTTATATATCACAGTTTCGCTCTAGAAGCAACACAAACACGTGGCTGCTGATACAATCAGACGTGCATCACGATACAGACATTAAGGATACACACTGGTTATACCTTTACTGCATGTGTATTGCACAGTACAAGCCCAGCGATATAGGACACGATCCCAGGCGTTGGGTTTCCTTCTAGAAAGGCTTGCACTGCTAAGAAGCT
This sequence comes from Monochamus saltuarius, assembly GCA_025584915.1. Taxonomy (NCBI): domain Eukaryota; kingdom Metazoa; phylum Arthropoda; class Insecta; order Coleoptera; family Cerambycidae; genus Monochamus; species Monochamus saltuarius. Next base: position 70,563,206 of record CM046725.1, on the reverse strand, counting down.
AACTTAGCAGTTGAATCATCTGCGTTTGCGAGACCGTTGATGTTAGTATAGACAATGACGCTCCACACACGCTCTATGTACTATGAAGCAGTTTCAAGTGACACAACCCCTCTGTTTATGGCTCGACTGCATATATATCACAGTTTCCCTCTTGAAGCAACACAAACACGTGGCTGCTGATACAATCAGACGTGCATCACGATACATACATTAAGGATACACACTGGTTATACCTTTACTGCATGTGTATTGCACAGTACAAACCCAGCGCTATAGGACATGATCCCAGGCGTTGGGTATCCTTCTAGAAAGGCTTGCACTGCTAAAAGGCAACAACTTAGCGTTTAAAATATCTGCGTTTGTAAAACCGTTGATGTTAGTATAGACAATAACGCTCGACACACGCTCTATGTACTATGAAGCAGTTTCAAGTGACACAACCCCTCCGTTTATGGCTCGACTGCATATATATCACAGTTTCCCTCTAGAAGCAACACAAACACGTGGCTGCTGATACAATCAAACGTGCATCACGATACAGACATTTAGGATACACACTGGCTATACCTTTACAGCATGTGTATTGCACAGTACAAGCCCAGCGCTCTAGGACATGATCCCAAGCGTTGGGTTTCCTTCTAGAAAGGCTTGCACTGCCAAGAAGCTAACTTAGCAGTAGAATCATCTGGGTTTGCGAGACCGTTGGTGTTAGTATAGACAATAACGCTCCACACACGCTCTATGTACTATGAAGGAGTTTCAAGTGACACAACCCCTCTGTTTATGGCTCGACTGCATATATATCACAGTTTCCCTCTTGAAGCAACACAAACACGTAGCTGCTGATACAATCAGACGTGCATCACGATACATACATCAAGGATACACACTGGTTATACCTTTACTGCATGTGTATTGCACAGAACAAGCACAGCGCTATAGGACACGATCTCAGGGGTTGGGTTTCCTTCTAGAAAGGCTTGCACTGCTAAGATGTAACAACTTAGCAGTTGAATCATCCGCGTTTGCCAGACGGTTGTTGTTGGTATGGGCAATAACGCCCTACACACGCTCTATGGACTATGAAGCACTTTCAAGTGAGACAACCACTCTGTTTATGGCTCGACTGTTTATATATCACAGTTTCGCTCTAGAAGCAACACAAACACGTGGCTGCTGATACAATCAGACGTGCATCACGATACATACATTAAGGATACACACTGGTTATACCTTTACTGCATGTGTATTGCACAGTACAAGCCCAGCGCTATAGGACATGATCCCAGGCGTTGGGTATCCTTCTAGAAAGGCTTGCACTGCTAAAAAGCAACAACTTAGCGTTTTAAATATCTGCGTTTGTAAGACCGTTGATGTTAGTATAGACAATAACGCTCTACACACGCTCTATGTACTATGAAGCAGTTTCAAGTGACACAACCCCTCTGTTTATGGCTCGACTGCATATATATCACAGTTTACCTCTAGAAGCAACACAAACACGTGGCTGCTGATACAATCAGACGTGCATCACGATCCATACATCAAGGATACACACTGGCTTTACCTTTACTGTATGTGTATTGCACACTACATGCCCAGCGCTATAGGACATGATCCCAGGCGTTGGGTTTCCTAGAAAGGCTTGCACGGCTAAGAAGTGACAACCAGCGTTTGGATCATCTGCGTTTATAAGACCGTTGATGTTAGTATAGGCAATAACGCTCTACACACGCTCTATGTACTATGAAGCAGTTTCAAGTGAACCAACCACTCTGTTTATGGATCGACTGCTTATATATCACAGTTTACCTCTAGAAGCAACACAAACACGTGGCTGCTGATACAATCAGACGTGCATCACGATACAGACATTAAGGATACACACTGGTTATACCTTTACTGCATGTGTATTGCACAGTACAAGCTCAGCGCTATAGGACATGATCCCAGGCGTTGGGTTTCCTTCTTGCACTGCTAAGAAGTAACAACTTAGCAGTTGAATCATCTGCGTTTGTAAGACCGTTGATGTTAGTATAGTCAGTAACGCTCTACACACCCTCTATGTACTATGAAGTAGTTTCAAGTGAGACAACCACTCTGTTTATGGCTCGACTGCTTATATATCACAGTTTCCCACTAGAAGCAACACAAACACGTGGCTGCTGATACAATCAGACGTGCATCACGATACATACATTAAGGATACACACTGGTTATACCTTTACTGCATGTGTATTGCACAGTACAAGCACAGCGCTATAGGATACGATCCCAGGCGTTGGGATTCCTTCTAGAAAAGCTTGCACAGCTAGGAAGTAACAACTTGGCGTTTGAAACACCCGCGTTTGCAAGACGGTTGATGTTGATATAAGCAGTAACGCTCTACACACCCTCTATGTACTATGAAGTAGTTTCAAGTGAGACAACCACTCTGTTTATGGCTCGACTGCTTATATATCACAGTTTCCCACTAGAAGCAACACAAACACGTGGCTGCTGATACAATCAGACGTGCATCACGATACATACATTAAGGATACACACTGGTTATACCTTTACTGCATGTGTATTGCACAGTAGAAGCGCAGCGCTATAGGACATGATCCCAGGCGTTGGGTATCCTTCTAGAAAGGCTTGCACTGCTAAAAAGCAACAACTTAGCGTTTAAAATATCTGCGTTTGTAAGACCGTTGATGTTAGTATAGACAATAACGCTCTACACACGCTCTATGCACTATGAAACAGATTCAAGTGACACAACCCCTCTGTTTATGGCTCGACTGCATATATATCACAGTTTCCCTCTTGAAGCAACACAAACACGTGACTGCTGATACAATCAGACGTGCATCACGATACATACATTAAGGATACACACTGGTTATACCTTTACTGCATGTGTATTGCACAGTACAAGCCCAGCGCTATAGGACATGATCCCAGGCGTTGGGTATCCTTCTAGAAAGGCTTGCACTGCTAAAAAGCAACAACTTAGCGTTTAAAATATCTGCGTTTGTAAGACCGTTGACGTTAGTATAGACAATAACGCTCTACACACGCTCTATGCACTATGAAACAGATTCAAGTGACACAACCCCTCTGTTTATCCCAGCGCTATAGGACATGATCCCAGGCGTTGGGTATCCTTCTAGAAAGGCTTGCACTGCTAAAAAGCAACAACTTAGCGTTTTAAATATCTGCGTTTGTAAGACCGTTGATGTTAGTATAGACAATAACGCTCTACACACGCTCTATGTACTATGAAGCAGTTTCAAGTGACACAACCCCTCTGTTTATGGCTCGACTGCATATATATCACAGTTTACCTCTAGAAGCAACACAAACACGTGGCTGCTGATACAATCAGACGTGCATCACGATACAGACATTAAGGATACACACTGGTTATACCTTTACTGCATGTGTATTGCACAGTACAAGCTCAGCGCTATAGGACATGATCCCAGGCGTTGGGTTTCCTTCTTGCACTGCTAAGAAGTAACAACTTAGCAGTTGAATCATCTGCGTTTGAGAGACCGTTGATGTTAGAATAGACAATAACGCTCTACACACGCTCTATGTACTATGAAGCAGTTTCAAGTGACACAACCCCTCTGTTTATGGCTGGACTGCATATATATCACAGTATCCCTCTAGAACAAACATAAACACGTGGCTGCTGATACAATCAGACGTGCATCACGATACAGACAATAAGGATACACACTGGTTATACCTTTACTGCATGTGTGTTGAACAGTACAAGCACAGGGCTATAGGACACGATTCCAGGCATTGGGTTTCCTTCTAGAATAGCTTGCACTGCTAAGAAGTAACAACTTAGCATTTGAATCATCTGCGTTTGTAAGACCGTTGATGTTAGTATAGTCAGTAACGCTCTACACACCCTCTATGTACTATGAAGTAGTTTCAAGTGAGACAACCACTCTGTTTATGGCTCGACTGCTTATATATCACAGTTTCCATCTAGAAGCAACACAAACACGTGGCTGCTGATACAATCAGACGTGCATCACGATACATACATTAAGGATACACACTGGTTATACCTTTACTGCATGTGTATTGCACAGTACAAGCACAGCGCTATAGGATACGATCCCAGGCGTTGGGATTCCTTCTAGAAAAGCTTGCACAGCTAGGAAGTAACAACTTGGCGTTTGAAACACCCGCGTTTGCAAGACGGTTGATGTTGATATAAGCAGTAACGCTCTACACACCCTCTATGTACTATGAAGTAGTTTCAAGTGAGACAACCACTCTGTTTATGGCTCGACTGCTTATATATCACAGTTTCCCACTAGAAGCAACACAAACACGTGGCTGCTGATACAATCAGACGTGCATCACGATACATACATTAAGGATACACACTGGTTATACCTTTACTGCATGTGTATTGCACAGTAGAAGCGCAGCGCTATAGGACATGATCCCAGGCGTTGGGTATCCTTCTAGAAAGGCTTGCACTGCTAAAAAGCAACAACTTAGCGTTTAAAATATCTGCGTTTGTAAGACCGTTGATGTTAGTATAGACAATAACGCTCTACACACGCTCTATGCACTATGAAACAGATTCAAGTGACACAACCCCTCTGTTTATGGCTCGACTGCATATATATCACAGTTTCCCTCTTGAAGCAACACAAACACGTGACTGCTGATACAATCAGACGTGCATCACGATACATACATTAAGGATACACACTGGTTATACCTTTACTGCATGTGTATTGCACAGTACAAGCCCAGCGCTATAGGACATGATCCCAGGCGTTGGGTATCCTTCTAGAAAAGCTTGCACTGCTAAAAAGCAACAACTTAGCGTTTAAAATATCTGCGTTTGTAAGACCGTTGATGTTAGTATAGACAATAACGCTCTACACACGCTCTATGCACTATGAAACAGATTCAAGTGACACAACCCCTCTGTTTATGGCTCGACTGCATATATATCACAGTTTCCCTCTAGAAGCAACACAAACACGTGGCTGCTGATACAATCAGACGTGCATCACGATACAGACATTAAGGATACAAACTGGCTATACCTTTACAGCATGTGTATTGCACAGTACAAGCCCAGCGCTCTAGGACATGATCCCAGGCGTTGGGTTTCCTTCTAGAAAGGCTTGCACTGCTAAGAAGCTAACTTAGCAAGTGAATCATCTGCGTTTGCGAGACCGTTGATGTTAGTATAGACAATAACGCTCCACACACACTCTATGTACTATGAAGGAGTTTCAAGTGACACAACCCCTCTGTTTATGGCTCGACTGCATATATATCACAGTTTCCCTCTTGAAGCAACACAAACACGTGGCTGCTGATACAATCAGACGTGCATCACGATACATACATTAAGGATACACACTGGTTATACCTTTACTGCATGTGTATTGCACAGTACAAGCCCAGCGCTATAGGACATGATCCCAGACGTTGGGTATCCTTCTAGAAAGGCTTGCACTGCTAAAAAGCAACAACTTAGCGTTTAAAATATCTGCGTTTGTAAGACCGTTGATGTTAGTATAGACAATAACGCTCTACACACGCTCTATGCACTATGAAGCAGTTTCAAGTGACACAACTCCCCTGTTTATGGCTCGACTGCATATATATCACAGTTTCCCTCTAGAAGCAACACAAACACGTGGCTGCTGATACAATCAGACGTGCATCACGATACATACATTAAGGATACACACTGGTTATACCTTTACTGCATGTGTGTTGAACAGTACAAGCACAGGGCTATACGACACGATTCCAGGCATTGGGTTTCCTTCTAGAATAGCTTTCACTGCTAAGAAGTAACAACTTAGCAGTTGAATCATCTGCGTTTGTAATACGGTTGATGCTAGTATAGACAATAACGCTCTACACACGCTCTATGCACTATGAAACAGATTCAAGTGACACAACCCCTCTGTTTATGGCTCGACTGCATATATATCACAGTTTCCCTCTAGAAGCAACACAAACACGTGGCTGCTGATACAATCAGACGTGCATCACGATACAGACATTAAGGATACAAACTGGCTATACCTTTACAGCATGTGTATTGCACAGTACAAGCCCAGCGCTCTAGGACATGATCCCAGGCGTTGGGTTTCCTTCTAGAAAGGCTTGCACTGCTAAGAAGCTAACTTAGCAAGTGAATCATCTGCGTTTGCGAGACCGTTGATGTTAGTATAGACAATAACGCTCCACACACACTCTATGTACTATGAAGGAGTTTCAAGTGACACAACCCCTCTGTTTATGGCTCGACTGCATATATATCACAGTTTCCCTCTTGAAGCAACACAAACACGTGGCTGCTGATACAATCAGACGTGCATCACGATACATACATTAAGGATACACACTGGTTATACCTTTACTGCATGTGTATTGCACAGAACAAGCACAGCGCTATAGGACAAGATCTCAGGCGTTGGGTTTCCTTCTAGAAAGGCTTGCACTGCTAAGATGTAACAACTTAGCAGTTGAATCATCCGCGTTTGCCAGACGGTTGTTGTTGGTATGGGCAATAACGCCCTACACACGCTCTATGTACTATGAAGCAGTTTCAAGTGACACAACCCCTCTGTTTATGGCTCGACTGCATATATATCACAGTTTCCCTCTTGAAGCAACACAAACACGTGGCTGCTGATACAATCAGACGTGCATCACGATACATACATTAAGGATACACACTGGTTATACCTTTACTGCATGTGTATTGCACAGTACAAACCCAGCGCTATAGGACATGATCCCAGGCGTTGGGTATCCTTCTAGAAAGGCTTGCACTGATAAAAGCAACAACTTAGCGTTTAAAATATCTGCGTTTGTAAAACCGTTGATGTTAGTATAGACAATAACGCTCGACACACGCTCTATGTACTATGAAGCAGTTTCAAGTGACACAACCCCTCTGTTTATGGCTCGACTGCATATATATCACAGTTTCCCTCTAGAAGCAACACAAACACGTGGCTGCTGATACAATCAAACGTGCATCACGATACAGACATTAAGGATACACACTGGCTATACCTTTACAGCATGTGTATTGCACAGTACAAGCCCAGCGCTCTAGGACATGATCCCAGGCGTTGGGTTTCCTTCTAGAAAGGCTTGCACTGCTAAGATGTAACAACTTAGCAGTTGAATCATCCGCGTTTGCCAGACGGTTGTTGTTGGTATGGGCAATAACGCCCTACACACGCTCTATGGACTATGAAGCAGTTTCAAGTGACACAACCCCTCTGTTTATGGCTCGACTGCATATATATCACAGTTTCCCTCTAGAAGCAACACAAACACGTGGCTGCTGATACAATCAAACGTGCATCACGATACAGACATTAAGGATACACACTGGCTATACCTTTACAGCATGTGTATTGCACAGTACAAGCCCAGCGCTCTAGGCAATGATCGCAGGCATTGGGTTTCCTTCTAGAAAGGCTTGCACTGCTAAGAAGCTAACTTAGCAGCTGAATCATCTGCGTTTGCGAGACCGTTGATGTTAGTATAGACAATAACGCTCCACACACGCTCTATGTACTATGAAGCAGTTTCAAGTGACACAACCCCTCTGTTTATGGCTCGACTGCATATATATAACAGTTTCCCTCTTGAAGCAACACAAACACGTGGCTGCTGATACAATCAGACGTGCATCACGATACATACATTAAGGATACACACTGGTTATACCTTTACTGCATGTGTATTGCACAGTACAAGCCCAGCGCTATAGGACATGATCCCAGGCGTTGGGTATCCTTCTAGAAAGGCTTGCACTGATAAAAAGCAACAACTTAGCGTTTAAAATATCTGCGTTTGTAAGACCGTTGATGTTAGTATAGACAATAACGCTCTACACACGCTCTATGTACTATGAAGCAGTTTCAAGTGACACAACTCCTCTGTTTATGGCTCGACTGCATATATATCACAGTTTCCCTCTAGAAGCAACACAAACACGTGGCTGCTGATACAATCAGACGTGCATCACGATACATACATTAAGGATACACACTGGTTATACCTTTACTGCATGTGTGTTGAACAGTACAAGCACAGGGCTATAGGACATGATCCCAGGCGTTGGGTTTCCTTCTAGAAAGGCTTGCACTGCTAAGAAGCTAACTTAGCAGTTGAATCATCTGCGTTTGCGAGACCGTTGATGTTAGTATAGACAATAACGCTCCACACACGCTCTATGTACTATGAAGCAGTTTCAAGTGACACAACCCCTCTGTTTATGGCTCGACTGCATATATATCACAGTTTCCTGAAGCAACATCATCCGCGTTTGCCAGACGGTTGTTGTTGGTATGGGCAATAACGCCCTACACACGCTCTATGGACAATGAAGTACTTTCAAGTGAGACAACCACTCTGTTTATGGCTCGACTGCTTATGTATGACAGTTTCGCTTTAGAAACAACACAAACACGTGGCTGCTGATACAATCAGACGTGCATCACGATACATACATTAAGGATACACACTGGTTATACATTTACTGCATGTGTATTGCACAGTACAAGCACAGCGCAATAGGACACGATCCCAGGCGTTGGGTTTCCTTCTAGAAAGACTTGCACGGCTAAAAAGTAACAACTAGCGTTTGAATCATCTGCGTTTTGAAGACCGTTGATGTTAGTATAGACAATAACGCTCTACACACGCTCTATGGACTATGAAGTACTTTCAAGTGAGACAACCACTCTGTTTATGGCTCGACTGCTTATATATCACAGTTTCGCTTTAGAAACAACACAAACACGTGGCTGCTGATACAATCAGACGTGCATCACGATACATACATTAAGGATACACACTGGTTATACATTTACTGCATGTGTATTGCACAGTACAAGCACAGCGCTATAGGACACTATCCCAGGCGTTGGGTTTCCTTCTAGAAAGGCTTGCACGGCTAAAAAGTAACAACTAGCGTTTGAATCATCTGCGTTTATAAGACCGTTGATGTTAGTATAGGCAATAACGCTCTACACACGCTCTATGGACTATGAAGTACTTTCAAGTGAGACAACCACTCTGTTTATGGCTCGACTGCTTATATATCACAGTTTCGCTTTAGAAACAACACAAACACGTGGCTGCTGATACAATCAGACGTGCATCACGATACATACATTAAGGATACACACTGTTTATACCTTTACTGCATGTGTATTGCATAGTACAAGCCCAGCGCTATAGGACACGATCCCAGGCGTTTTGTTTCCTTCTAGAAAGGCTTGCACTGCTTAGAAGTAGCAACTTAGCTTTTGAAATATATGTTTTTTCCAGACGGTTGATGTTGGTATGGGCAATAACGCCCTACACACGCTCTATGGACTATGAAGTACTTTCAAGTGAGACAACCACTCTGTTTATGGCTCGACTGCTTATATATCACAGTTTAGCTTTAGAAACAACACAAACACGTGGCTGCTGATACAATCAGACGTGCATCACGATACATACATTAAGGATACACACTGTTTATACCTTTACTGCATGTGTATTGCATAGTACAAGCACAGTGCTATAGGACACGATCTCAGGCGTTGGGTTTTCTTCTAGAAAGGCTTGCACGGCTAAAAAGTAACAACTGGCGTTTGAATCATCTGCGTTTTGAAGACCGTTGATGTTAATATAGGCAAAAACGCTCTACACACGCTCTATGTACTATGAAGCAGTTTCAAGTGAACCAACCACTCTGTTTATGGCTCGACTGCTTATATATCACAGTTTTGCTTTAGAAGCAACACAAACACGTGGCTGCTGATACAATGAGACGTGCATCACGATACAGACGTTAAGGATACACACTGGCTTTACCTTTACTGCATGTGTATTGCACACTACATGCCCAACGCTATAGGACTCGATCCCAGGCGTTAGGTTTCCTTCTAGAAAAGCTTGCACGGCTAAGAAGTAACAACTAGCGTTTGAATCATCTGCGTTTTGAAGACCGTTGATGTTAGTATAGGCAATAACGCTCTACACACGCTCTATGTACTATGAAGCAGTTTCAAGTGAACCAACCACTCTGTTTATGGCTCGACTGCTTATATATCACAGTTTCCCTCTAGAAGCAACACAAACAAGTGGCTGCTGATACAATCAGACGTGCATCACGATACAGACATTAAGGATACACACTGGTTATACCTTTACTGCATGTGTATTGCATAGTACAAGCACAGCGCTATAGGACACAATCCAGGCGTTGGGTTTCCTTCTAGAAAGGCTTGCACTGGCTAAAATATAACAACTAGCAGTTTGAATCATCCGCGTATGCCAGACGGATGTTGTTGGTATGGGCAAAAACGCCATACACACGCTCTATGGACTATCAAGTACATTCAAGTGAACCAACCACTCTGTTTATGGCTCGACTGCTTATATATCACAGTTTCGCTTTAGAAACAACACAAACACGTGGCTGCTGATACAATCAGACGTGCATTATGATACATACATTAAGGATACACACTGTTTATACCTTTACTGCATGTGTATTGCATAGTACAAGCACAGTGCTATAGGACACGATCTCAGGCGTTGGGTTTTCTTCTAGAAAGGCTTGCACGGCTAAAAAGTAACAACTAGCGTTTGAATCATCTGCGTTTTGAAGACCGTTGATGTTAGTATAGGCAATAACGCTCTACACACGCTCTATGTACTATGAAGCAGTTTCAAGTGAACCAACCATTCTGTTTATGGCTCGACTGCTTATATATCACAGTTTCGCTTTAGAAACAACACAAACACGTGGCTGCTGATACAATCAGACGTGCATCACGATACATACATTAAGGATACACACTGGTTATACCTTTACTGCATGTGTATTGCACAGTACAAGCCCAGCGCTATAGGACACTATCCCAGGCGTTGGGTTTCCTTCTAGAAAGGCTTGCACTGCTAATAAGATATAACAACTTAGCAGTTGAATCATCTGCGTTTGCCAGACCGTTGATGTTAGTATAGGCAATAACGCTCTACACACGCTCTATGTACTATGAAGCAGTTTCAAGTGAACCAACCACTCTGTTTATGGCTCGACTGCTTATATATCACAGTTTCGCTCTTAGAAACAACACAAACACGTGGCTGCTGATACAATCAGACGTGCATCACGATACATACATTAAGGATACACACTGGTTATACCTTTACTGCATGTGTATTGCACAGTACAAGCACAGCGCAATAGGACACGATCCCAGGCGTTGGGTTTCCTTCTAGAAAGGCTTGCACGGCTAAAAAGTAACAACTAGCGTTTGAATCATCTGCGATTTGAAGACCGCTGATGTTAGTATAGGCAATAACGCTCTACACACGCTCTATGTACTATGAAGCAGTTTCAAGTGAACCAACCACTCTGTTTATGGCTCGACTGCTTATATATCACAGTTTCGCTTTAGAAACAACACAAACACGTGGCTGCTGATACAATCAGACGTGCATCACGATACATACATTAAGGATACACACTGGTTATACCTTTACTGCATGTGTATTGCACAGTACAAGCCCAGCGATATAGGACACGATCCCAGGCGTTGGGTTTCCTTCTAGAATGGCTTGCACTGCTAAGAAGTAACAACTAGCGTTTGAATCATCTGCGTTTATAAGACCGTTGATGTTAGTATAGGCAATAACGCTCTACACACGCTCTATGTACTATGAAGCAGTTTCAAGTGAACCAACCACTCTGTTTATGGCTCGACTGCTTATATATCACAGTTTCGCTCTAGAAGCAACACAAACACGTGGCTGCTGATACAATCAGACGTGCATCACGATACATACATTAAGGATACACACTGGTTATACCTTTACTGCATGTGTATTGCACAGTACAAGCCCAGCGCAATAGGACACTATCCCAGGCGTTGGGTTTCCTTACAGAAAGGCGTGCACTGCTAAGAAGAAACAACTAGCCTTTGAATCATATGCGTTTTGAACACCGTTGTTGTTTGTATGAGCAATAACGCCCTACACACGCTCTATGGACTATAAAGTACTTTCAAGTGAGACAACCACTCTGTTTATGGCTCGACTGCTTATATATCACAGTTTCGCTTTAGAAACAACACAAACACGTGGCTGCTGATACAATCAGACGTGCATCACGATACATACATTAAGGATACACACTGGTTATACATTTACTGCATGTGTATTGCACAGTACAAGCACAGCGCAATAGGACACGATCCCAGGCGTTGGGTTTCGTTCTAGAAAGGCTTGCACTGCTAAGAAGTAACAACTTAGCGTTTGAACCCTCTGCGTTTATAAGACCGCGTTGATGTTAGTATAGGCAATAACGCTCTACACACGCTCTATGTACTATGAAGCAGTTTCAAGTGACCCAACCACTCTGTTTATGGCTCGACTGCTTATATATCACAGTTTCGCTCTAGAAGCAACACAAACACGTGGCTGCTGATACAATCAGACGTGCATCACGATACATACATTAAGGATACACACTGGTTATACCTTTACTGCATGTGTATTGCACAGTACAAGCCCAGCGATATAGGACACGATCCCAGGCGTTGGGTTTCGTTCTAGAAAGGCTTGCACTGCTAAGAAGTAACAACTTAGCGTTTGAACCCTCTGCGTTTATAAGACCGGTGATGTTAGTATAGGCAACAACGCTCTACACACGCTCTATGTAATATGAAGCAGCTTCAAGTGAACCAACCACTCTGTTTATGGCTCGACTGCTTATATATCACAGTTTCGCTCTAGAAGCAACACAAACACGTGGCTGCTGATACAATCAGTTTCGCTTTAGAAACAACACAAACACGTGGCTGCTGATACAATCAGACGTGCATTATGATACAAACATTAAGGATACACACTGGTTATACCTTTACTGCATGTGTATTGCACAGTACAAGCCCAGCGTTATAGGACACTATCCCAGGCGTTAGGTTTCCTTCTAGAAAGGCTTGCACGGCTAAGAAGTAACAACTAGCGTTTGAATCTGCGTTTATAAGACCGTTGATGTTAGTATAGGCAATAACGCTCTACACACGCTCTATGTAATATGAAGCAGTTTCAAGTGAACCAACCACTCTGTTTATGGCTCGACTGCTTATATATCACAGTTTCCCTTTAGAAGCAACACAAACACGTGGCTGCTGATACAATGAGACGTGCATCAGGATACAGACATTAAGGATACACACTGGCTTTACCTTTACTGCATGTGTATTGCACACTACATGCCCAGCGCTATAGGACACGATCCCAGGCGTTAGGTTTCCTTCTAGAAAGGCTTGCACGGCTAAGAAGTAACAACTAGCGTTTGAATCATCTGCGTTTATAAGACCGTTGATGTTAGTATAGGCAATAACGCTCTACACACGCTCTATGTACTATGAAGCAGTTTCAAGTGAACCAACCACTCTGTTTATGGCTCGACTGCTTATATATCACAGTTTCCCTTTAGAAGCAACACAAACACGTGGCTGCTCATTAAGGATACACACTGGTTATACCTTTACTGCATGTGTATTGCACACTACATGCCCAGCGCTATAGGACACGATCCCAGGCGTTGGGTTTCCTTCTAGAATGGCTTGCACGGCTAAGAAGTAACAACTTAGCGTTTGAATCATCTGCGTTTTGAAGACCGTTGATGTTAGTATAGGCAATAACGCTCTACACACGCTCTATGTACTATGAAGCAGTTTCAAGTGAACCAACCACTCTGTTTATGGCTCGACTGCTTATATATCACAGTTTCGCTCTAGAAGCAACACAAACACGTGGCTGCTGATACAATCAGACGTGCATTATGATACATACATTAAGGATACACACTGGTTATACCTTTACTGCATGTGTATTGCACAGTACAAGACCAGCGCTATAGGACACTATCCCAGGCGTTGGGTTTCCTTCTAGAATGGCTTGCACTGCTAAGAAGTAACAACTTAGCAGTTGAATCATCTACGTTTGCGAGACCGTTGATGTTAGTATAGACAATAACGCTCTACACACGCTCTATGTACTATGAAGCAGTTTCAAGTGAACCAACCACTCTGTTTATGGCTCGACTGCTTATATATCACAGTTTCCATCTAGAAGCAACACAAACACGTGGCTGCTGATACAATCAGACGTGCATCACGATACAGACATTAAGGATACACACTGGTTATACCTTTACTGCATGTGTATTGCACAGTACAAGCCCAGCGCAATAGGACATGATCCCAGGCGTTGGGTTTCCTTCTAGAAAGGCTTGCACTGCTAAGAAGCTAACTTAGCAGCTGAATCATCTGCGTTTGCGAGACCGTTGATGTTAGTATAGACAATAACGCTCCACACACGCTCTATGTACTATGAAGCAGTTTCAAGTGACACAACCCCTCTGTTTATGGCTCGACTGCATATATATAACAGTTTCCCTCTTGAAGCAACACAAACACGTGGCTGCTGATACAATCAGACGTGCATCACGATACATACATTAAGGATACACACTGGTTATACCTTTACTGCATGTGTATTGCACAGTACAAGCCCAGCGCTATAGGACATGATCCCAGGCGTTGGGTATCCTTCTAGAAAGGCTTGCACTGATAAAAAGCAACAACTTAGCGTTTAAAATATCTGCGTTTGTAAGACCGTTGATGTTAGTATAGACAATAACGCTCTACACACGCTCTATGTACTATGAAGCAGTTTCAAGTGACACAACCCCTCTGTTTATGGCTCGACTGCATATATATCACAGTTTCCCTCTAGAAGCAACACAAACACGTGGCTGCTGATACAATCAGACGTGCATCACGATACATACATTAAGGATACACACTGGTTATACCTTTACTGCATGTGTATTGCACAGTACAAGCCCAGCGCTATAGGACATGATCCCAGACGTTGGGTATCCTTCTAGAAAGGCTTGCACTGCGAAAAAGCAACAACTTAGCGTTTAAAATATCTGCGTTTGTAAGACCGTTGATGTTAGTATAGACAATAACGCTCTACACACGCTCTATGCACTATGAAGCAGTTTCAAGTGACACAACTCCTCTGTTTATGGCTCGACTGCATATATATCACAGTTTCCCTCTAGAAGCAACACAAACACGTGGCTGCTGATACAATCAGACGTGCATCACGATACATACATTAAGGATACACACTGGTTATACCTTTACTGCATGTGTGTTGAACAGTACAAGCACAGGGCTATAGGACACGATTCCAGGCATTGGGTTTCCTTCTAGAATAGCTTTCACTGCTAAGAAGTAACAACTTAGCAGTTGAATCATCTGCGTTTGTAATACGGTTGATGCTAGTATAGACAATAACGCTCTACACACGCTTTATGTACTATGAAGCACGATACATACATTAAAGATACACACTATTTATACCTTTACTGCATGTGTATTGCACAGTACAAGCCCAGCGCTATAGGACATGATCCCAGGCGTTGGGTATCCTTCTAGAAAGGCTTGCACTGCTAAAAAGCAACAACTTAGCGTTTAAAATATCTGCGTTTGTAAGACCGTTGATGTTAGTATAGACAATAACGCTCTACACACGCTTTATGTACTATGAAGCAGTTTCAAGTGAAACAACCCCTCTGTTTATGGCTTGACTGCGTATATATCACAGTATCCCTCTAGAACAAACATAAACACGTGGCTGCTGATACAATCAGCCGTGCATCTCGATACATACATTAAGGATACACACTGGTTATACCTTTACTGCATGTGTATTGCACAGAACAAGCACAGCGCTATAGGACACGATCTCAGGCGTTGGGTTTCCTTCTAGAAAGGCTTGCACTGCTAAGATGTAACAACTTAGCAGTTGAATCATCCGCGTTTGCCAGACGGTTGTTGTTGGTATGGGCAATAACGCCCTACACACGCTCTATGGACTATGAAGTACTTTCAAGTGAGACAACCACTCTGTCTATGGCTTGACTGCTTATATATCACAGTTTCGCTCTAGAAGCAACACAAACACGTGGCTGCTGATACAATCAGACGTGCATCACGATACAGACATTAAGGATACACACTGGCTATACCTTTACAGCATGTGTATTGCACAGTACAAGCCCAGCGCTCTAGGACATGATCCCAGGCGTTGGGTTTCCTTCTAGAAAGGCTTGCACTGCTAAGAAGCTAACTTAGCAGTTGAATCATCTGCGTTTGCGAGACCGTTGATGTTAGTATAGACAATAACGTTCTACACACCCTCTATATACTATGAAGCAGTTTCAAGTGACACAACCCCTCTGTTTATGGCTCGACTGCGTATATATCACAGTAGCCCTCTAGAACAAACATAAACACGTGGCTGCTGATACAATCAGCCGTGCATCTCGATACATACATTATTTATACACACTGGTTATACCTTTACTGCATGTGTATTGCACAGAACAAGCACAGCCCTATAGGACAAGTTCTCAGGCGTTGGGTTTCCTTCTAGAAAGGCTTGCACTGCTAAGATGTAACAACTTAGCAGTTGAATCATCCGCGTTTGCCAGACGGTTGTTGTTGGTATGGGCAATAACGCCCTACACACGCTCTATGTACTATGAAGCAGTTTCAAGTGACACAAACCCTCTGTTTATGGCTCGACTGCATATATATCACAGTTTCCCTCTTGAAGCAACACAAACACGTGGCTGCTGATACAATCAGACGTGCATCACGATACATACATTAAGGATACACACTGGTTATACCTTTACTGCATGTGTATTGCACAGTACAAACCCAGCGCTATAGGACATGATCCCAGGCGTTGGGTATCCTTCTAGAAAGGCTTGCACTGCTAAAAAGCAACAACTTAGCGTTTAAAATATCTGCGTTTGTAAAACCGTTGATGTTAGTATAGACAATAACGCTCTACACACGCTCTATGTACTATGAAGCAGTTTCAAGTGACACAACCCCTCTGTTTATGGCTCGACTGCATATATATCACAGTTTCCCTCTAGAAGCAACACAAACACGTGGCTGCTGATACAATCAAACGTGCATCACGATACAGACATTAAGGATACACACTGGCTATACCTTTACAGCATGTGTATTGCACAGTACAAGCCCAGCGCTCTAGGACATGCAAGATGTAACAACTTAGCAGTTGAATCATCCGCGTTTGCCAGACGGTTGTTGTTGGTATGGGCAATAACGCCCTACACACGCTCTATGGACTATGAAGCAGTTTCAAGTGAGACAACCACTCTGTTTATGGCTCGACTGCTTATATATCACAGTTTCGCTCTAGAAGCAACACAAACACGTGGCTGCTGATACAATCAGACGTGCATCACGATACATACATTAAGGATACACACTGGTTATACCTTTACTGCATGTGTATTGCACAGTACAAACCCAGCGCTATAGGACATGATCCCAGGCGTTGGGTATCCTTCTAGAAAGGCTTGCACTGCTAAAAAGCAACAACTTAGCGTTTAAAATATCTGCGTTTGTAAAACCGTTGATGTTAGTATAGACAATAACGCTCTACACACGCTCTATGTACTATGAAGCAGTTTCAAGTGACACAACCACTCTGTTTATGGCTCGACTGCATATATATCACAGTTTCCCTCTAGAAGCAACACAAACACGTGGCTGCTGATACAATCAAACGTGCATCACGATACAGACATTAAGGATACACACTGGCTATACCTTTACAGCATGTGTATTGCACAGTACAAGCCCAGCGCTCTAGGACATGATCCCAGGCGTTGGGTTTCCTTCTAGAAAGGCTTGCACTGCTAAGATGTAACAACTTAGCAGTTGAATCATCCGCGTTTGCCAGACGGTTGTTGTTGGTATGGGCAATAACGCCCTACACACGCTCTATGGACTATGAAGCACTTTCAAGTGAGACAACCACTCTGTTTATGGCTCGACTGTTTATATATCACAGTTTCGCTCTAGAAGCAACACAAACACGTGGCTGCTGATACAATCAGACGTGCATCACGATACAGACATTAAGGATACACACTGGCTATACCTTTACAGCATGTGTATTGCACAGTACAAGCCCAGCGCTCTAGGCAATGATCGCAGGCATTGGGTTTCCTTCTAGAAAGGCTTGCACTGCTAAGAAGCTAACTTAGCAAGTGAATCATCTGCGTTTGCGAGACCGTTGATGTTAGTATAGACAATAACGCTCCACACACGCTCTATGTACTATGAAGCAGTTTCAAGTGACACAACCCCTCTGTTTATGGCTCGACTGCATATATATAACAGTTTCCCTCTTGAAGCAACACAAACACGTGGCTGCTGATACAATCAGACGTGCATCACGATACATACATTAAGGATACACACTGGTTATACCTTTACTGCATGTGTATTGCACAGAACAAGCACAGCGCTATAGGACAAGATCTCAGGCGTTGGGTTTCCTTCTAGAAAGGCTTGCACTGCTAAGATGTAACAACTTAGCAGTTGAATCATCCGCGTTTGCCAGACGGTTGTTGTTGGTATGGGCAATAACGCCCTACACACGCTCTATGTACTATGAAGCAGTTTCAAGTGACACAACCCCTCTGTTTATGGCTCGACTGCATATATATCACAGTTTCCCTCTTGAAGCAACACAAACACGTGGCTGCTGATACAATCAGACGTGCATCACGATACATACATTAAGGATACACACTGGTTATACCTTTACTGCATGTGTATTGCACAGTACAAACCCAGCGCTATAGGACATGATCCCAGGCGTTGGTTATCCTTCTAGAAAGGCTTGCACTGCTAAAAAGCAACAACTTAGCGTTTAAAATATCTGCGTTTGTAAAACCGTTGATGTTAGTATAGACAATAACGCTCTACACACGCTCTATGTACTATGAAGCAGTTTCAAGTGACACAACCCCTCTGTTTATGGCTCGACTGCATATATATCACAGTTTCCCTCTAGAAGCAACACAAACACGTGGCTGCTGATACAATCAAACGTGCATCACGATACAGACATTAAGGATACACACTGGCTATACCTTTACAGCATGTGTATTGCACAGTACAAGCCCAGCGCTCTAGGACATGATCCCAGGCGTTGGGTTTCCTTCTAGAAAGGCTTGCACTGCTAAGATGTAACAACTTAGCAGTTGAATCATCCGCGTTTGCCAGACGGTTGTTGTTGGTATGGGCAATAACGCCCTACACACGCTCTATGGACTATGAAGCAGTTTCAAGTGAGACAACCACTCTGTTTATGGCTCGACTGCTTATATATCACAGTTTCGCTCTAGAAGCAACACAAACACGTGGCTGCTGATACAATCAGACGTGCATCACGATACATACATTAAGGATACACACTGGTTATACCTTTACTGCATGTGTATTGCACAGTACAAACCCAGCGCTATAGGACATGATCCCAGGCGTTGGGTATCCTTCTAGAAAGGCTTGCACTGATAAAAGCAACAACTTAGCGTTTAAAATATCTGCGTTTGTAAAACCGTTGATGTTAGTATAGACAATAACGCTCGACACACGCTCTATGTACTATGAAGCAGTTTCAAGTGACACAACCCCTCTGTTTATGGCTCGACTGCATATATATCACAGTTTCCCTCTAGAAGCAACACAAACACGTGGCTGCTGATACAATCAAACGTGCATCACGATACAGACATTAAGGATACACACTGGCTATACCTTTACAGCATGTGTATTGCACAGTACAAGCCCAGCGCTCTAGGACATGATCCCAGGCGTTGGGTTTCCTTCTAGAAAGGCTTGCACTGCTAAGATGTAACAACTTAGCAGTTGAATCATCCGCGTTTGCCAGACGGTTGTTGTTGGTATGGGCAATAACGCCCTACACACGCTCTATGGACTATGAAGTACTTTCAAGTGAGACAACCACTCTGTTTATGGCTCGACTGTTTATATATCACAGTTTCGCTCTAGAAGCAACACAAACACGTGGCTGCTGATACAATCAGACGTGCATCACGATACAGACATTAAGGATACACACTGGCTATACCTTTACAGCATGTGTATTGCACAGTACAAGCCCAGCGCTCTAGGCAATGATCGCAGGCATTGGGTTTCCTTCTAGAAAGGCTTGCACTGCTAAGAAGCTAACTTAGCAGCTGAATCATCTGCGTTTGCGAGACCGTTGATGTTAGTATAGACAATAACGCTCCACACACGCTCTATGTACTATGAAGCAGTTTCAAGTGACACAACCCCTCTGTTTATGGCTCGACAGCATATATATAACAGTTTCCCTCTTGAAGCAACACAAACACGTGGCTGCTGATACAATCAGACGTGCATCACGATACATACATTAAGGATACACACTGGTTATACGTTTACTGCATGTGTATTGCACAGTACAAGCCCAGCGCTATAGGACATGATCCCAGGCGTTGGGTATCCTTCTAGAAAGGCTTGCACTGATAAAAAGCAACAACTTAGCGTTTAAAATATCTGCGTTTGTAAGACCGTTGATGTTAGTATAGACAATAACGCTCTACATACGCTCTATGTACTATGAAGCAGTTTCAAGTGACACAACCCCTCTGTTTATGGCTCGACTGCATATATATCACAGTTTCCCTCTAGAAGCAACACAAACACGTGGCTGCTGATACAATCAGACGTGCATCACGATACAGACATTAAGGATACATACTGGCTATACCTTTACAGCATGTGTATTGCACAGTACAAGCCCAGCGCTCTAGGACATGATCCCAGGCGTTGGGTTTCCTTCTAGAAAGGCTTGCACTGCTAAGAAGCTAACTTAGCAGTTGAATCATCTGCGTTTGCGAGACCGTTGATGTTAGTCTAGACAATAACGCTCCACACGCTCTATGTACTATGAAAGAGTTTCAAGTGACACAACCCTCTGTTTATGGCTCGACTGCATATATATCACAGTTTCCCTCTTGAAGCAACACAAACACGTGGCTGCTGATACAATCAGACGTGCATCACGATACATACATTAAGGATACACACTGGTTATACCTTTACTGCATGTGTATTGCACACTACATGCCCAGCGCTATAGGACATGATCCCAGGCGTTGGGTATCCTTCTAGAAAGGCTTGCACTGCTAAAAAGCAACAACTTAGCGTTTAAAATATCTGCGTTTGCGAGACCGTTGATGTTAGTATAGACAATAACGCTCCACACACGCTCTATGTACTATGAAGCAGTTTCAAGTGACACAACCCCTCTGTTTATGGCTCGACTGCATATATATCACAGCTTCCCTCTTGAAGCAACACAAACACGTGGCTGCTGATACAATCAGACGTGCATCACGATACATACATTAAGGATACACACTGGTTATACCTTTACTGCATGTGTATTGCACAGTACAAGCCCAGCGCTATAGGACATGATCCCAGGCGTTGGGTATCCTTCTAGAAAGGCTTGCACTGCTAAAAAACAACAACTTAGCATTTGAATCATTTGCGTTTGCGAGACCGTTGATGTTAGTATAGACAATAACGCTCCACACACGCTCTATGTACTATGAAGCAGTTTCAAGTGACACAACCCCTCTGTTTATGGCTCGACTGCATATATATCACAGTTTCCCTCTTGAAGCAACACAAACACGTGGCTGCTGATACAATCAGACGTGCATCACGATACATACATTAAGGATACACACTGGTTATACCTTTACTGCATGTGTATTGCACAGTACAAGTCCAGCGCTATAGGACATGATCCCAGGCGTTGGGTATCCTTCTAGAAAGGCTTGCACTGCTAAAAAGCAACAACTTAGCGTTTGAAATATCTGCGTTTGTAAGACCGTTGATGTTAGTATAGACAATAACGCTCTACACACGCTCTATGTACTATGAAGCAGTTTCAAGTGACACAACCACTCTGTTTATGGCTCGACTGCATATATATCACAGTTTAACTCTTGAAGCAAGACAAACACGTGGCTGCTGATACAATCAGACGTGCATCACGATCCATACATCAAGGATACACACTGGTTATACCTTTACTGCATGAGTATTGCACAGTACAAGCCCAGCGCTATAGGACATGATCCCAGGCGTTGGGTATCCTTCTAGAAAGGCTTGCACTGCTAAAAAGCAACAACTTAGCGTTTAAAATATCTGCGTTTGCGAGACCGTTGATGTTAGTATAGACAATAACGCTCCACACACGCTCTATGTACTATGAAGCAGTTTCAAGTGACACAACCCCTCTGTTTATGGCTCGACTGCATATATATCACAGTTTCCCTCTTGAAGCAACACAAACACGTGGCTGCTGATACAATCAGACGTGCATCACTATACAGACATTAAGGATACATACCGGCTATACCTTTACAGCATGTGTATTGCACAGTACAAGCCCAGCGCTATAGGACATGATACCAGGCGTTGGGTATCATTCTAGAAAGGCTTGCACTGCAAAAAAGCAACAACTTAGCGTTTAAAATATCTGCGTTTGTAAGACCGTTGATGTTAGTATAGACAATAACGCTCTACACACGCTCTATGTACTATGAAGCAGTTTCAAGTGACACAACCCCTCGGTTTATGGCTCGACTGCATATATATCACAGTTTCCCTCTTGAAGCAAGACAAACACGTGGCTGCTGATACAATCAGACGTGCATCACGATCCATACATCAAGGATACACACTGGTTATACCTTTACTGCATGAGTATTGAACAGTACAAGGCCAGCGCTATAGAACATGATCCCAGGCGTTGGGTATCCTTCTAGAAAGGCTTGCACTGCTAAAAAGCAACAACATAGCGTTTAAAATATCTGCGTTTGCGAGACCGTTGATGTTAGTATAGACAATAACGCTCCACACACGCTCTATGTACTATGAAGCAGTTTCAAGTGACACAACCCCTCTGTTTATGGCTCGACTGCATATATATCACAGTTTCCCTCTTGAAGCAAGACAAACACGTGGCTGCTGATACAATCAGACGTGCATCACGATCCATACATCAAGGATACACACTGGTTATACCTTTACTGCATGAGTATTGCACAGTACAAGGCCAGCGCTATAGGACATGATCCCAGGCGTTGGGTATCCTTCTAGAAAGGCTTGCACTGCTAAAAAGCAACAACATAGCGTTTAAAATATCTGCGTTTGCGAGACCGTTGATGTTAGTATAGACAATAACGCTCCACACACGCTCTATGTACTATGAAGCAGTTTCAAGTGACACAACCCCTCTGTTTATGGCTCGACTGCATATATATCACAGTTTACCTCTAGAAGCAACACAAACACGTGGCTGCTGATACAATCAGACGTGCATCACGATACAGACATTAAGGATACACACTGGCTTTACCTTTACTGCATGTGTATTGCACACTACATGCCCAGCTCTATAGGACACGTTCCCAGGCGTTGGGTTTCCTCTAGAAAGGCTTGCACGGCTAAGAAGTAACAACTAGCGTTCAGATCATCTGCGTTTATAAGACCGTTGATGTTAGTATAGGCAATAACGCTCTACACACGCTCTATGTACTAAGAAGCAGTTTCAAGTGAACCAACCACTCTGTTTATAGCTCGACTGCTTATATATCACAGTTTACCTCTAGAAGCAACACAAACACGTGGCTGCTGATACAATCAGACGTGCATCACGATACAGACATTAAGGATACACACTGGTTATACCTTTACTGCATGTGTATTGCACAGTACAAGCTCAGCGCTATAGGACATAATCCCAGGCGTTGGGTATCCTTCTAGAAAGGCTTGCACTGCTAAAAAGCAACAACTTAGCGTTTTAAATATCTGCGTTTGTAAGACCGTTGATGTTAGTATAGACAATAACGCTCTACACACGCTCTATGTACTATGAAGCAGTTTCAAGTGACACAACCCCTCGGTTTATGGCTCGACTGCATATATATCACAGTTTCCCTCTTGAAGCAAGACAAACACGTGGCTGCTGATACAATCAGACGTGCATCACGATCCATACATCAAGGATACACACTGGTTATACCTTTACTGCATGAGTATTGCACAGTACAAGGCCAGCGCTATAGGACATGATCCCAGGCGTTGGGTATCCTTCTAGAAAGGCTTGCACTGCTAAAAAGCAACAACTTAGCGTTTAAAATATCTGCGTTTGTAAGACCGTTGATTTTAGTATAGACAATAACGCTCTACACACGCTCTATATACTATGAAGCAGTTTCAAGTGACACAACCCCTCTGTTTATGGCTCGACTGCATATATATCACAGTTTCCCTCTTGAAGCAACACAAACACGTGGCTGCTGATACAATCAGACGTGCATCACGATACATACATTAAGGATACACACTGGTTATACCTTTAATGCATGTGTATTGCACAGTACAAGCCCAGCGCTATAGGACATGATCCCAGGCGTTGGGTATCCTTCTAGAAAGGCTTGCACTGCTAAAAAGCAACAACTTAGCGTTTAAAATATCTGCGTTTGTAAGACCGTTGATGTTAGTATAGACAATAACGCTCTACACACGCTCTATGTACTATGAAGCAGTTTCAAGTGACACAACCCCTCTGTTTATGGCTCGACTGCATATATATCACAGTTTCCCTCTAGAAGCAACACAAACACGTGGCTGCTGATACAATCAGACGTGCATCACTATACAGACATTAAGGATACACACTGGCTATACCTTTACAGCATGTGTATTGCACAGTACAAGCCCAGCGCTCTAGGACATGATCCCAGGCGTTGGGTTTCCTTCTAGAAAGGCTTGCACTGCTAGGAAGCTAACTTAGCAGTTGAATCATCTGCGTTTGCGAGACCGTTGATGTTAGTATAGACAATAACGCTCTACACACGCTCTATGCACTATGAAGCAGTTTCAAATGACACAACTCCTCTGTTTATGGCTCGACTGCATATATATCACAGTTTCCCTCTAGAAGCAACACAAACACGTGGCTGCTGATACAATCAGACGTGCATCACGATACATACATTAAGGATACACACTGGTTATACCTTTACTGCATGTGTGTTGAACAGTACAAGCACAGGGCTATAGGACACGATTCCAGGCATTGGGTTTCCTTCTAGAATAGCTTTCACTGCTAAGAAGTAACAACATAGCAGTTGAATCATCTGCGTTTGTAATACGGTTGATGCTAGTATAGACAATAACGCTCTACACACGCTTTATGTACTATGAAGCAGTTTCAAGTGAAACAACCCCTCTGTTTATGGCTCGACTGCGTATATATCACAGTAGCCCTCTAGAACAAACATAAACACGTGGCTGCTGATACAATCAGCCGTGCATCTCGATACATACATTATTTATACACACTGGTTATACCTTTACTGCATGTGTATTGCACAGAACAAGCACAGCCCTATAGGACAAGTTCTCAGGCGTTGGGTTTCCTTCTAGAAAGGCTTGCACTGCTAAGATGTAACAACTTAGCAGTTGAATCATCCGCGTTTGCCAGACGGTTGTTGTTGGTATGGGCAATAACGCCCTACACACGCTCTATGTACTATGAAGCAGTTTCAAGTGACAACCCCTCTGTTTATGGCTCGACTGCATATATATCACAGTTTCCCTCTTGAAGCAACACAAACACGTGGCTGCTGATACAATCAGACGTGCATCACGATACATACATTAAGGATACACACTGGTTATACCTTTACTGCATGTGTATTGCACAGTACAAGCCCAGCGCTATAGGACACTATCCCAGGCGTTGGGTGTCCTTCTAGAAAGGCTTGCACTGCTAAGATATAACAACTTAGCAGTTGAATCATCCGCGTTTGCCAGACGGTTGTTGTTGGTATGGGCAATAACGCCCTACACACGCTCTATGGACTATGAAGTACTTTCAAGTGAGACAACCACTCTGTTTATGGCTCGACTGCTTATATATCACAGTTTCGCTTTAGAAACAACACAAACACGTGGCTGCTGATACAATCAGACGTGCATCACGATACATACATTAAGGATACACACTGGTTATACCTTTACTGCATGTGTATTGCACAGTACAAGCACAGCGCAATAGGACACGATCCCAGGCGTTGGGTTTCCTTCTAGAAAGGCTTGCACGGCAAAAAGTAACAACTAGCGTTTGAATCATCTGCGTTTTGAAGACCGTTGATGTTAGTATAGGCAATAACGCTCTACACACGCTCTATGTACTATGAAGCAGTTTCAAGTGAACCAACCACTCTGTTTATGGCTCGACTACTTATATTTCACAGTTTCGCTCTAGAAGCAACACAAACACGTGGCTGCTGATACAATCAGACGTGCATCACGATACATACATTAAGGATACACACTGGTTATACCTTTACTGCATGTGTATTGCACAGGACAAGCCCAGCGATATAGGACACGATCCCAGGCGTTGGGTTTCGTTCTAGAAAGGCTTGCACTGCTAAGAAGTAACAACTTAGCGTTTGAACCCTCTGCGTTTATAAGACCGTTGATGTTAGTATAGGCAATAACGCTCTACACACGCTCTATGTAATATGAAGCAGCTTCAAGTGAACCAACCACTCTGTTTATGGCTCGACTGCTTATATATCACAGTTTCGCTCTAGAAGCAACACAAACACGTGGCTGCTGATACAATCAGACGTGCATTATGATACAAACATTAAGGATACACACTGGTTATACCTTTACTGCATGTGTATTGCACAGTACAAACTCAGCGCTATAGGACACGATCTCAGGCGTTGGGTTTTCTTCTAAAAAGGCTTGCACGGCTAAGTAGTTACAACTTAGCGTTTTAACCCTCTGAGTTTATAAGACCTTTGATGTTAGTATAGGCAATATCGCTCTACACACGCTCTATGTAATATGAATCAGCTTCAAGTGAACCAACCTCTCTGTTTATGGCTCGACTGCTTATATATCACAGTTTCGCTCTAGTAGCAACACAAACACGTGGCTGCTGATACAATCAGCCGTGCATCACGATACATACATTAAGGATACACACTGGTTATACCTTTACTGCATGTGTATTGCACAGAACAAGCACAGCGCTATAGGACACGATCTCAGGCGTTGGGTTTCCTACTAGAAAGGCTTGCACTGCTTAGAAGAAACAACATGGAGTTTGAAACAACCGCGTTTGCAGGACGATTGATGTTAGTATAGGCGTTAGGCAAGCCTGTGCACCTTATACATCAGTTCTGCCCAAGCGTTGAGAAAGGATACAAAATTGTCGAATTTCCACTTCCAATATTATATTGTCCTCTCAGTGTCCAGACGATAATCAATATAACCATAAAAGTACTGGATCAAGACGAAAGACTAATCGATTTTAGAGGTAAAACTATAACCGTTCAAATGGTGATTAGATATGATAAAGAAGTTCCAAACCAAAAGTCTTATAAAGAGAAAAAACATGGATCCAAACATACTATGCAAAATACATTAAAAGCGTTAATATCTAAGAATCATAACGTGTGTGATGATACAATCAGACGTGCATTACGATACAGACAATAAGGATACACACTGGTTATACCTTTCCTGCATGTGTATTGCACAGTACAGGCACAACGCTATAGGACACGATCCCAGGCGTTGGGTTCCTTCTAGAAAGGCTTGCACTGCTAAGAAGTAACAACTTAGCGTTTGAAACATCTGCGTTTGTAAGACCGTAGATGCTAGCATAGGCAGTAACGCTCTACACACGCCCTATGTACTATGAAGTAGTTTCAAGTGAGACAACCCCTCTGTTTATGGCTCGACTGCATATATATCACAGTTTCCATCTAGAAGCAACACAAGCACGTGGCTGCTGATACAATCAGAAGTGCATCACGATACAGACATCAAGGATACACACTGGTTATACCTTTACTGCATGTGTATTGCACAGTACAAGCCCAGCGATATAGGACACGATCCCAGGCGTTGGGTTTCCATCTAGTAAGGCTTGCACTGCTAAGAAGTAACAACTTAGCGTTTGAACCCTCTGCGTTTATAAGACCGTTGATGTTAGTATAGGCAATAACGCTCTACACACGCTCTATGTAATATGAAGCAGCTTCAAGTGAACCAACCACTCTGTTTATGGCTCGACTGCTTATATATCACAGTTTCCCATTAGAAACGACACAAACACGTGGCTGCTGATACAATCAGACGTGCATTATGATACATACATTAAGGATACACACTGTTTATACCTTTACTGCATGTGTATTGAATAGTACAAGCACAGTGCTATAGGACACGATCTCAGGCGTTGGGTTTTCTTCTAGAAAGGCTTGCACTGCTAAGATATAACAACTTAGCAGTTGAATCATCAGCGTTTGCCAGACGGTTGTTGTTGGTATGGGCAATAACGCCCTACACACGCTCTATAGACTATGAAGTACTTTCAAGTGAGACAACCACTCTGTTTATGGCTCGACTGCTTATATATCACAGTTTCCCTCTAGAAGCAACACAAACACGTAGCTGCTGATACAATGAGACGTGCATCACGATACAGACATTAAGGATACACACTGGCTTTACCTTTACTGCATGTGTATTGCACACTACATGCCCAGCGCTATAGGACACGACCCCACGCGTTAGGTTTCCTTCTAGAAAGGCTTGCACGGCTAAGAAGTAACAACTAGCGTTTGAATCATCTGCGTTTTGAAGACCGTTGATGTTAGTATAGGCAATAACGCTCTACACACGCTCTATGTACTATGAAGCAGTTTCAAGTGAAACAACCCCTCTGTTTATGGCTCGACTGCATATATATTACAGTTTCCCTCTAGAAGCAACACAAGCACGTGGCTGATAATACAACCAGACGTGCATTATGATACAGACATTAAGGATACACACTGGTTATACCTTTACTGCATGTGTATTGCACAGTACAAGCCCAGCGCTATAGGACACTATCCCAGGCGTTGGGTTTCCTTCTAGAAAGGCTTGCACGGCTAAGAAGTAACAACTAGCGTTTGAATCATCTGCGTTTTGAAGACCGTTGATGTTAGTATAGGCAATAACGCTCTACACACGCTCTATGTACTATGAAGCAGTTTCAAGTGACCCAACCACTCTGTTTATGGCTCGACTGCTTATATATCACAGTTTCGCTCTAGAAGCAACACAAACACGTGGCTGCTGATACAATCAGACGTGCATCACGATACATACATTAAGGATACACACTGGTTATACCTTTACTGCATGTGTATTGCACAGGACAAGCCCAGCGATATAGGACACGATCCCAGGCGTTGGGTTTCGTTCTAGAAAGGCTTGCACTGCTAAGAAGTAACAACTTAGCGTTTGAACCCTCTGCGTTTATAAGACCGATGATGTTAGTATAGGCAATAACGCTCTACACACGCTCTATGTAATATGAAGCAGCTTCAAGTGAACCAACCACTCTGTTTATGGCTCGACTGCTTATATATCACAGTTTCGCTCTAGAAGCAACACAAACACGTGGCTGCTGATACAATCAGTTTCGCTTTAGAAACAACACAAACACGTGGCTGCTGATACAATCAGACGTGCATTATGATACAAACATTAAGGATACACACTGGTTATACCTTTACTGCATGTGTATTGCACAGTACAAGCCCAGCGTTATAGGACACTATCCCAGGCGTTGGGTTTCCTTCTAGAAAGGCTTGCACTGCTAAGAAGTAACAACTTAGCGTTTGAACCCTGTGCGTTTATAAGACCGTTGATGTTAGTATAGGCAACAACGCTCTACACACGCTCTATGTAATATGAAGCAGCTTCAAGTGAACCAACCACTCTGTTTATGGCTCGACTGCTTATATATCACAGTTTCCCTTTAGAAGCAACACAAACACGTGGCTGCTGATACAATGAGACGTGCATCAGGATACAGACATTAAGGATACACACTGGCTTTACCTTTACTGCATGTGTATTGCACACTACATGCCCAGCGCTATAGGACACGATCCCAGGCGTTAGGTTTCCTTCTAGAAAGGCTTGCACGGCTAAGAAGTAACAACTAGCGTTTGAATCATCTGCGTTTATAAGACCGTTGATGTTAGTATAGGCAATAACGCTCTACACACGCTCTATGTACTATGAAGCAGTTTCAAGTGAACCAACCACTCTGTTTATGGTTCGACTGCTTATATATCACAGTTTCCCTCTAGAAGCAACACAAACACGTGGCTGCTGATTTAATGAGACGTGCATCACGATACAGACATTAAGGATACACACTGGCTTTACCTTTACTGCATGTGTATTGCACACTACATGCCCAGCGCTATAGGACACGATCCCAGGCGTTGGGTTTTCTTCTAGAAAGGCTTGCACGGCTAAGAAGTAACAACTAGCGTTTGAATCATCTGCGTTTTGAAGACCGTTGATGTTAGTATAGGCAATAACGCTCTACACACGCTCTATGTACTATGAAGCAGTTTCAAGTGAACCAACCACTCTGTTTATGGCTCGACTGCTTATATATCACAGTTTCGCTCTAGAAGCAACACAAACACGTGGCTGCTGATACAATCAGACGTGTATTATGATACATACATTAAGGATACACACTGGTTATACCTTTACTGCATGTGTATTGCACAGTACAAGACCAGCGCTATAGGACACTATCCCAGGAGTTGGGTTTCCTTCTAGAATGGCTTGCACTGCTAAGAAGTAACAACTTAGCAGTTGAATCATCTACGTTTGCGAGACCGTTGATGTTAGTATAGACAATAACGCTCTACACACGCTCTATGTACTATGAAGCAGTTTCAAGTGAAACAACCACTCTGTTTATGGCTCGACTGCATATATATCACAGTTTCCATCTAGAAGCAACACAAGCACGTGGCTGATGATACATTCAGACGTGCATTATGATACAGACATTAAGGATACACACTGGTTATACCTTTACTGCATGTGTATTGCACAGTACAAGCCCAGCGCTATAGGACACTATCCCAGGCGTTGGGTTTCCTTCTAGAAAGGCTTGCACTGCTAAGATATAACAACTTCGCAGTTGAATCATCCGCGTTTGCCAGACGGTTGATGTTGGTATGGGCAATAACGCCCTACACACGCTCTATGGACTATGAAGTACTTTCAAGTGAGACAACCACTCTGTTTATGGCTCGATTGCTTATATATCACAGTTTCGCTTTAGAAACAACACAAACACGTGGCTGCTGATACAATCAGACGTGCATCACGATACATACATTAAGGATACACACTGGTTATACCTTTACTGCATGTGTATTGCACAGTACAAGCCCAGCGATATAGGACAAGATCCCTGGCGTTGGGTTTCCTTCTAGAAAGGCTTGCACTGCTAAGAAGTAACAACTTAGCGTTTGAACCCTCTGCGTTTATAAGACCGTTGATGTTAGTATAGGCAATAACGCTCTACACACGCTCTATGTAATATGAAGCAGCTTCAAGTGAACCAACCACTCTGTTTATGGCTCGACTGCTTATATATCACAGTTTCCTTTTGAAGCAACACAAACACGTGGCTGCTGATACAATGAGACGTGCATCACGATACAGACATTAAGGATACACACTGGCTTTACCTTTACTGCATGTGTATTACACACTACATGCCCAGCGCTATAGGACACAATCCCAGGCGTTAGGTTTCCTTCTAGAAAGGCTTGCACGGCTAATAAGTAACAACTAGCGTTTGAATCATCTGCGTTTTGAAGACCGTTGATGTTAGTATAGGCAGTAACGCTCTACACACGCTCTATGTACTATGAAGCAGTTTCAAGTGAACCAACCACTCTGTTTATGGCTCGACTGCTTATATATCACAGTTTCGCTCTAGAAGCAACACAAACACGTGGCTGCTGATACAATCAGACGTGCATCACGATACATACATTAAGGATACACACTGGTTATACCTTTACTGCATGTGAATTGCACAGTACAAGCCAAGCGATATAGGACACGATCCCAGGCGTTGGGTTTCGTTCTAGAAAGGCTTGCACTGCTAAGAAGTAACAACTTAGCGTTTGAACCCTCTGCGTTTATAAGACCGTTGATGTTAGTATAGGCAATAACGCTCTACACACGCTCTATGTAATATGAAGCAGCTTCAAGTGAACCAACCACTCTGTTTATGGCTCGACTGCTTATATATCACAGTTTCCCTTTAGAAACAACACAAACACGTGGCTGCTGATACAATCAGACGTGCATTATGATACATACATTAAGGATACACACTGGTTATACCTTTACTGCATGTGTATTGCACAGTACAAGCCCAGCGCTATAGGACACTATCCCAGGCGTTGGGTTTCCTTCTAGAAAGGCTTGCACTGCTAAGATATAACAACTTAGCAGTTGAATCAGCCGCGTTTGCCAGACGGTTGTTGTTGGTATGGGCAATAACGCCCTACACACGCTCTATGGACTATGAAGTACTTTCAAGTGAGACAACCACTCTGTTTATGGCTCGATTGCTTATATATCACAGTTTCGCTTTAGAAACAACACAAACACGTGGCTGCTGATACAATCAGACGTGCATCACGATACATACATTAAGGATACACACTGGTTATACCTTTACTGATTGTGAATTGCACAGTACAAGCCAAGCGATATAGGACACGATCCCAGGCGTTGGGTTTCGTTCTAGAAAGGCTTGCACTGCTAAGAAGTAACAACTTAGCGTTTGAACCCTCTACGTTTATAAGACCGTTGATGTTAGTATAGGCAATAACGCTCTACACACGCTCTATGTAATATGAAGCAGTTTCAAGTGAACCAACCACTCTGTTTATGGCTCGACTGCTTATATATCACAGTTTCGCTTTAGAAACAACACAAACACGTGGCTGCTGATACAATCAGACGTGCATCACGATACATACATTAAGGATACACACTGGTTATACCTTTACTGCATGTGTATTGCACAGTACAAGCCCAGCGGTATAGGACATGATCCCAGGCGTTGGGTTTCCTTCTAGAAAGGCTTGCACTGCTAAGAAGTAACAACTTAGCAGTTGAATCATCTGCATTTGCGAGACCGTTGTTGTTAGTATAGGCAATAACGCTCTACACACGCTCTATGTACTATGAAGCAGTTTCAAGTGAACCAACCACTCTGTTTATGGCTCGACTGCATATATATCACAGTATCCATCTAGAACAAACATAAACACGTGGCTGCTGATACAATCAGACATGCATTATGATACATACATTAAGGATACACACTGGTTATACCTTTACTGCATGTGTATTGCACAGTACAAGCCCAGCGCTATAGGACACTATCCCAGGCGTTGGGTTTCCTTCTAGAATATCTTGCACTGCTAAGAAGTAACAACTTAGCAGTTGAATTATCTGCGTTTGCGAGACCGTTGATGTTAGTATAGACAATAACGCTCTACACACGCTCTATGTAGTATGAAGCAGTTTCAAGTGAAACAACCCCTCTGTATATGGCTCGACTGCATATATATCACAGTTTCCATCTAGAAGCAACACAAGCACGTGGCTGATGATACAATCAGACGTGCATTATGATACAAACATTAAGGATACACACTGGTTATACCTTTACTGCATGTGTATTGCACAGTACAAGCCCAGCGCTATAGGACACTATCCCAGGCGTTGGGTTTCCTTCTAGAAAGGCTTGCACTGCTAAGAACTAACAACTTAGCAGTTGAATCATCTACGTTTGCGAGACCGTTGATGTTAGTATAGGCAATAACGCTCTACACACGCTCTATGTACTATGAAGCAGTTTCAAGTGAACCAACCACTCTGTTTATGGCTCGACTGCTTATATATCACAGTTTCGCTCTAGAAGCAACACAAACACGTGGCTGCTGATACAATCAGACGTGCATCACGATACATACATTAAGGATACACACTGGTTATACCTTTACTGCATGTGTATTGCACAGTACAAGCACAGCGCTATAGGACACAATCCAGGCGTTGGGTTTCCTTCTAGAAAGGCTTGCACTGCTAAGAAGTAACAACTTAGCGTTTGAAATATCTGTGTTTGTAAGACCGTTCATGTTAGTATAGACAATAACGCTCTACACACGCTTTATGTACTATGAAGCAGTGGCAAGTGACACAACCCCTCTGTTTATGGCTCGACTGCATATATATCACAGTTTCCATCTAGAAGCAACACGCTCTATGGACTATGAAGTACTTTCAAGTGAGACAACCACTCTGTTTATGGCTCGACTGCTTATATATCACAGTTTCGCTTTAGAAACAACACAAACACGTGGCTGCTGATACAATCAGACGTGCATCACGATACATACATTAAGGATACACACTGGTTATACCTTTACTGCATGTGTATTGCACAGTACAAGCACAGCGCAATAGGACACGATCCCAGGCGTTGGGATTCCTTCTAGAAAGGCTTGCACGGCTAAAAAGTAACAACTAGCGTTTGAATCACTACATAGTCCATAGAGCGCGTGTAGGGCGTTATTGCCCATACCAACAACCGTCTGGCAAACGCGGATGATTCAACTGCTAAGTTGTTATATCTTAGCAGTGCAAGCCTTTCTAGAAGGAATCCCAACGCCTGGGATAGTGTCCTATAGCGCTGGGCTTGTACTGTGCAATACACATGCAGTAAAGGTATAACCAGTGTGTATCCTTAATGTCTGTATCATAATGCACGTCTGATTGTATCATCAGCCACGTGCTTGTGTTGCTTCTAGATGGAAACTGTGATATATATGCAGTCGAGCCATAAACAGAGGGGTTGTGTCACTTGACACTGCTTCATAGTACATAAAGCGTGTGTAGAGCGTTATTGTCTATACTAACATCAACGGTCTTACAAACACAGATATTTCAAACGCTAAGTTGTTACTTCTTAGCAGTGCAAGCCTTTCTAGAAGGAAACCCAACGCCTGGATTGTGTCCTATAGCGCTGTGCTTGTTCTGTGCAATACACATGCAGTAAAGGTATAACCAGTGTGTATCCTTAATGTATGTATCGTGATGCACGTCTGATTGTATCAGCAGCCACGTGTTTGTGTTGCTTCTAGAGCGAAACTGTGATATATAAGCAGTCGAGCCATAAACAGAGTGGTTGGTTCACTTGAAACTGCTTCATAGTACATAGAGCGTGTGTAGAGCGTTATTGCCTATACTAACATCAACGGTCTCGCAAACGTAGATGATTCAACTGCTAAGTTGTTACTTCTTAGCAGTGCAAGCCTTTCTAGAAGGAAACCCAACGCCTGGGATAGTGTCCTATAGCGCTGGGCTTGTACTGTGCAATACACATGCAGTAAAGGTATAACCAGTGTGTATCCTTAATGTCTGTATCATAATGCACGTCTGATTGTATCATCAGCCACTTGCTTCTAGATGGAAACTGTGATATATATGCAGTCGAGCCATATACAGAGGGGTTGTTTCACTTGAAACTGCTTCATACTACATAGAGCGTGTGTAGAGCGTTATTGTCTATACTAACATCAACGGTCTTACAAACACAGATATTTCAAACGCTAAGTTGTTACTTCTTAGCAGTGCAAGCCTTTCTAGAAGGAAACCCAACGCCTGGATTGTGTCCTATAGCGCTGTGCTTGTACTATGCAATACACATGCAGTAAAGGTATAAACAGTGTGTATTCTTAATGTCTGTATCGTGATGCACGTCTCATTGTATCAGCAGCCACGTGTTTATGTTTGTTCTAGATGGATACTGTGATATATATGCAGTCGAGCCATAAACAGAGGGGTTGTTTCACTTGAAACTGCTTCATAGTACATAGAGCGTGTGTAGAGCGTTATTGCCTATACTAACAACAACGGTCTCGCAAATGCAGATGATTCAACTGCTAAGTTGTTACTTCTTAGCAGTGCAAGCCTTTCTAGAAGGAAACCCAACGCCTGGGATCATGTCCTATACCGCTGGGCCTGTACTGTGCAATACACATGCAGTAAAGGTATAACCAGTGTGTATCCTTAATGTCTGTATCATAATGCACGTCTGATTGTATCATCAGCCACGTGCTTGTGTTGCTTCTAGAGCGAAACTGTGATATATAAGCAGTCGAGCCATAAACAGAGTGGTTGGTTCCCTTGAAACTGCTTCATGGTACATAGAGCGTGTGTAGAGCGTTATTGCCTATACTAAGTTGTTACATCTTAGCAGTGCAAGCCTTTCTAAAAGGAAACCCAACGCCTGGATTGTGTCCTATAGCGCTGAGCTTGTTCTGTGCAATACACATGCAGTAAAGGTATAACCAGTGTGTATCCTTAATGTATGTGTTATGATGCACATCTGATTGTACAATCAGCCACGTGTTTGTGTTGTTTCTAGAGAGAAACTGTGATATATAAGCAGTCGAACCATAAACAGAGGAGTTGTCTCACTTGAAACTACTTCATAGTACATAGAGCGTGTGTAGAGCGTTACTGCCTATACCAACAACAACCGTCTGGCAAACGCCGATGATTCAACTGCTAAGTTGTTACTTCTAAGCAGTGCAAGCCTTTCTAGATGGAAACCCAACGCCTGGGATCATGTCCTATACCGCTGGGCTTGTCCTGTGCAATACACATGCAGTAAAGGTATAACCAGTGTGTATCCTTAATGTATGTATCATAATGCACGTCTGATTGTATCAGCAGCCACGTGTTTGTGTTGCTTCTAGAGCGAAACTGTGATATATAAGCAGTCGAGCCATAAACAGGGTGGTTGTCTCACTTGAAAGTACTTCTTAGTCCATAGAGCGTGTGTAGGGCGTTATTGCCTATACTAACATCAACGGTCTTCAAAACGCAGATGATTCAAAGCCATAAACAGAGTGGTTGGTTCACTTGAAACTGCTTCATAGTACATAGAGCGTGTGTAGAGCGTTATTGCCTATACTAACATCAACGGTCTTCAAAACGCAGATGATTCAAACGCTAGTTGTTACTTCTTAGCCGTGCAAGCCTTTCTAGAAGGAAACCTAACGCCTGAGATCGTGTCCTATAGCGCTGGGCATGTAGTGTGCAATACACATGCAGTAAAGGTAAAGCCAGTGTGTATCCTTAATGTCTGTATCGTGATGCACGTCTCATTGTATCAGCAGCCACGTGTTTGTGGTGCTTCTAAAGGGAAACTGTGATATATAAGCAGTCGAGCCATAAACAGAGTGGTTGGTTCACTTGAAGCTGCTTCATATTACATAGAGCGTGTGTAGAGCGTTATTGCCTATACTAACATCAACGGTCTTATAAACGCAGAGGTTTCAAACGCTAAGTTGTTACTTCTTAGCAGGGCAAGCCTTTCTAGAAGGAAACCCAACGCCTGGGATAGTGTCCTATAACGCTGGGCTTGTACTGTGCAATACACATGCAGTAAAGGTATAACCAGTGTGTATCCTTAATGTTCGTATCATAATGCACGTCTGATTGTATCATCAGCCACGTGCTTGTGTTGCTTCTAGATGGAAACTGTGATATATATGCAGTTGAGCCATAAACAGAGGGGTTGTTTCACTTGAAACTGCTTCATAGTACATAGAGCGTGTGTAGAGCGTTATTGTCTATACTAACATTGACGGTCTCGCAAACGTAGATGATTCAACTGCTAAGTTGTTACTTCTTTGCAGTGCAAGATATTCTAGAAGGAAACCCAACGCCTGGGATAGTGTCCTATAGCGCTGGGCTTGTACTGTGCAATACACATGCAGTAAAGGTATAACCAGTGTGTATCCTTAATGTTCGTATCATAATGCACGTCTGATTGTATCATCAGCCACGTGCTTGTGTTGCTTCTAGATGGAAACTGTGATATATATGCAGTTGAGCCATAAACAGAGGGGTTGTTTCACTTGAAACTGCTTCATAGTACATAGAGCGTGTGTAGAGCGTTATTGTCTATACTAACATTGACGGTCTCGCAAACGTAGATGATTCAACTGCTAAGTTGTTACTTCTTTGCAGTGCAAGATATTCTAGAAGGAAACCCAACGCCTGGGATAGTGTCCTATAGCGCTGGGCTTGTACTGTGCAATACACATGCAGTAAAGGTATAACCAGTGTGTATCCTTAATGTATGTATCATAATGCACGTCTGATTGTATCAGCAGCCACGTGTTTATGTTTGTTCTAGATGGATACTGTGATATATAAGCAGTCGATCCATAAACAGAGTTGTTGGTTCACTTGAAACTGCTTCATAGTACATAGAGCGTGTGTAGAGCGTTATTGCCTATACTAACATCAACGGTCTTCAAAACGCAGATGATTCAAACGCTAGTTGTTACTTTTTAGCCGTGCAAGCCTTTCTAGAAGGAAACCCAACGCCTGGGATCGTGTCCTATTGCGCTGTGCTTGTACTGTGCAATACACATGCAGTAAAGGTATAACCAGTGTGTATCCTTAATGTATGTATCGTCATGCACGTCTGATTGTATCATCAGCCACGTGCTTGTGTTGCTTCTAGATGGAAACTGTGATATATATGCAGTCGAGAGTAGTCGAGCCATAAACAGAGGGGTTGTTTCACTTGAAACTGCTTCATAGTACATAGGGCGTGTGTAGAGCGTTATTGTCTATACTAACATCAACGGTCTTATAAACGCAGAGGTTTCAAACGCTAAGTTGTTACTTCTTAGCAGTGCAAGCCATTCTAGAAGGAAAGCCAACGCCTGGAATAGTGTCCTATAGCGCTGGACTTGTCCTGTGCAATATACATGCAGTAAAGGTATAACCAGTATGTATCCTTAATGTATGTATCATAATGCACGTCTGATTGTATCAGCAGCCACGTGTTTGTGTTGCTTCTTGAGGGAAACTGTGATATATAAGCAGTCGAGGCATAAACAGAGTGGTTGGTTCACTTGAAACTGCTTCATAGTACATAGAGCGTGTGTAGAGCGTTATTGCCTATACTAACATCAACGGTCTACAAAACGCAGATGATTCAACTTAGCCTTGCAAGCCTTTCTAGAAGGAAACCTAACGCCTGGGATCGTGTCCTATAGCGCTGGGCATGTAGTGTGCAATACACATGCAGTAAAGGTATAACCAGTGTGTATCCTTAATGTATGTATCGTGATGCACGGCTGATTGTATCAGCAGCCACGTGTTTATGTTTGTTCTAGAGGGATACTGTGATATATAAGTAGTCGAGCCATAAACAGAGGGGTTGTTTCACTTGAATCTGCTTCATAGTACATAGTGCGTGTGTAGAGTGTTATTGCCTATACCAACATCAACGGTCTCTTAAACGCAGAGGTTTCAAACGCTAAGTTGTTACTTCTTAGCAGTGCAAGCCTTTCTAGAAGGAAACCCAACGCCTGGGATAGTGTCCTATAGCGCTGGGCTTGTACTGTGCAATACACATGCAGTAAAGGTATAACCAGTGTGTATCCTTAATGTCTGTATCATAATGCACGTCTGATTGTATCATCAGCCACGTGCTTGTGTTGCTTCTAGAGGGAAACTGTGATATATAAGCAGTCGAGCCATAAACAGAGTGGTTGGTTCACTTGAAACTGCTTCATAGTACATAGAACGTGTGTAGAGCGTTATTGTCTATACTAACATCAACGGTCTTCAAAACGCAGATGATTCAAACGCTAGTTGTTACTACTTAGCCGTGCAAGCCTTTCTAGAAGGAAACCTAACGCCTGGGATCGTGTCCTATAGCGCTGTGCTTGTACCGTGCAATACACATGCAGGAAAGGTATAACCAGTGTGTATCCTTATTGTCTGTATCGTGATGCACGTCTGATTGTATCATCAGCCACGTTATGATTCTTAGATATTAACGCTTTGAATGTATTTTGCATACTAAGTTTGGATCCATGTTTTTTTTTTATAAGACTTTTGGTTTGGAACTTCTTTATCATATCTAATCACCATTTGAACGGTTATAGTTTTACCTCTAAAATTGATTAGTCTTTCGTCTTGATGAAGTACTTTTATGGTTATATTGGTTATCGTCTGGACACTGAGAGGACAATATAATATTGGAAGTGGAGATTCGACAATCTTGTATCCTTTCTCAACGCTTGGGAAGAACTGATGTATAAAGTGCACAGGCTTGCCTAACGCCTATACTAACATCAACCGTCTTGCAAACGCGGTTGTTTCAAACTCCATGTTGTTTCTTCTAAGCAGTGCAAGCCTTTCTAGAAGGAAACCCAACGCCTGGGATCGTGTCCTATAGCGCTGGGCTTGTACTGTGCAATACACATGCAGTAAAGGTATAACCAGTGTGTATCCTTAATGTATGTATCGTGATGCACGTCTCATTGTATCAGCGGCCACGTGTTTGTGTTGCTTCTAGAGCGAAACTGTGATATATAAGCAGTCGAGCCATAAACAGAGTGGTTGGTTCACTTGAAACTGCTTCATAGTACATATAGCGTGTGTAGAGCGTTATTGCCTATACTAACATCAACGGTCTCCAAAACGCAGATGATTCAAACGCTAGTTGTTACTTTTTAGCCGTGCAAGCCTTTCTAGAAGGAAACCCAACGCCTGGGATCGTGTCCTATTGCGCTGTGCTTGTACTGTGCAATCAACATGCAGTAAAGGTATAACCAGTGTGTATCCTTAATGTATGTATCGTGATGCACGTCTGATTGTATCAGCAGCAACGTGTTTGTGTTGTTTCTAAAGCGAAACTGTGATATATAAGCAGTCGAGCCATAAACAGAGTGGTTGTCTCACTTGAAAGTACTTCATAGTCCATAGAGCGTGTGTAGGGCGTTATTGCCCATACCAACAACAACCGTCTGGCAAACGCGGATGATTCAACTGCTAAGTTGTTATATCTTAGCAGTGCAAGCCTTTCTAGAAGGAAACCCAACGCCTGGGATAGTGTCCTATAGCGCTGGGCTTGTACTGTGCAAAACACATGCAGTAAATGTATAACCAGTGTGTATCCTTAATGTCTGTATGATAATGCACGTCTGATTGTATCATCAGCCACGTGCTTGTGTTGCTTCTAGAGGGAAACTGTGATATATAAGCAGTCGAGCCATAAACAGAGTGGTTGGTTCACTTGAAACTGCTTCATAGTACATAGAACGTGTGTAGAGCGTTATTGCCTATACTAACATCAACGGTCTTCAAAACGCAGATGATTCAAACGCTAGTTGTTACTACTTAGCCGTGCAAGCCTTTCTAGAAGGAAACCTAACGCCTGGGATCGTGTCCTATAGCGCTGGGCATGTAGTGTGCAATACACATGCAGTAAATGTAAAGCCAGTGTGTATCCTTAATGTCTGTATCATAATGCACGTCTGATTGTATCATCAGCCACGTGCTTGTGTTGCTTCTAGATGGAAACTGTGATATATATATGCAGTCGAGCCATAAACAGAGGGGTTGTTTCACTTGAAACTGCTTCATAGTACATAGAGCGTGTGTAGAGCGTTATTGTCTATACTAGCATCAACGGTCTCGCAAACGTAGATGATTCAACTGCTAAGTTGTTACTTCTTAGCAGTGCAAGCCATTCTAGAAGGAAACCCAACGCCTGGGATAGTGTCCTATAGCGCTTGTCTGTGCAATACACATGCAGTAAAGGTATAACCAGTGTGTATCCTTAATGTATGTATCATAATGCACGTCTGATTGTATCAGCAGCCACGTGTTTGTGTTGCTTCTAGAGCGAAACTGTGATATATAAGCAGTCGAGCCATAAACAGGGTGGTTGTCTCACTTGAAAGTACTTCATAGTCCGTAGAGCGTGTGTAGGGCGTTATTGCCCATACCAACAACAACCGTCTGGCAAACGCGGATAATTCAACTGCTAAGTTGTTACATCTTAGCAGTGCAAGCCTTTCTAAAAGGAAACCCAACGCCTGGATTGTGTCCTATAGCGCTGAGCTTGTTCTGTGCAATACACATGCAGTAAAGGTATAACCAGTGTGTATCCTTAATGTATGTATCGTGATGCACGTCTGATTGTATCAGCAGCCACGTGCTTGTGTTGCTTCTAGATGGAAACTGTGATATATATGCAGTCGAGCCATAAACAGAGGGGTTGTGTCACTTGACACTGCTTCATAGTACATAAAGCGTGTGTAGAGCGTTATTGTCTATACTAACATCAACGGTCTTACAAATACAGATATTTCAAACGTTAAGTTGTTACTTCTTAGCAGTGCAAGCCTTTCTAGAAGGAAACCCAACGCCTGAGATCGTGTCCTATTGCGCTGTGCTTGTACTGTGCAATACACATGCAGTAAAGGTATAACCAGTGTGTATCCTTAATGTCTGTATCATAATGCACGTCTGATTGTATCAGCAGCCACGTGTTTGTGTTGTTTCTAAAGGGAAACTGTGATATATAAGCAGTCGAGCCATAAACAGAGTGGTTGGTTCACTTGACACTGCTTCATAGTACATAGAGCGTGTGTAGAGCGTTATTGCCTATACTAACATCAACGGTCTTATAAACGCAGAGGGTTCAAACGCTAAGTTGTTACTTCTTAGCAGTGGAAGCCTTTCTAGAACGAAACCCAACGCCTGGGATAGTGTCCTATAGCGCTGGGCTTGTACTGTGCAATACACATGCAGTAAAGGTATAACCAGTGTGTATCCTTAATGTATGTATCATAATGCACGTCTGATTGTATCAGCAGCCACGTGTTTATGTTTGTTCTATATGGATACTGTGATATATATGCAGTCGAGCCATATACAGAGGGGTTGTGTCACTTGACACTGCTTCATAGTACATAAAATGTGTGTAGAGCGTTATTGTCTATACTAACATCAACGGTCTTACAAACACAGATATTTCAAACGCTAAGTTGTTACTTCTTAGCAGTGCAAGCCTTTCTAGAAGGAAACCCAACGCCTGGATTGTGTCCTATAGCGCTGTGCTTGTACTGTGCAATACACATGCAGTAAAGGTATAACCAGTGTGTATCCTTAATGTATGTATCGTGATGCACGTCTGATTGTATCAGCAGCCACGTGTTTGTGTTGTTTCTAGAGCGAAACTGTGATATATAAGCAGTCGAGCCATAAACAGAGTGGTTGGTTCCCTTGAAACTGCTTCATAGTACATAGAGCGTGTGTAGAGCGTTATTGCCTATACTAACATCAACGGTCTTCAAAACGCAGATGATTCAAACGCTAGTTGTTACTTATTAGCCGTGCAAGCCTTTCTAGAAGGAAACCTAACGCCTGGGATCGCGTCCTATAGCGCTGGGCATGTAGTGCCAGTGTGTATCCTTAATGTCTGTATCGTGATGCACGTCTCTTTGTATCAGCAGCCATGTGTTTGTGTTGCTTCTAAAGGGAAACTGTGATATATAAGCAGTCGAGCCATAAACAGAGTGGTTGGTTCACTTGAAGCTGCTTCATATTACATAGAGCGTGTGTAGAGCGTTATTGCCTATACTAACATCAACGGTCTTATAAACGCAGAGGGTTCAAACGCTAAGTTGTTACTTCTTAGCAGTGCAAGCCTTTCTAGAAGGAAACCCAATGCCAGGGCTCGTGTCCTATATCGCTGGGCATGTAGTGTGCAATACACATGCAGTAAATGTAAAGCCAGTGTGTATCCTTAATGTCTGTATCATAATGCACGTCTGATTGTATCATCAGCCACGTGCTTGTGTTGCTTCTAGATGGAAACTGTGATATATATATGCAGTCGAGCCATAAACAGAGGGGTTGTTTCACTTGAAACTGCTTCATAGTACATAGAGCGTGTGTAGAGCGTTATTGTCTATACTAGCATCAACGGTCTCGCAAACGTAGATGATTCAACTGCTAAGTTGTTACTTCTTAGCAGTGCAAGCCATTCTAGAAGGTAGCCCAACGCCTGGGATAGTGTCCTATAGCGCTGGGCTTGTCCTGTGCAATACACATGCAGTAAAGGTATAACCAGTGTGTATCCTTAATGTATGTATCGTGATGCACGTCTGATTGTATCAGCAGCCACGTGTTTGTGTTGTTTCTAAAGCGAAACTGTGATATATATGCAGTCGAGCCATAAACAGAGGGGTTGTGTCACTTGACACTGCTTCATAGTACATAAAGCGTGTGTAGAGCGTTATTGTCTATACTAACATCAACGGTCTTACAAATACAGATATTTCAAACGTTAAGTTGTTACTTCTTAGCAGTGCAAGCCTTTCTAGAAGGAAACCCAACGCCTGAGATCGTGTCCTATTGCGCTGTGCTTGTACTGTGCAATACACATGCAGTAAAGGTATAACCAGTGTGTATCCTTAATGTATGTATCGTGATGCACGTCTGATTGTATCAGCAGCCACGTGTTTGTGTTGCTTCTAAAGCGAAACTGTGATATATAAGCAGTCGAGCCATAAACAGAGTGGTTGTCTCACTTGAAAGTACTTCATAGTCCATAGAGCGTGTGTAGGGCGTTATTGCCCATACCAACAACAATCGTCTGGCAAACGCGGATGATTCTACTGCTAAGTTGTTATATCTTAGCAGTGCAAGCCTTTCTAGAAGAAAACCCAACGCCTGAGATCGTGTCCTATAGCACTGTGCTTGTACTGTGCAATACACATGCAGTAATGGTATAAACAGTGTGTATCCTTAATGTATGTATCATAATGCACGTCTGATTGTATCAGCAGCCACGTGTTTGAGTTGTTTCTAAAGGGAAATTGTGATATATAAGCAGTCGAGCCATAAACAGAGTGGTTGGTTCACTTGAAGCTGCTTCATATTACATAGAGCGTGTGTAGAGCGTTATTGCCTATACTAACATCAACGGTCTTATAAACGCAGAGGGTTCAAACGCTAAGTTGTTACTT
The DNA here is from genome assembly GCA_025584915.1 of Monochamus saltuarius. NCBI lineage: Eukaryota > Metazoa > Arthropoda > Insecta > Coleoptera > Cerambycidae > Monochamus > Monochamus saltuarius. The sequence continues at coordinate 70,518,343 of CM046725.1, read as the reverse complement.
CTTAGCAGTGGAAGCCTTTCTAGAACGAAACCCAACGCCTGGGATCGTGTCCTATATCGCTGGGCTTGTACTGTGCAATTCACATGCAGTAAAGGTATAACCAGTGTGTATCCTTAATGTATGTATCGTGATGCACGTCTGATTGTATCAGCAGCCACGTGTTTGTGTTGTTTCTAAAGCGAAACTGTGATATATAAGCAGTCGAGCCATAGAGTGGTTGGTTCACTTGAAACCGTTTCATAGTACATAGAGCGTGTGTAGAGCGTTATTGTCTATACTAACATCAACGGTCTTACAAACACAGATATTTCAAACGCTAAGTTGTTACTTCTTAGCAGTGCATGCCTTTCTAGAAGGAAACCCAACGCCTGGATTGTGTCCTATAGCGCTGTGCTTGTTCTGTGCAATACACATGCAGTAAAGGTATAACCAGTGTGTATCCTTAATGTATGTATCATAATGCACGTCTGATTGTATCAGCAGCCACGTGTTTGTGTTGCTTCTAGAGCGAAACTGTGATATATAAGCAGTCGAGCCATAAACAGAGTGGTTGGTTCACTTGAAACTACTTCATAGTACATAGAGCGTGTGTAGAGCGTTATTGCCTATACTAACATCAACGGTCTACAAAACGCAGATGATTCAAACGCTAGTTGTTACTTCTTAGCCTTGCAAGCCTTTCTAGAAGGAAACCTAACGCCTGGGATCGTGTCCTATAGCGCTGGGCATGTAGTGTGCAATACACATGCAGGAAAGGTATAACCAGTGTGTATCCTTATTGTCTGTATCGTGATGCACGTCTGATTGTATCATCACCCACGTTATGATTCTTAGATATTAACGCTTTGAATGTATTTTGCATACTAAGTTTGGATCCATGTTTTTTCTCTTCATAAGGCTTTTGGTTTGGAACTTATTTATCATATCTAATCACCATTTGAACGGTTATAGTTTTACCTCTAAGATCGATTAGTCTTTCGTCTTGATCCAGTACTTTTATGGTTATATTGGTTATCGTCTGGACACTGAGAGGACAATATAATATTGGAAGTGGAGATTCGACAATTTTGTATCCTTTCTCAACGCTTGGGAAGAACTGATGTATAAGGTGCACAGGCTTGCCTAACGCCTATACTAACATCAACCGTCTTGCAAACGCGGTTGTTTCAAACTCCATGTTGTATCTTCTAAGCAGTGCAAGCCTTTCTAGTACGAAACCCAACGCCTGAGATCGTGTCCTATAGCGCTGTGCTTGTTCTGTGCAATACACATGCAGTAAAGGTATAACCAGTGTGTATCCTTAATGTATGTATCGTGATGCACGGCTGATTGTATCAGCAGCCACGTGTTTATGTTTGTTCTAGAGGGATACTGTGATATATAAGTAGTCGAGCCATAAACAGAGGGGTTGTTTCACTTGAATCTGCTTCATAGTACATAGTGCGTGTGTAGAGTGTTATTGCCTATACCAACATCAACGGTCTCTTAAACGCAGAGGTTTCAAACGCTAAGTTGTTACTTCTTAGCAGTGCAAGCCTTTCTAGAAGGAAACCCAACGCCTGGGATAGTGTCCTATAGCGCTGGGCTTGTACTGTGCAATACACATGCAGTAAAGGTATAACCAGTGTGTATCCTTAATGTGTGTATCATAATGCACGTCTGATTGTATCATCAGCCACGTGCTTGTGTTGCTTCTAAAGGGAAACTGTGATATATATGCAGTCGAGCCATAAACAGAGGGGTTGTTTCACTTGAAACTGCTTCATAGTACATAGAGCGTGTGTAGAGCGTTACTGCCTATGCTAGCATCAAAGGTCTTACAAACGCAGATGTTTCAAACGCTAAGTTGTTACTTCTTAGCAGTGCAAGCCTTTCTAGAAGGAACCCAGCGCCTGGGATCGTGTCCTATAGCGCTGTGCTTGTACCGTGCAATACACATGCAGGAAAGGTATAACCAGTGTGTATCCTTATTGTCTGTATCGTGATGCACGTCTGATTGTATCATCAGCCACGTTATGATTCTTAGATATTAACGCTTTGAATGTATTTTGCATACTAAGTTTGGATCCATGTTTTTTTTTTTATAAGACTTTTGGTTTGGAACTTCTTTATCATATCTAATCACCATTTGAACGGTTATAGTTTTACCTCTAAAATTGATTAGTCTTTCGTCTTGATGAAGTACTTTTATGGTTATATTGGTTATCGTATGGACACTGAGAGGACAATATAATATTGGAAGTGGAGATTCGACAATCTTGTATCCTTTCTCAACGCTTGGGAAGAACTGATGTATAAGGTGCACAGGCTTGCCTAACGCCTATACTAACATCAACCGTCTTGCAAACGCGGTTGTTTCAAACTCCATGTTGTTTCTTCTAAGCAGTGCAAGCTTTTCTAGAAGGAAATCCCACGCCTGGGATCGTGTCCTATAGCCCTGTGCTTGTACTGTGCAATACACATGCAGTAAAGGTAAAGCCAGTGTGTATCCTTAATGTCTGTATCGTGATGCACGTCTCATTGTATCAGCAGCCACGTGTTTGTGTTGCTTCTAGAGGGAAACTGTGATATATAAGCAGTCGAACCATAAACAGAGTGGTTGGTTCACTTGAAGCTGCTTCATATTACATAGAGCGTGTGTAGAGCGTTATGGCCTATACTAACATCAACGATCTTATAAACGCAGAGGGTTCAAACGCTAAGTTGTTACTTCTTAGCAGTGCAAGCCTTTCTAGAAGGAAACCCAACACCTGTCGTGTCCTATAGTGCTGTGCTTGTACTGTTCAACCCACATGCAGTAAACGTATAACCAGTGTGTATCCTTATTGTCTGTATCGTGATGCACGTCTGATTGTATCAGCAGCCACGTGTTGGTGGTGCTTCAAGAGGGAAACTGTGATATATATGCAGTCGAGCCATAAACAGAGGGGTTGTGTCACTTGAAACTGCTTCATAGTACATAAAGCGTGTGAAGAGCGTTATTGTCTATACTAACATCAACGGTCCTACAAACGCAGATATTTCAAACGCTAAATTGTTACTTCTTAGCAGTGCAAGCCATTCTAGAAGGAAACCCAACGCCTGGGATCGTGTCCTATATCGCTGGGCTTGTACTGTGCAATACACATGCAGTAAAGTTATAACCAGTGTGTATCCTTAATGTCTGTATCGTGATGCACGTCTGATTGTATCAGCAGCCACGTGTTTGTGTTGCTTCTACAGGGAAACTGTGATATATAAGCAGTCGAGCCATAAACAGAGTGGTTGGTTCACTTGAAACTGCTTCATAGTTCATAGAGCGTGTGTAGAGCGTTATTGTCTATACTGACATCAACGGTCTTGCAAACGTAGATGATTCAACTGCTAAGTTGTTACTTCTTAGCAGTGCAAGCCTTTCTAGAAGGAAACCCAACGCCTGGGATAGTGTCCTATAGCGCTGTGCTTATACAGTGCAATACACATGCAGTAAAGTTATGCCCAGTGTGTATCTTTAATGTATGTGTTATGATGCACGTCTGATTGTGTCATCAGCCGTGTGTTTGTGTTGCTTCTAGAGGGAAACTGTGATATATAAGCAGTCGAGCCACAAACATAGGGGTTGTTTCACTTGAAACTGCTTCATAGTACATAGAGCGTGTGTAGGGCGTTATTGCCCATACCAACAGCAACCGTCTGGCAAACGCGGATGATTCAACTGCTAAGTTGTTACTTCTTAGCAGTGCAAGCCTTTCTAGAAGGAAACCCAACGCCTGGGATAGTGACCTATAGCGCTGTGCTTATACTGTGCAATACACATGCAGTAAAGGTATAACCAGTGTGTATCCTTTATGTCTGTATCGTGATGCACGTCTCATTGTATCAGCAGCCACGTGTTTGTGTTGCTTCTAGAAGGAAACTATGATATATAAGCGGTCGAGCCACAAACATAGGGGTTGTTTCACTTGAAACTGCTTCATAGTACATAGAGCGTGTGTAGGGCGTTATTGCCCATACCAACACCAACCGTCAGGCAAACGCGGATGATTCAACTGCTAAGTTGTTACTTCTTAGCAGTGCAAGCCTTTCTAGAAAGAGACCCAACGCCTGGGTTCGTATCCTATAGCGCTGTGCTTGTACAGTGCAATACACATGCAGTAAAGTTATGCCCAGTGTGTATCTTTAATATATGTGTTATGATGCACGTCTGATTGTGTCATCAGCCGTGTGTTTGTGTTGCTTCTAGAGGGAAACTGTGATATATAAGCAGTCGAGCCACAAACATAGGGGTTGTTTCACTTGAAACTGCTTCATAGTACATAGAGCGTGTGTAGGGCGTTATTGCCCATACCAACAACAACCGTCTGGCAAACGCGGATGATTCAACTGCTAAGTTGTTACTTCTTAGCAGTGCAAGCCTTTCTAGAAGGAACCCAACGCCTGGGATCTTGTCCTATAGCGCTGTGCTTGTACTGTACAATACACATGCAGGAAAGGTATAACCAGTGTGTATGCTTATTGTCTGTATCGTGATGCACGTCTGATTGTATCATCACCCACGTTATGATTCTTAGATATTAACGCTTTGAATGTATTTTGCATACTAAGTTTGGATCCATGTTTTTTCTCTTTATAAGACTTTTGGTTTGGAACTTCTTTATCATATCTAATCACCATTTGAACGGTTATAGTTTTACCTCTAAAATCTATTAGTCTTTCGTCTTGATCCAGTACTTTTATGGTTATATTGGTTATCGTCTGTAAACTGAGAGGACAATATAATATTGGAAGTGGAGATTCGACAATTTTGTATCCTTTCTCAACGCTTGGGCAGAACTGATGTATAAGGTGCACAGGCTTGCCTAACGCCTATACTAACATCAACCGTCTTGCAAACGCGGTTGTTTTAAACTCCATGTTGTTTCTTCTAAGCAGTGCAAGTCTTTCTAGTAGGAAACCCAACGCCTGAGATCGTGTCCTATAGCGCTGTGCTTGTTCTGTGCAATACACATGCAGTAAAGGTATAACCAGTGTGTATCTTTAATGTATGTATCGTGATGCACGGGTGATTGTATCAGCAGCCACGTGTTTATGTTTGTTCTAGAGGGATACTGTGATATATAAGCAGTCGAGCCATAAACAGAGGGGTTGTTTCACTTGAAACTGCATCATAGTCCATAGTGCGTGTGTAGAGCGTTATTGCCTATACCAACATCAACGGTCTCTTAAACGCAGAGGTTTCAAACGCTAAGTTGTTACTTCTTAGCAGTGCAAGCCTTTCTAGAAGAAAACCCAACGCCTGGGATAGTGTCCTATAGCGCTGGGCTTGTACTGTGCAATACACATGCAGTAAAGGTATAACCAGTGTGTATCCTTAATGTATGTATCGTGATGCACGTCTGATTGTATCAGCAGCCACGTGTTTGTGTTGCTTCTAGAGGGAAACTGTGATATATAAGCAGTCGAGCCACAAACATAGGGGTTGTTTCACTTGAAACTGCTTCATAGTACATAGAGCGTGTGTAGGGCGTTATTGCCCATACCAACAACAACCATCTGGCAAACGCGGATAATTCAACTGCTAAGTTGTTACTTCTTAGCAGTGCAAGCCTTTCTAGAAGGAAACCCAACGCCTGGGATAGTGTCCTATAGCGCTGTGCTTATACTGTGCAATACACATGCAGTAAAGGTATAACCAGTGTGTATCCTTTATGTCTGTATCGTGATGCACGTCTCATTGTATCAGCAGCCACGTGTTTGTGTTGTTTCTAGAAGGAAACTATGATATATAAGCAGTCGAGCCACAAACATAGGGGTTGTTTCACTTGAAACTGCTTCATAGTACATAGAGCGTGTGTAGGGCGTTATTGCCCATACCAACACCAACCGTCAGGCAAACGCGGATGATTAAACTGCTAAGTTGTTACTTCTTAGCAGTGCAAGCCTTTCTAGAAAGAGACCCAACGCCTGGGTTCGTATCCTATAGCGCTGTGCTTGTACAGTGCAACACACATGCAGTAAAGTTATGCCCAGTGTGTATCTTTAATGTATGTATCATAATGCACGTCTGATTGTATCATCAGCCGTGTGTTTGTGTTGCTTCTAGAGGGAAACTGTGATATATAAGCAGTCGAGCCACAAACATAGGGGTTGTTTCACTTGAAACTGCTTCATAGTACATAGAGCGTGTGTAGGGCGTTATTGCCCATACCAACAACAACCGTCTGGCAAACGCGGATGATTCAACTGCTAAGTTGTTACTTCTTAGCAGTGCAAGCCTTTCTAGAAGGAACCCAACGCCTGGGATCTTGTCCTATAGCGCTGTGCTTGTACTGTACAATACACATGCAGGAAAGGTATAACCAGTGTGTATCCTTATTGTCTGTATCGTGATGCACGTCTGATTGTATCATCACCCACGTTATGATTCTTAGATATTAACGCTTTGAATGTATTTTGCATACTAAGTTTGGATCCATGTTTTTTCTCTTTATAAGACTTTTGGTTTGGAACTTCTTTATCATATCTAATCACCATTTGAACGGTTATAGTTTTACCTCTAAAATCGATTAGTCTTTCGTCTTGATCCAGTACTTTTATGGTTATATTGGTTATCGTCTTGACACTGAGAGGACAATATAATATTGGAAGTGGAGATTCGACAATTTTATCCTTTCTCAACGCTTGGACAGAACTGATGTATAAGGTGCACAGGCTTTCCTAACGCCTATACTAAAATCAACCGTCTTGCAAATGCGGTTGTTTCAAACTCAATGTTGTTTCTTCTAAGCAGTGAAAGTCTTTCTAGTAGGAAACCCAACGCCTGAGATCGTGTCCTATATCGCTGTGCTTGTTCTGTGCAATACACATGCAGTAAAGGTATAACCAGTGTGTATCTTTAATGTATGTATCGTGATGCACGGGTGATTGTATCAGCAGCCACGTGTTTATGTTTGTTCTAGAGGGATACTGTGATATATAAGCAGTCGAGCCATAAACAGAGGGGTTGTTTCACTTGAAACTGCATCATAGTCCATAGTGCGTGTGTAGAGCGTTATTGCCTATACCAACATCAACGGTCTCTTAAACGCAGAGGTTTCAAACGCTAAGTTGTTACTTCTTAGCAGTGCAAGCCTTTCTAGAAGGAAACCCAACGCCTGGGATAGTGTCCTATAGCGCTGGGCTTGTACTGTGCAATACACATGCAGTAAAGGTATAACCAGTGTGTATCCTTAATGTATGTATCGTGATGCACGTCTGATTGTATCAGCAGCCACGTGCTTGTGTTGCTTCTAGAGCGAAACTGTGATATATAAGCAGTCGAGCCATAAACAGAGTGGTTGGTTCACTTGAAACTGCTTCATAGTACATATAGCGTGTGTAGAGCGTTATTGCCTATACTAACATCAACGGTCTCCAAAACGCAGATGATTCAAACGCTAGTTGTTACTTTTTAGCCGTGCAAGCCTTTCTAGAAGGAAACCCAACGCCTGGGATCGTGTCCTATTGCGCTGTGCTTGTACTGTGCAATCAACATGCAGTAAAGGTATAACCAGTGTGTATCCTTAATGTATGTATCGTGATGCACGTCTGATTGTATCAGCAGCAACGTGTTTGTGTTGTTTCTAAAGCGAAACTGTGATATATAAGCAGTCGAGCCATAAACAGAGTGGTTGTCTCACTTGAAAGTACTTCATAGTCCATAGAGCGTGTGTAGGGCGTTATTGCCCATACCAACAACAACCGTCTGGCAAACGCGGATGATTCAACTGCTAAGTTGTTATATCTTAGCAGTGCAAGCCTTTCTAGAAGGAAACCCAACGCCTGGGATAGTGTCCTATAGCGCTGGGCTTGTACTGTGCAAAACACATGCAGTAAATGTATAACCAGTGTGTATCCTTAATGTCTGTATGATAATGCACGTCTGATTGTATCATCAGCCACGTGCTTGTGTTGTTTCTAAAGCGAAACTGTGATATATAAGCAGTCGAGCCATAAACAGAGTGGTTGATTCACTTGAAACTGCTTCATAGTACATAGAGCGTGTGTAGAGCGTTATTGCCTATACTAACATCAACGGTCTTCAAAACGCAGATGATTCAAACGCTAGTTGTTACTACTTAGCCGTGCAAGCCTTTCTAGAAGGAAACCTAACGCCTGGGATCGTGTCCTATAGCGCTGGGCATGTAGTGTGCAATACACATGCAGTAAATGTAAAGCCAGTGTGTATCCTTAATGTCTGTATCATAATGCACGTCTGATTGTATCATCAGCCACGTGCTTGTGTTGCTTCTAGATGGAAACTGTGATATATATATGCAGTCGAGCCATAAACAGAGGGGTTGTTTCACTTGAAACTGCTTCATAGTACATAGAGCGTGTGTAGAGCGTTATTGTCTATACTAGCATCAACGGTCTCGCAAACGTAGATGATTCAACTGCTAAGTTGTTACTTCTTAGCAGTGCAAGCCATTCTAGAAGGAAACCCAACGCCTGGGATAGTGTCCTATAGCGCTGGGCTTGTCTGTGCAATACACATGCAGTAAAGGTATAACCAGTGTGTATCCTTAATGTATGTATCGTGATGCACGTCTGATTGTATCAGCAGCCACGTGTTTGTGTTGCTTCTAGAGCGAAACTGTGATATATAAGCAGTCGAGCCATAAACAGGGTGGTTGTCTCACTTGAAAGTACTTCATAGTCCGTAGAGCGTGTGTAGGGCGTTATTGCCCATACCAACAACAACCGTCTGGCAAACGCGGATAATTCAACTGCTAAGTTGTTACATCTTAGCAGTGCAAGCCTTTCTAAAAGGAAACCCAACGCCTGGATTGTGTCCTATAGCGCTGAGCTTGTTCTGTGCAATACACATGCAGTAAAGGTATAACCAGTGTGTATCCTTAATGTATGTATCGTGATGCACGTCTGATTGTATCAGCAGCCACGTGCTTGTGTTGCTTCTAGATGGAAACTGTGATATATATGCAGTCGAGCCATAAACAGAGGGGTTGTGTCACTTGACACTGCTTCATAGTACATAAAGCGTGTGTAGAGCGTTATTGTCTATACTAACATCAACGGTCTTACAAATACAGATATTTCAAACGTTAAGTTGTTACTTCTTAGCAGTGCAAGCCTTTCTAGAAGGAAACCCAACGCCTGAGATCGTGTCCTATTGCGCTGTGCTTGTACTGTGCAATACACATGCAGTAAAGGTATAACCAGTGTGTATCCTTAATGTATGTATCGTGATGCACGTCTGATTGTATCAGCAGCCACGTGTTTGTGTTGTTTCTAAAGCGAAACTGTGATATATAAGCAGTCGAGCCATAAACAGAGTGGTTCTCTCACTTGAAAGTACTTCATAGTCCATAGAGCGTGTGTAGGGCGTTATTGCCCATACCAACAACAACCGTCTGGCAAACGCGAATGATTCAACTGCTAAGTTGTTATATCTTAGCAGTGCAAGCCTTTCTAGAAGAAAACCCAATGCCTGGGATAGTGTCCTATAGCGCTGGGCTTGTACTGTGCAATACACATGCAGTAAAGGTATAACCAGTGTGTATCCTTAATGTCTGTATGATAATGCACGTCTGATTGTATCATCAGCCACGTGTTTGTGTTGCTTCTAGAGGGAAACTGTGATATATAAGCAGTCGAGCCATAAACAGAGTGGTTGGTTCACTTGAAGCTGCTTCATATTACATAGAGCGTGTGTAGAGCGTTATTGCCTATACTAACATCAACGGTCTTATAAACGCAGAGGGTTCAAACGCTAAGTTGTTATTTCTTAGCAGTGCAAGCCTTTCTAGAAGGAAACCCAACGCCTGGGATCGTGTCCTATAGCGCTGGGCATGTAGTGTGCAATACACATGCAGTAAAGGTAAAGCCAGTGTGTATCCTTAATGTCTGTATCGTGATGCATGTCTCATTGTATCAGCAGCCACGTGTTTGTGTTGCTTCTAGAGGAAAACTGTGATATATAAGCAGTCGAGCCATAAACAGAGTGGTTGTCTCACTTGAAACTACTACACAGTACATAGAGCGTGTGTAGAGCGTTACTGCCCATACCAACATCAACCGTCTATCAAACGCAGAAGATTCAACCGCTAAGTTGTTACTTCTTAGCAGTACAAGTCTTTCTAGACGGAAATCCAACGCCTGGGATCGTGTCCTATAGCGCTGTGCTTGTACTGTGCGATACACATGCAGTAAAGGTATAAACAGTGTGTATCCTTATTGTCTGTATCGTGATGCACCTCTGATTGTATCAGCAGCCACGTGTTTGTGTTGCTTCTAGAGGGAAGCTGTGATATATAAGCATTCGAGCCATAAACAGAGGGGTTGTCTCACTTGAAACTACTTCATAGTACATAGAGCGGGTGTAGAGCGTTACTGCCTATACTAGCAACAACGGTCTTACAAACGCAGATGTTTCAAACGCTAAGTTGTTACTTCCTAGCAGTGCAAGCCTTTCTAGAATTAAACCCAACGCCTAGGATCGTGTCCTATAGCGCTGTGCTTGTACTGTGTAATACACATGCAGTAAAGGTATAACCAGTGTGTATCCTTAATGTATGTGTTATGATGCACATCTGATTGTACAATCAGCCACGTGTTTGTGTTGTTTCTAGAGAGAAACTGTGATATATGAGCAGTCGAACCATAAACAGAGGAGTTGTCTCACTTGAAACTACTTCATAGTACATAGAGCGTGTGTAGAGCGTTACTGCCTATACCAACAACAACCGTCTGGCAAACGCCGATGATTCAACTGCTAAGTTGTTACTTCTAAGCAGTGCAAGCCTTTCTAGATGGAAACCCAACGCCTGGGATCGTGTCCTATAGCGCTGTGCTTGCACTGTGCAATACACATGCAGTAAAGTTATAACCAGTGTGTATCCTTAATGTCTGTATCGTGATGTACGTCTGATTGTATCAGCAGCCACGTGTTTGTGTTGCATCTAGAGGGAAACTGTGATATATAAGCAGTCGAGCCATAAACAGAGGGGTTGTTTCACTTGAAACTGCTTCATAGTACATAGAACGTGTGTAGAGCGTTATTGTCTATACTAACATCAACGGTCTCGCAAACGCAGATGATTCAACTGCTAAGTTGTTACTTCTTAGCAGTGCAAGCCTTTCTAGAAGGAAACCCAACGCCTGGAATCGTGTCCTATAGCGCTGGGCATGTACTGTGCAATACACATGCAGTAAAGGTAAAGCCAGTGTGTATCCTTAATGTCTGTATCATAATGCACGTCTGATTGTATCAGCAGCCACGTGTTTGTGTTGCTTCTAAAGCGAAACTGTGATATATAAGCAGTCGAGCCATAAACAGAGTGGTTGTCTCACTTGAAAGTACTTCATAGTCCATAGAGCGTGTGTAGGGCGTTATTGCCCATACCAACAACAATCGTCTGGCAAACGCGGATGATTCAACTGCTAAGTTGTTATATCTTAGCAGTGCAAGCCTTTCTAGAAGAAAACCCAACGCCTGAGATCGTGTCCTATAGCACTGTGCTTATACTATGCAATACACATGCAGTAATGGTATAAACAGTGTGTATCCTTAATGTATGTATCATAATGCACGTCTGATTGTATCAGCAGCCACGTGTTTGTGTTGCTTCCAAAGCGAAACTGTGATATATAAGCAGTCGAGCCATAAACAGAGTGGTTGTCTCACTTGAAAGTACTTCATAGTCCATAGAGCGTGTGTAGGGCGTTATTGCCCATACCAACAACAACCGTCTGGCAAACGCGGCTGATTCAACTGCTAAGTTGTTACTTCTTAGCAGTGCAAGCCTTTCTAGAAGGAAACCCAACGCCTGGGATAGTGTCCTATAGCGCTGTGCTTGTACCGTGCAATACACATGCAGGAAAGGTATAACCAGTGTGTATCCTTATTGTCTGTATCGTGATGCACGTCTGATTGTATCATCACCCACGTTATGATTCTTAGATATTAACGCTTTGAATGTATTTTGCATACTAAGTTTGGATCCATGTTTTTTCTCTTTATAAGACTTTTGGTTTGGAACCTCTTTATCATATCTAATCACCATTTGAACGGTTATAGTTTTACCTCTAAAATTGATTAGTCTTTCGTCTTGATGAAGTACTTTTATGGTTATATTGGTTATCGTCTGGACACTGAGAGGACAATATAATATTGGAAGTGGAGATTCGACAATCTTGTATCCTTTCTCAACGCTTGGGAAGAACTGATGTATAAGGTGCACAGGCTTGCCTAACGCCTATACTAACATCAACCGTCTTGCAAACGCGGTTGTTTCAAACTCCATGTTGTTTCTTCTAAGCAGTGCAAGCCTTTCTAGAAGGAAATCCCACGCCTGGGATCGTGTCCTATAGCCCTGTGCTTGTACTGTGCAATACACATGCAGTAAAGGTAAAGCCAGTGTGTATCCTTAATGTCTGTATCGTGATGCACGTCTCATTGTATCAGCAGCCACGTGTTTGTGTTGCTTCTAGAGGGAAACTGTGATATATAAGCAGTCGAACCATAAACAGAGTGGTTGGTTCACTTGAAGCTGCTTCATATTACATAGAGCGTGTGTAGAGCGTTATGGCCTATACTAACATCAACGATCTTATAAACGCAGAGGGTTCAAACGCTAAGTTGTTACTTCTTAGCAGTGCAAGCCTTTCTAGAAGGAACCCAACACCTGTCGTGTCCTATAGTGCTGTGCTTGTACTGTTCAACCCACATGCAGTAAACGTATAACCAGTGTGTATCCTTATTGTCTGTATCGTGATGCACGTCTGATTGTATCAGCAGCCACGTGTTGGTGGTGCTTCAAGAGGGAAACTGTGATATATATGCAGTCGAGCCATAAACAGAGGGTTGTGTCACTTGAAACTGCTTCATAGTACATAAAGCGTGTGAAGAGCGTTATTGTCTATACTAACATCAACGGTCCTACAAACGCAGATATTTCAAACGCTAAATTGTTACTTCTTAGCAGTGCAAGCCATTCTAGAAGGAAACCCAACGCCTGGGATCGTGTCCTATATCGCTGGGCTTGTACTGTGCAATACACATGCAGTAAAGTTATAACCAGTGTGTATCCTTAATGTCTGTATCGTGATGCACGTCTGATTGTATCAGCAGCCACGTGTTTGTGTTGCTTCTACAGGGAAACTGTGATATATAAGCAGTCGAGCCATAAACAGAGTGGTTGGTTCACTTGAAACTGCTTCATAATTCATAGAGCGTGTGTAGAGCGTTATTGTCTATACTGACATCAACGGTCTTGCAAACGTAGATGATTCAACTGCTAAGTTGTTACTTCTTAGCAGTGCAAGCCTTTCTAGAAGGAAACCCAACGCCTGGGATAGTGTCCTATAGCGCTGTGCTTATACAGTGCAATACACATGCAGTAAAGTTATGCCCAGTGTGTATCTTTAATGTATGTGTTATGATGCACGTCTGATTGTGTCATCAGCCGTGTGTTTGTGTTGCTTCTAGAGGGAAACTGTGATATATAAGCAGTCGAGCCACAAACATAGGGGTTGTTTCACTTGAAACTGCTTCATAGTACATAGAGCGTGTGTAGGGCGTTATTGCCCATACCAACAGCAACCGTCTGGCAAACGCGGATGATTCAACTGCTAAGTTGTTACTTCTTAGCAGTGCAAGCCTTTCTAGAAGGAAACCCAACGCCTGGGATAGTGACCTATAGCGCTGTGCTTATACTGTGCAATACACATGCAGTAAAGGTATAACCAGTGTGTATCCTTTATGTCTGTATCGTGATGCACGTCTCATTGTATCAGCAGCCACGTGTTTGTGTTGCTTCTAGAGGGAAACTATGATATATAAGCGGTCGAGCCACAAACATAGGGGTTGTTTCACTTGAAACTGCTTCATAGTACATAGAGCGTGTGTAGGGCGTTATTGCCCATACCAACACCAACCGTCAGGCAAACGCGGATGATTCAACTGCTAAGTTGTTACTTCTTAGCAGTGCAAGCCTTTCTAGAAAGAGACCCAACGCCTGGGTTCGTATCCTATAGCGCTGTGCTTGTACAGTGCAATACACATGCAGTAAAGTTATGCCCAGTGTGTATCTTTAATATATGTGTTATGATGCACGTCTGATTGTGTCATCAGCCGTGTGTTTGTGTTGCTTCTAGAGGGAAACTGTGATATATAAGCAGTCGAGCCACAAACATAGGGGTTGTTTCACTTGAAACTGCTTCATAGTACATAGAGCGTGTGTAGGGCGTTATTGCCCATACCAACAACAACCGTCTGGCAAACGCGGATGATTCAACTGCTAAGTTGTTACTTCTTAGCAGTGCAAGCCTTTCTAGAAGGAACCCAACGCCTGGGATCTTGTCCTATAGCGCTGTGCTTGTACTGTACAATACACATGCAGGAAAGGTATAACCAGTGTGTATGCTTATTGTCTGTATCGTGATGCACGTCTGATTGTATCATCACCCACGTTATGATTCTTAGATATTAACGCTTTGAATGTATTTTGCATACTAAGTTTGGATCCATGTTTTTCTCTTTATAAGACTTTTGGTTTGGAACTTCTTTATCATATCTAATCACCATTTGAACGGTTATAGTTTTACCTCTAAAATCTATTAGTCTTTCGTCTTGATCCAGTACTTTTATGGTTATATTGGTTATCGTCTGGACACTGAGAGGACAATATAATATTGGAAGTGGAGATTCGACAATTTTGTATCCTTTCTCAACGCTTGGGCAGAACTGATGTATAAGGTGCACAGGCTTGCCTAACGCCTATACTAACATCAACCGTCTTGCAAACGCGGTTGTTTTAAACTCCATGTTGTTTCTTCTAAGCAGTGCAAGTCTTTCTAGTAGGAAACCCAACGCCTGAGATCGTGTCCTATAGCGCTGTGCTTGTTCTGTGCAATACACATGCAGTAAAGGTATAACCAGTGTGTATCTTTAATGTATGTATCGTGATGCACGGGTGATTGTATCAGCAGCCACGTGTTTATGTTTGTTCTAGAGGGAAACTGTGATATATAAGCAGTCGAGCCATAAACAGAAGGGTTGTTTCACTTGAAACTGCTTCATAGTCCATAGTGCGTGTGTTGAGCGTTATTGCCTATACCAACATCAACGGTCTCTTAAACGCAGAGGTTTCAAACGCTAAGTTGTTACTTCTTAGCAGTGCAAGCCTTTCTAGAAGGAAACCCAACGCCTGGGATAGTGTCCTATAGCGCTGGGCTTGTACTGTGCAATACACATGCAGTAAAGGTATAACCAGTGTGTATCCTTAATGTATGTATCGTGATGCACGTCTGATTGTATCAGCAGCCACGTGTTTGTGTTGCTTCTAGAGGGAAACTGTGATATATAAGCAGTCGAGCCACAAACATAGGGGTTGTTTCACTTGAAACTGCTTCATAGTACATAGAGCGTGTGTAGGGCGTTATTGCCCATACCAACAACAACCATCTGGCAAACGCGGATAATTCAACTGCTAAGTTGTTACTTCTTAGCAGTGCAAGCCTTTTTAGAAAGAAACCCAACGCCTGGGATAGTGTCCTATAGCGCTGTGCTTATACTGTGCA
This sequence comes from Monochamus saltuarius, assembly GCA_025584915.1. Classification (NCBI taxonomy): domain Eukaryota; kingdom Metazoa; phylum Arthropoda; class Insecta; order Coleoptera; family Cerambycidae; genus Monochamus; species Monochamus saltuarius. Next base: position 70,502,782 of record CM046725.1, on the reverse strand, counting down.
ATACACATGCAGTAAAGGTATAACCAGTGTGTATCCTTTATGTCTGTATCGTGATGCACGTCTCATTGTATCAGCAGCCACGTGTTTGTGTTGCTTCTAGAAGGAAACTATGATATATAAGCGGTCGAGCCACAAACATAGGGGTTGTTTCACTTGAAACTGCTTCATAGTACATAGAGCGTGTGTAGGGCGTTATTGCCCATACCAACACCAACCGTCAGGCAAACGCGGATGATTAAACTGCTAAGTTGTTACTTCTTAGCAGTGCAAGCCTTTCTAGAAAGAGACCCAACGCCTGGGTTCGTATCCTATAGCGCTGTGCTTGTACAGTGCAACACACATGCAGTAAAGTTATGCCCAGTGTGTATCTTTAATGTATGTGTTATGATGCACGTCTGATTGTGTCATCAGCCGTGTGTTTGTGTTGCTTCTAGAGGGAAACTGTGATATATAAGCAGTCGAGCCACAAACATAGGGGTTGTTTCACTTGAAACTGCTTCATAGTACATAGAGCGTGTGTAGGGCGTTATTGCCCATACCAACAACAACCGTCTGGCAAACGCGGATGATTCAACTGCTAAGTTGTTACTTCTTAGCAGTGCAAGCCTTTCTAGAAGGAACCCAACGCCTGGGATCTTGTCCTATAGCGCTGTGCTTGTACTGTACAATACACATGCAGGAAAGGTATAACCAGTGTGTATCCTTATTGTCTGTATCGTGATGCACGTCTGATTGTATCATCACCCACGTTATGATTCTTAGATATTAACGCTTTGAATGTATTTTGCATACTAAGTTTGGATCCATGTTTTTCTCTTTATAAGACTTTTGGTTTGGAACTTCTTTATCATATCTAATCACCATTTGAACGGTTATAGTTTTACCTCTAAAATCGATTAGTCTTTCGTCTTGATCCAGTACTTTTATGGTTATATTGGTTATCGTCTTGACACTGAGAGGACAATATAATATTGGAAGTGGAGATTCGACAATTTTGTATCCTTTCTCAACGCTTGGGCAGAACTGATGTATAAGGTGCACAGGCTTTCCTAACGCCTATACTAACATCAACCGTCTTGCAAATGCGGTTGTTTTAAACTCCATGTTGTTTCTTCTAAGCAGTGAAAGTCTTTCTAGTAGGAAACCCAACGCCTGAGATCGTGTCCTATATCGCTGTGCTTGTTCTGTGCAATACACATGCAGTAAAGGTATAACCAGTGTGTATCTTTAATGTATGTATCGTGATGCACGGGTGATTGTATCAGCAGCCACGTGTTTATGTTTGTTCCAGAGGGATACTGTGATATATAAGCAGTCGAGCCATAAACAGAGGGGTTGTTTCACTTGAAACTGCATCATAGTCCATAGTGCGTGTGTAGAGCGTTATTGCCTATACCAACATCAACGGTCTCTTAAACGCAGAGGTTTCAAACGCTAAGTTGTTACTTCTTAGCAGTGCAAGCCTTTCTAGAAGGAAACCCAACGCCTGGGATAGTGTCCTATAGCGCTGGGCTTGTACTGTGCAATACACATGCAGTAAAGGTATAACCAGTGTGTATCCTTAATGTATGTATCGTGATGCACGTCTGATTGTATCAGCAGCCACGTGTTTGTGTTGCTTCTAGAGCGAAACTGTGATATATAAGCAGTCGAGCCATAAACAGAGTGGTTGGTTCACTTGAAACTGCTTCATAGTACATATAGCGTGTGTAGAGCGTTATTGCCTATACTAACATCAACGGTCTCCAAAACGCAGATGATTCAAACGCTAGTTGTTACTTTTTAGCCGTGCAAGCCTTTCTAGAAGGAAACCCAACGCCTGGGATCGTGTCCTATTGCGCTGTGCTTGTACTGTGCAATCAACATGCAGTAAAGGTATAACCAGTGTGTATCCTTAATGTATGTATCGTGATGCACGTCTGATTGTATCAGCAGCAACGTGTTTGTGTTGTTTCTAAAGCGAAACTGTGATATATAAGCAGTCGAGCCATAAACAGAGTGGTTGTCTCACTTGAAAGTACTTCATAGTCCATAGAGCGTGTGTAGGGCGTTATTGCCCATACCAACAACAACCGTCTGGCAAACGCGGATGATTCAACTGCTAAGTTGTTATATCTTAGCAGTGCAAGCCTTTCTAGAAGGAAACCCAACGCCTGGGATAGTGTCCTATAGCGCTGGGCTTGTACTGTGCAAAACACATGCAGTAAATGTATAACCAGTGTGTATCCTTAATGTCTGTATGATAATGCACGTCTGATTGTATCATCAGCCACGTGCTTGTGTTGCTTCTAAAGGGAAACTGTGATATATAAGCAGTCGAGCCATAAACAGAGTGGTTGATTCACTTGAAACTGCTTCATAGTACATAGAACGTGTGTAGAGCGTTATTGCCTATACTAACATCAACGGTCTTCAAAACGCAGATGATTCAAACGCTAGTTGTTACTACTTAGCTGTGCAAGCCTTTCTAGAAGGAAACCTAACGCCTGGGATCGTGTCCTTAAGCGCTGGGCATGTAGTGTGCAATACACATGCAGTAAAGGTATAACCAGTGTGTATCCTTAATGTCTGTATCATAATGCACGTCTGATTGTATCATCAGCCACGTGCTTGTGTTGCTTCTAGATGGAAACTGTGATATATATATGCAGTCGAGCCATAAACAGAGGGGTTGTTTCACTTGAAACTGCTTCATAGTACATAGAGCGTGTGTAGAGCGTTATTGTCTATACTAGCATCAACGGTCTCGCAAACGTAGATGATTCAACTGCTAAGTTGTTACTTCTTAGCAGTGCAAGCCATTCTAGAAGGAAACCCAACGCCTGGGATAGTGTCCTATAGCGCTGGGCTTGTCTGTGCAATACACATGCAGTAAAGGTATAACCAGTGTGTATCCTTAATGTATGTATCGTGATGCACGTCTGATTGTATCAGCAGCCACGTGTTTGTGTTGCTTCTAGAGCGAAACTGTGATATATAAGCAGTCGAGCCATAAACAGAGTGGTTGTCTCACTTGAAAGTACTTCATAGTCCGTAGAGCGTGTGTAGGGCGTTATTGCCCATACCAACAACAACCGTCTGGCAAACGCGGATAATTCAACTGCTAAGTTGTTACATCTTAGCAGTGCAAGCCTTTCTAGAAGGAAACCCAACGCCTGGATTGTGTCCTATAGCGCTGAGCTTGTTCTGTGCAATACACATGCAGTAAAGGTATAACCAGTGTGTATCCTTAATGTCTGTATCGTACTGCACGTCTGATTGTATCAGCAGCCACATGCTTGTATTGCTTCTAGATGGAAACTGTGATATATATGCAGTCGAGCCATAAACAGAAGGGTTGTGTCACTTGACACTGCTTCATAGTACATAAAGCGTGTGTAGAGCGTTATTGTCTATACTAACATCAACGGTCTTACAAATACAGATATTTCAAACGTTAAGTTGTTACTTCTTAGCAGTGCAAGCCTTTCTAGAAGAAAACCCAACGCCTGAGATCGTGTCCTATAGCGCTGTGCTTGTACTGTGCAATACACATGCAGTAAAGGTATAACCAGTGTGTATCCTTAATGTATGTATCGTGATGCACGTCTGATTGTATCAGCAGCCACGTGTTTGTGTTGTTTCTAAAGCGAAACTGTGATATATAAGCAGTCGAGCCATAAACAGAGTGGTTCTCTCACTTGAAAGTACTTCATAGTCCATAGAGCGTGTGTAGGGCGTTATTGCCCATACCAACAACAACCGTCTGGCAAACGCGAATGATTCAACTGCTAAGTTGTTATATCTTAGCAGTGCAAGCCTTTCTAGAAGAAAACCCAATGCCTGGGATAGTGTCCTATAGCGCTGGGCTTGTACTGTGCAATACACATGCAGTAAAGGTATAACCAGTGTGTATCCTTAATGTCTGTATGATAATGCACGTCTGATTGTATCATCAGCCACGTGTTTGTGTTGCTTCTAGAGGGAAACTGTGATATATAAGCAGTCGAGCCATAAACAGAGTGGTTGGTTCACTTGAAGCTGCTTCATATTACATAGAGCGTGTGTAGAGCGTTATTGCCTATACTAACATCAACGGTCTTATAAACGCAGAGGGTTCAAACGCTAAGTTGTTATTTCTTAGCAGTGCAAGCCTTTCTAGAAGGAAACCCAACGCCTGGGATCGTGTCCTATAGCGCTGGGCATGTAGTGTGCAATACACATGCAGTAAAGGTAAAGCCAGTGTGTATCCTTAATGTCTGTATCGTGATGCATGTCTCATTGTATCAGCAGCCACGTGTTTGTGTTGCTTCTAGAGGAAAACTGTGATATATAAGCAGTCGAGCCATAAACAGAGTGGTTGTCTCACTTGAAACTACTACACAGTACATAGAGCGTGTGTAGAGCGTTACTGCCCATACCAACATCAACCGTCTATCAAACGCAGAAGATTCAACCGCTAAGTTGTTACTTCTTAGCAGTACAAGTCTTTCTAGACGGAAATCCAACGCCTGGGATCGTGTCCTATAGCGCTGTGCTTGTACTGTGCGATACACATGCAGTAAAGGTATAAACAGTGTGTATCCTTATTGTCTGTATCGTGATGCACCTCTGATTGTATCAGCAGCCACGTGTTTGTGTTGCTTCTAGAGGGAAGCTGTGATATATAAGCATTCGAGCCATAAACAGAGGGTTGTCTCACTTGAAACTACTTCATAGTACATAGAGCGGGTGTAGAGCGTTACTGCCTATACTAGCAACAACGGTCTTACAAACGCAGTTGTTTCAAACGCTAAGTTGTTACTTCTAGCAGTGCAAGCCTTTCTAGAATTAAACCCAACGCCTAGGATCGTGTCCTATAGCGCTGTGCTTGTACTGTGTAATACACATGCAGTAAAGGTATAACCAGTGTGTATCCTTAATGTATGTGTTATGATGCACATCTGATTGTACAATCAGCCACGTGTTTGTGTTGTTTCTAGAGAGAAACTGTGATATATGAGCAGTCGAACCATAAACAGAGTGGTTGTCTCACTTGAAACTACTTCATAGTACATAGAGCGTGTGTAGAGCGTTACTGCCTATACCAACAACAACCGTCTGGCAAACGCCGATGATTCAACTGCTAAGTTGTTACTTCTAAGCAGTGCAAGCCTTTCTAGATGGAAACCCAACGCCTGGGATCGTGTCCTATAGCGCTGTGCTTGCACTGTGCAATACACATGCAGTAAAGTTATAACCAGTGTGTATCCTTAATGTCTGTATCGTGATGTACGTCTGATTGTATCAGCAGCCACGTGTTTGTGTTGCATCTAGAGGGAAACTGTGATATATATGCAGTCGAGCCATAAACAGAGGGGTTGTTTCACTTGAAACTGCTTCATAGTACATAGAACGTGTGTAGAGCGTTATTGTCTATACTAACATCAACGGTCTCGCAAACGCAGATGATTCAACTGCTAAGTTGTTACTTCTTAGCAGTGCAAGCCTTTCTAGAAGGAAACCCAACGCCTGGAATCGTGTCCTATAGCGCTGGGCATGTACTGTGCAATACACATGCAGTAAAGGTAAAGCCAGTGTGTATCCTTAATGTCTGTATCATAATGCACGTCTGATTGTATCAGCAGCCACGTGTTTGTGTTGCTTCTAAAGCGAAACTGTGATATATAAGCAGTCGAGCCATAAACAGAGTGGTTGTCTCACTTGAAAGTACTTCATAGTCCATAGAGCGTGTGTAGGGCGTTATTGCCCATACCAACAACAATCGTCTGGCAAACGCGGATGATTCAACTGCTAAGTTGTTATATCTTAGCAGTGCAAGCCTTTCTAGAAGAAAACCCAACGCCTGAGATCGTGTCCTATAGCACTGTGCTTATACTATGCAATACACATGCAGTAATGGTATAAACAGTGTGTATCCTTAATGTATGTATCATAATGCACGTCTGATTGTATCAGCAGCCACGTGTTTGTGTTGCTTCCAAAGCGAAACTGTGATATATAAGCAGTCGAGCCATAAACAGAGTGGTTGTCTCACTTGAAAGTACTTCATAGTCCATAGAGCGTGTGTAGGGCGTTATTGCCCATACCAACAACAACCGTCTGGCAAACACGGATGATTCAACTGCTAAGTTGTTATATCTTAGCAGTGCAAGCCTTTCTAGAAGGAAACCCAACGCCTGGGATAGTGTCCTATAGCGCTGTGCTTGTACCGTGCAATACACATGCAGGAAAGGTATAACCAGTGTGTATCCTTATTGTCTGTATCGTGATGCACGTCTGATTGTATCATCAGCCACGTTATGATTCTTAGATATTAACGCTTTGAATGTATTTTGCATACTAAGTTTGGATCCATGTTTTTTCTTTTTATAAGACTTTTGGTTTGGAACTTCTTTATCATATCTAATCACCATTTGAACGGTTATAGTTTTACCTCTAAAATTGATTAGTCTTTCGTCTTGATGAAGTACTTTTATGGTTATATTGGTTATCGTCTGGACACTGAGAGGACAATATAATATTGGAAGTGGAGATTCGACAATCTTGTATCCTTTCTCAACGCTTGGGAAGAACTGATGTATAAGGTGCACAGGCTTGCCTAACGCCTATACTAACATCAACCGTCTTGCAAACGCGGTTGTTTCAAACTCCATGTTGTTTCTTCTAAGCAGTGCAAGCCTTTCTAGAAGGAAATCCCACGCCTGGGATCGTGTCCTATAGCCCTGTGCTTGTACTGTGCAATACACATGCAGTAAAGGTAAAGCCAGTGTGTATCCTTAATGTCTGTATCGTGATGCACGTCTCATTGTATCAGCAGCCACGTGTTTGTGTTGCTTCTAGAGGGAAACTGTGATATATAAGCAGTCGAACCATAAACAGAGTGGTTGGTTCACTTGAAACTGCTTCATATTACATAGAGCGTGTGTAGAGCGTTATGGCCTATACTAACATCAACGATCTTATAAACGCAGAGGTTCAAACGCTAAGTTGTTACTTCTTAGCAGTGCAAGCCTTTCTAGAAGGAAACCCAACACCTGTCGTGTCCTATAGTGCTGTGCTTGTACTGTTCAACCCACATGCAGTAAACGTATAACCAGTGTGTATCCTTATTGTCTGTATCGTGATGGACGTCTGATTGTATCAGCAGCCACGTGTTGGTGGTGCTTCAAGAGGGAAACTGTGATATATATGCAGTCGAGCCATAAACAGAGGGTTGTGTCACTTGAAACTGCTTCATAGTACATAAAGCGTGTGAAGAGCGTTATTGTCTATACTAACATCAACGGTCCTACAAACGCAGATATTTCAAACGCTAAATTGTTACTTCTTAGCAGTGCAAGCCATTCTAGAAGGAAACCCAACGCCTGGGATCGTGTCCTATATCGCTGGGCTTGTACTGTGCAATACACATGCAGTAAAGTTATAACCAGTGTGTATCCTTAATGTCTGTATCGTGATGCACGTCTGATTGTATCAGCAGCCACGTGTTTGTGTTGCTTCTACAGGGAAACTGTGATATATAAGCAGTCGAGCCATAAACAGAGTGGTTGGTTCACTTGAAACTGCTTCATAGTTCATAGAGCGTGTGTAGAGCGTTATTGTCTATACTGACATCAACGGTCTTGCAAACGTAGATGATTCAACTGCTAAGTTGTTACTTCTTAGCAGTGCAAGCCTTTCTAGAAGGAAACCCAACGCCTGGGATAGTGTCCTATAGCGCTGTGCTTATACAGTGCAATACACATGCAGTAAAGTTATGCCCAGTGTGTATCTTTAATGTATGTGTTATGATGCACGTCTGATTGTGTCATCAGCCGTGTGTTTGTGTTGCTTCTAGAGGGAAACTGTGATATATAAGCAGTCGAGCCACAAACATAGGGGTTGTTTCACTTGAAACTGCTTCATAGTACATAGAGCGTGTGTAGGGCGTTATTGCCCATACCAACAGCAACCGTCTGGCAAACGCGGATGATTCAACTGCTAAGTTGTTACTTCTTAGCAGTGCAAGCCTTTCTAGAAGGAAACCCAACGCCTGGGATAGTGACCTATAGCGCTGTGCTTATACTGTGCAATACACATGCAGTAAAGGTATAACCAGTGTGTATCCTTTATGTCTGTATCGTGATGCACGTCTCATTGTATCAGCAGCCACGTGTTTGTGTTGCTTCTAGAAGGAAACTATGATATATAAGCGGTCGAGCCACAAACATAGGGGTTGTTTCACTTGAAACTGCTTCATAGTACATAGAGCGTGTGTAGGGCGTTATAGCCCATACCAACACCAACCGTCAGGCAAACGCGGATGATTCAACTGCTAAGTTGTTACTTCTTAGCAGTGCAAGCCTTTCTAGAAAGAGACCCAACGCCTGGGTTCGTATCCTATAGCGCTGTGCTTGTACAGTGCAATACACATGCAGTAAAGTTATGCCCAGTGTGTATCTTTAATATATGTGTTATGATGCACGTCTGATTGTGTCATCAGCCGTGTGTTTGTGTTGCTTCTAGAGGGAAACTGTGATATATAAGCAGTCGAGCCACAAACATAGGGGTTGTTTCACTTGAAACTGCTTCATAGTACATAGAGCGTGTGTAGGGCGTTATTGCCCATACCAACAACAACCGTCTGGCAAACGCGGATGATTCAACTGCTAAGTTGTTACTTCTTAGCAGTGCAAGCCTTTCTAGAAGGAACCCAACGCCTGGGATCTTGTCCTATAGCGCTGTGCTTGTACTGTACAATACACATGCAGGAAAGGTATAACCAGTGTGTATGCTTATTGTCTGTATCGTGATGCACGTCTGATTGTATCATCACCCACGTTATGATTCTTAGATATTAACGCTTTGAATGTATTTTGCATACTAAGTTTGGATCCATGTTTTTCTCTTTATAAGACTTTTGGTTTGGAACTTCTTTATCATATCTAATCACCATTTGAACGGTTATAGTTTTACCTCTAAAATCTATTAGTCTTTCGTCTTGATCCAGTACTTTTATGGTTATATTGGTTATCGTCTGGACACTGAGAGGACAATATAATATTGGAAGTGGAGATTCGACAATTTTGTATCCTTTCTCAACGCTTGGGCAGAACTGATGTATAAGGTGCACAGGCTTGCCTAACGCCTATACTAACATCAACCGTCTTGCAAACGCGGTTGTTTTAAACTCCATGTTGTTTCTTCTAAGCAGTGCAAGTCTTTCTAGTAGGAAACCCAACGCCTGAGATCGTGTCCTATAGCGCTGTGCTTGTTCTGTGCAATACACATGCAGTAAAGGTATAACCAGTGTGTATCTTTAATGTATGTATCGTGATGCACGGGTGATTGTATCAGCAGCCACGTGTTTATGTTTGTTCTAAAGCGATACTGTGATATATAAGCAGTCGAGCCATAAACAGAGGGGTTGTTTCACTTGAAACTGCATCATAGTCCATAGTGCGTGTGTAGAGCGTTATTGCCTATACCAACATCAACGTTCTCTTAAACGCAGAGGTTTCAAACGCTAAGTTGTTACTTCTTAGCAGTGCAAGCCTTTCTAGAAGAAAACCCAACGCCTGGGATAGTGTCCTATAGCGCTGGGCTTGTACTGTGCAATACACATGCAGTAAAGGTATAACCAGTGTGTATCCTTAATGTATGTATCGTGATGCACGTCTGATTGTATCAGCAGCCACGTGTTTGTGTTGCTTCTAGAGGGAAACTGTGATATATAAGCAGTCGAGCCACAAACATAGGGGTTGTTTCACTTGAAACTGCTTCATAGTACATAGAGCGTGTGTAGGGCGTTATTGCCCATACCAACAACAACCGTCTGGCAAACGCGGATGATTCAACTGCTAAGTTGTTATATCTTAGCAGTGCAAGCCTTTCTAGAAGGAAACCCAACGCCTGGGATAGTGTCCTATAGCACTGTGCTTATACTATGCAATACACATGCAGTAATGGTATAAACAGTGTGTATCCTTAATGTATGTATCATAATGCACGTCTGATTGTATCAGCAGCCACGTGTTTGTGTTGCTTCCAAAGCGAAACTGTGATATATAAGCAGTCGAGCCATAAACAGAGTGGTTGTCTCACTTGAAAGTACTTCATAGTCCATAGAGCGTGTGTAGGGCGTTATTGCCATACCAACAACAACCGTCTGGCAAACGCGGATGATTCAACTGCTAAGTTGTTATATCTTAGCAGTGCAAGCCTTTCTAGAAGGAAACCCAACGCCTGGGATAGTGTCCTATAGCGCTGGGCTTGTACTGTGCAAAACACATGCAGTAAATGTATAACCAGTGTGTATCCTTAATGTCTGTATGATAATGCACGTCTGATTGTATCATCAGCCACGTGCTTGTGTTGCTTCTAGAGGGAAACTGTGATATATAAGCAGTCGAGCCATAAACAGAGTGGTTGGTTCACTTGAAACTGCTTCATAGTACATAGAACGTGTGTAGAGCGTTATTGCCTATACTAACATCAACGGTCTTCAAAACGCAGATGATTCAAACGCTAGTTGTTACTACTTAGCCGTGCAAGCCTTTCTAGAAGGAAACCTAACGCCTGGGATCGTGTCCTATAGCGCTGGGCATGTAGTGTGCAATACACATGCAGTAAATGTAAAGCCAGTGTGTATCCTTAATGTCTGTATCATAATGCACGTCTGATTGTATCATCAGCCACGTGCTTGTGTTGCTTCTAGATGGAAACTGTGATATATATATGCAGTCGAGCCATAAACAGAGGGGTTGTTTCACTTGAAACTGCTTCATAGTACATAGAGCGTGTGTAGAGCGTTATTGTCTATACTAGCATCAACGGTCTCGCAAACGTAGATGATTCAACTGCTAAGTTGTTACTTCTTAGCAGTGCAAGCCATTCTAGAAGGAAACCCAACGCCTGGGATAGTGTCCTATAGCGCTGGGCTTGTCTGTGCAATACACATGCAGTAAAGGTATAACCAGTGTGTATCCTTAATGTATGTATCGTGATGCACGTCTGATTGTATCAGCAGCCACGTGTTTGTGTTGCTTCTAGAGCGAAACTGTGATATATAAGCAGTCGAGCCATAAACAGGGTGGTTGTCTCACTTGAAAGTACTTCATAGTCCGTAGAGCGTGTGTAGGGCGTTATTGCCCATACCAACAACAACCGTCTGGCAAACGCGGATAATTCAACTGCTAAGTTGTTACATCTTAGCAGTGCAAGCCTTTCTAGAAGGAAACCCAACGCCTGGATTGTGTCCTATAGCGCTGAGCTTGTTCTGTGCAATACACATGCAGTAAAGGTATAACCAGTGTGTATCCTTAATGTATGTATCGTGATGCACGTCTGATTGTATCAGCAGCCACGTGCTTGTGTTGCTTCTAGATGGAAACTGTGATATATAAGCAGTCGAGCCATAAACAGAGTGGTTGGTTCACTTGAAACTGCTTCATAGTACATAGAGCGTGTGTAGAGCGTTATTGCCTATACTAACATCAACGGTCTTCAAAACGCAGATGATTCAAACGCTAGTTGTTACTTATTAGCCGTGCAAGCCTTTCTAGAAGGAAACCTAACGCCTGGGATCGTGTCCTATAGCGCTGGGCATGTAGTGTGTAATACACATGCAGTAAAGGTATAACCAGTGTGTATCCTTAATGTATGTATCGTGATGCACGTCTGATTGTATCAGCAGCCACGTGTTTGTGTTGTTTCTAAAGCGAAACGGTGATATATAAGCAGTCGAGCCATAAACAGAGTGGTTGTCTCACTTGAAAGTACTTCATAGTCCATAGAGCGTGTGTAGGGCGTTTTTGCCCATACCAACAACAACCGTCTGGCAAACGCGGATGATTCAACTGCTAAGTTGTTATATCTTAGCAGTGCAAGCCTTTCTAGAAGAAAACCCAATGCCTGGGATAGTGTCCTATAGCGCTGGGCTTGTACTGTGCAATACACATGCAGTAAAGGTATAACCAGTGTGTATCCTTAATGTATGTATCGTGATGCACGTCTGATTGTATCAGCAGCCACGTGCTTGTGTTGCTTCTAGATGGAAACTGTGATATATAAGCAGTCGAGCCATAAACAGAGTGGTTGGTTCACTTGAAACTGCTTCATAGTACATAGAGCGTGTGTAGAGCGTTATTGCCTATACTAACATCAACGGTCTTCAAAACGCAGATGATTCAAACGCTAGTTGTTACTTATTAGCCGTGCAAGCCTTTCTAGAAGGAAACCTAACGCCTGGGATCGTGTCCTATAGCGCTGGGCATGTAGTGTGTAATACACATGCAGTAAAGGTAAAGCCAGTGTGTATCCTTAATGTATGTATCGTGATGCACGTCTGATTGTATCAGCAGCCACGTATTTGTGTTGTTTCTAAAGCGAAACGGTGATATATAAGCAGTCGAGCCATAAACAGAGTGGTTGTCTCACTTGAAAGTACATCATAGTCCATAGAGCGTGTGTAGAGCGTTATTGCCTATACTAACATCAACCGAATGGCAAACGCGGATGATTCAACTGCTAAGTTGTTATATCTTAGCAGTGCAAGCCTTTCTAGAAGAAAACCCAACGCCTGAGATCGTGTCCTATAGCACTGTGCTTGTACTATGCAATACACATGCAGTAAAGGTATAAACAGTGTGTATCCTTAATGTATGTATCATAATGCACGTCTGATTGTATCAGCAGCCACGTGTTTGTGTTGTTTCTAAAGCGAAACTGTGATATATAAGCAGTCGAGCCATAAACAGAGTGGTTGTCTCACTTGAAAGTACTTCATAGTCCATAGAGCGTGTGTAGGGCGTTATTGCCCATACCAACAACAACCGTCTGGCAAACGCGGATGATTCAACTGCTAAGTTGTTATATCTTAGCAGTGCAAGCCTTTCTAGAAGGAAACCTAACGCCTGGGATCGCGTCCTATGGCGCTGGGCATGTAGTGTGCAATACACATGCAGTAAAGGTAAAGCCAGTGTGTATCCTTAATGTCTGTATCGTGATGCACGTCTCATTGTATCAGCAGCCACGTGTTTGTGTTGCTTCTAAAGGAAAACTGTGATATATAAGCAGTCGAGCCATAAACAGAGTGGTTGGTTCACTTGAAACTGCTTCATAGTACATAGAGCGTGTGTAGAGCGTTATTGCCTATACTAACATCAACGGTCTTCAAAACGCAGATGATTCAAACGCTAGTTGTTACTTCTTAGCCGTGCAAGCCTTTCTAGAAGGAAACCTAACGCCTGGGATCGTATCCTATAGCGCTGGGCATGTAGTGTGCAATACACATGCAGTAAAGGTAAAGCCAGTGTGTATCCTTAATGTCTGTATCGTGATGCACGTCTCATTGTATCAGCAGCCACGTGTTTGTGTTGCTTCTAGAGCGAAACTGTGATATATAAGCAGTCGAGCCATAAACAGAGTGGTTGGTTCACTTGAAACTGCTTCATAGTACATAGAGCGTGTGTAGAGCGTTATTGCCTATACTAACATCAACGGTCTTCAAAACGCAGATGATTCAAACGCTAGTTGTTACTTTTTAGCCGTGCAAGCCTTTCTAGAAGGAAACCCAACGCCTGGGACCGTGTCCTATTGCGCTGTGCTTGTACTGTGCAATACACATGCAGTAAAGGTATAACCAGTGTGTATCCTTAATGTATGTATCGTGATGCACGTCTGATTGTATCAGCAGCCACGTGTTTGTGTTGCTTCTAGAGCGAAACTGTGATATATAAGCAGTCGAGCCATAAACAGAGTGGTTGGTTCACTTGAAACTGCTTCATAGTACATAGAGCGTGTGTAGAGCGTTATTGCCTATACTAACATCAACGGTCTTCAAAACGCAGATGATTCAAACGCTAGTTGTTACTTATTAGCCGTGCAAGCCTTTCTAGAAGGAAACCTAACGCCTGGGATCGTGTCCTATAGCGCTGGGCATGTAGTGTGTAATACACATGCAGTAAAGGTAAAGCCAGTGTGTATCCTTAATGTATGTATCGTGATGCACGTCTGATTGTATCAGCAGCCACGTGTTTGTGTTGTTTCTAAAGCGAAACTGTGATATATAAGCAGTCGAGCCGTAAACAGAGTGGTTGTCTCACTTGAAAGTACTTCATAGTCCATAGAGCGTGTGTAGGGCGTTTTGCCCATACCAACAACAACCGTCTGGCAAACGCGGATGATTCAACTGCTAAGTTGTTATATCTTAGCAGTGCAAGCCTTTCTAGAAGAAAACCCAACGCCTGAGATCGTGTCCTATAGCACTGTGCTTGTACTATGCAATACACATGCAGTAAAGGTATAAACAGTGTGTATCCTTAATGTATGTATCATAATGCACGTCTGATTGTATCAGCAGCCACGTGTTTGTGTTGCTTCTATAGCGAAACTGTGATATATAAGCAGTCGAGCCATAAACAGAGTGGTTGTCTCACTTGAAAGTACTTCATAGTCCATAGAGCGTGTGTAGAGCGTTATTGTCTATACTAACATCAACGGTCTCGCAAACGTAGATGATTCAACTGCTAAGTTGTTACTTCTTAGCAGTGCAAGCCATTCTAGAAGGAAACCCAACGCCTGGGATAGTGTCCTATAGCGCTGGTCTTGTACTGTGCAATACACATGCAGTAAAGGTATAACCAGTGTGTATCCTTAATGTATGTATCATAATACACGTCTGATTGTATCAGCAGCCACGTGTTTGTGTTGTTTCTAAAGGGAAACTGTGATATATAAGCAGTCGAGCCATAAACAGAGTGGTTGGTTCACTTGAAAGTACTTCATAGTCCATAGAGCGTGTGTAGAGCGTTATTGTCTATACTAACATCAACGGTCTCGCAAACGTAGATGATTCAACTGCTAAGTTGTTACTTCTTAGCAGTGCAAGCCATTCTAGAAGGAAACCCAACGCCTGGGATAGTGTCCTATAGCGATGGTCTTGTACTGTGCAATACACATGCAGTAAAGGTATAACCAGTGTGTATCCTTAATGTATGTATCATAATACACGTCTGATTGTATCAGCAGCCACGTGTTTGTGTTGCTTCTAGAGCGAAACTGTGATATATAAGCAGTCGAGCCATAAACAGAGTGGTTGGTTCACTTGAAACTGCTTCATAGTACATAGAGCGTGTGTAGAGCGTTATTGCCTATACTAACATCAACGGTCTTCAAAACGCAGATGATTCAAACGCTAGTTGTTACTTCTTAGCCGTGCAAGCCTTTCTAGAAGGAAACCTAACGCCTGGGATCGTGTCCTATAGCGCTGGGCATGTAGTGTGCAATACACATGCAGTAAAGGTAAAGCCAGTGTGTATCCTTAATGTCTGTATCGTGATGCACGTCTCATTGTATCAGCAGCCACGTGTTTGTGTTGCTTCTAAAGGAAAACTGTGATATATAAGCAGTCGAGCCATAAACAGAGTGGTTGGTTCACTTGAAACTGCTTCATAGTACATAGAGCGTGTGTAGAGCGTTATTGCCTATACTAACATCAACGGTCTTCAAAACGCAGATGATTCAAACGCTAGTTGTTACTTCTTAGCCGTGCAAGCCTTTCTAGAAGGAAACCTAACGCCTGGGATCGTGTCCTATAGCGCTGGGCATGTAGTGTGCAATACACATGCAGTAAAGGATGAAGCCAGTGTGTATCCTTAATGTATGTATCGTGATGCACGTCTGATTGTATCAGCAGCCACGTGTTTGTGTTGCTTCTAGAGCGAAACTGTGATATATAAGCAGTCGAGCCATAAACAGAGTGGTTGGTTCACTTGAAGCTGCTTCATATTACATAGAGCGTGTGTAGAGTGTTATTGCCTATACTAACATCAACGGTCTTATAAACGCAGAGGGTTCAACCGCTAAGTTGTTACTTCTTAGCAGTGCAAGCCTTTCTAGAAGGAAACCCAACGCCTGGGATAGTGTCCTATAACGCTGGGCTTGTACTGTGCAATACACATGCAGTAAAGGTATAACCAGTGTGTATCCTTAATGTTTGTATCATAATGCACGTCTGATTGTATCAGCAGCCACGTGTTTGTGTTGCTTCTAGAGCGAAACTGTGATATATAAGCAGTCGAGCCATAAACAGAGTGGTTGGTTCACTTGAAGCTGCTTCATATTACATAGAGCGTGTGTAGAGCGTTATTGCCTATACTAACATCAACGGTCTTATAAACGCAGAGGGTTCAAACGCTAAGTTGTTACTTCTTAGCAGTGCAAGCCTTTCTAGAAGGAAACCCAACGCCTGGATTGTGTCCTATAGCGCTGTGCTTGTTCTGTGCAATACACATGCAGTAAAGGTAAAGCCAGTGTGTATCCTTAATGTCTGTATCATAATGCACGTCTGATTGTATCATCAGCCACGTGCTTGTGTTGCTTCTAGATGGAAACTGTGATATATATATGCAGTCGAGCCATAAACAGAGGAGTTGTTTCACTTGAAACTGCTTCATAGTACATAGAGCGTGTGTAGAGCGTTATTGTCTATACTAGCATCAACGGTCTCGCAAACGTAGATGATTCAACTGCTAAGTTGTTACTTCTTAGCAGTGCAAGCCTTTCTAGAAGGAAACCCAACGCCTGGGATCGTGTCCTATTGCGCTGTGCTTGTACTGTGCAATACACATGCAGTAAAGGTATAACCAGTGTGTATCCTTAATGTATGTAGCGTGATGCACGTCTGATTGTATCAGCAGCCACGTATTTGTGTTGTTTCTAAGCGAAACTGTGATATATAAGCAGTCGAGCCATAAACAGAGTGGTTGTCTCACTTGAAAGTACTTCATAGTCCATAGAGCGTGTGTAGGGCGTTATTGCCCATACCAACAACAACCGTCTGGCAAACGCGGATGATTCAACTGCTAAGTTGTTATATCTTAGCAGTGCAAGCCTTTCTAGAAGGAAACCCAACGCCTGGGATAGTGTCCTATAGCGCTGGGCTTGTACTGTGCAAAACACATGCAGTAAATGTATAACCAGTGTGTATCCTTAATGTCTGTATGATAATGCACGTCTGATTGTATCATCAGCCACGTGCTTGTGTTGCTTCTAGAGGGAAACTGTGATATATAAGCAGTCGAGCCATAAACAGAGTGGTTGGTTCACTTGAAACTGCTTCATAGTACATAGAACGTGTGTAGAGCGTTATTGCCTATACTAACATCAACGGTCTTCAAAACGCAGATGATTCAAACGCTAGTTGTTACTACTTAGCCGTGCAAGCCTTTCTAGAAGGAAACCTAACGCCTGGGATCGTGTCCTATAGCGCTGGGCATGTAGTGTGCAATACACATGCAGTAAATGTAAAGCCAGTGTGTATCCTTAATGTCTGTATCATAATGCACGTCTGATTGTATCATCAGCCACGTGCTTGTGTTGCTTCTAGATGGAAACTGTGATATATAAGCAGTCGAGCCATAAACAGAGTGGTTGGTTCACTTGAAACTGCTTCATAGTACATAGAGCGTGTGTAGAGCGTTATTGCCTATACTAACATCAACGGTCTTCAAAACGCAGATGATTCAAACGCTAGTTGTTACTTCTTAGCCGTGCAAGCCTTTCTAGAAGGAAACCTAACGCCTGGGATCGTGTCCTATAGCGCTGGGCATGTAGTGTGCAATACACATGCAGTAAAGGTAAAGCCAGTGTGTATCCTTGATGTCTGTATCGTGATGCACGTCTCATTGTATCAGCAGCCACGTGTTTGTGTTGCTTCTAAAGGAAAACTGTGATATATAAGCAGTCGAGCCATAAACAGAGTGGTTGGTTCACTTGA
Source organism: Monochamus saltuarius (assembly GCA_025584915.1). NCBI lineage: Eukaryota > Metazoa > Arthropoda > Insecta > Coleoptera > Cerambycidae > Monochamus > Monochamus saltuarius. Next base: position 70,485,042 of record CM046725.1, on the reverse strand, counting down.
AACTGCTTCATAGTACATAGAGCGTGTGTAGAGCGTTATTGCCTATACTAACATCAACGGTCTTCAAAACGCAGATGATTCAAACGCTAGTTGTTACTTCTTAGCCGTGCAAGCCTTTCTAGAAGGAAACCTAACGCCTGGGATCGTGTCCTATAGCGCTGGGCATGTAGTGTGCAATACACATGCAGTAAAGGTATAACCAGTGTGTATCCTTAATGTATGTATCGTGATGCACGTCTGATTGTATCAGCAGCCACGTGTTTGTGTTGCTTCTAGAGCGAAACTGTGATATATAAGCAGTCGAGCCATAAACAGAGTGGTTGGTTCACTTGAAGCTGCTTCATATTACATAGAGCGTGTGTAGAGCGTTATTGCCTATACTAACATCAACGGTCTTATAAACGCAGAAGGTTCAAACGCTAAGTTGTTACTTCTTAGCAGTGCAAGCCTTTCTAGAACGAAACCCAACGCCTGGGATCGTGTCCTATATCGCTGGGCTTGTCCTGTGCAATACACATGCAGTAAAGGTATAACCAGTGTGTATCCTTAATGTATGTATCGTGATGCACGTCTGATTGTATCAGCAGCCACGTGTTTGTGTTGCTTCTAGAGCGAAACTGTGATATATAAGCAGTCGAGCCATAAACAGAGTGGTTGGTTCACTTGAAACTGCTTCATAGTACATAGAGCGTGTGTAGAGCGTTATTGCCTATACTAACATCAACGGTCTTCAAAACGCAGATGATTCAAACGCTAGTTGTTACTTATTAGCCGTGCAAGCCTTTCTAGAAGGAAACCTAACGCCTGGGATCGTGTCCTATAGCGCTGGGCATGTAGTGTGTAATACACATGCAGTAAAGGTAAAGCCAGTGTGTATCCTTAATGTATGTATCGTGATGCACGTCTTATTGTATCAGCAGCCACGTGTTTGTGTTGTTTCTAAAGCGAAACTGTGATATATAAGCAGTCGAGCCATAAACAGAGTGGTTGTCTCACTTGAAAGTACTTCATAGTCCATAGAGCGTGTGTAGGGCGTTATTGCCCATACCAACAACAACCGTCTGGCAAACGCGGATGATTCAACTGCTAAGTTGATATATCTTAGCAGTGCAAGCCTTTCTAGAAAGAAACCCAACGCCTGGGATAGTGTCCTATAGCGCTGGGCTTGTACTGTGCAATACACATGCAGTAAAGGTATAACCAGTGTGTATCCTTAATGTCTGTATCGTGATGCACGTCTGATTGTATCAGCAGCCACGTGTTTGTGTTGCTTCTAGAGGGAAACTGTGATATATAAGCAGTCGAGCCATAAACAGAGTGGTTGGTTCACTTGAAGCTGCTTCATATTACATAGAGCGTGTGTAGAGCGTTATTGCCTATACTAACATCAACGGTCTTCAAAACGCAGATGATTCAAACGCTAGTTGTTACTTCTTAGCCGTGCAAGCCTTTCTAGAAGGAAACCTAACGCCTGGGATCGTGTCCTATAGCGCTGGGCATGTAGAGTGCAATACACATGCAGTAAAGGTAAAGCCAGTGTGTATCCTTAATGTCTGTATCGTGATGCACGTCTCATTGTATCAGCAGCCACGTGTTTGTGTTGCTTCTAAAGGAAAACTGTGATATATAAGCAGTCGAGCCATAAACAGAGTGGTTGGTTCACTTGAAACTGCTTCATAGTACATAGAGCGTGTGTAGAGCGTTATTGCCTATACTAACATCAACGGTCTTCAAAACGCAGATGATTCAAACGCTAGTTGTTACTTCTTAGCCGTGCAAGCCTTTCTAGAAGGAAACCTAACGCCTGGGATCGTATCCTATAGCGCTGGGCATGTAGTGTGCAATACACATGCAGTAAAGGTAAAGCCAGTGTGTATCCTTAATGTCTGTATCGTGATGCACGTCTCATTGTATCAGCAGCCACGTGTTTGTGTTGCTTCTAGAGCGAAACTGTGATATATAAGCAGTCGAGCCATAAACAGAGTGGTTGGTTCACTTGAAGCTGCTTCATATTACATAGAGCGTGTGTAGAGCGTTATTGCCTATACTAACATCAACGGTCTTCAAAACGCAGATGATTCAAACGCTAGTTGTTACTTCTTAGCCGTGCAAGCCTTTCTAGAAGGAAACCTAACGCCTGGGATCGTGTCCTATAGCGCTGGGCATGTAGTGTGCAATACACATGCAGTAAAGGTAAAGCCAGTGTGTATCCTTAATGTATGTATCGTGATGCACGTCTGATTGTATCAGCAGCCACGTGTTTGTGTTGCTTCTAGAGCGAAACTGTGATATATAAGCAGTCGAGCCATAAACAGAGTGGTTGGTTCACTTGAAACTGCTTCATAGTACATAGAGCGTGTGTAGAGCGTTATTGCCTATACTAACATCAACGGTCTTCAAAACGCAGATGATTCAAACGCTAGTTGTTATTTCTTAGCAGTGCAAGCCTTTCTAGAAGGAAACCTAACGCCTGGGATCGTGTCCTATAGCGCTGGGCTTGTCCTGTGCAATACACATGCAGTAAAGGTATAACCAGTGTGTATCCTTAATGTATGTATCGTGCTGCACGTCTGATTGTATCAGCAGCCACGTGTTTGTGTTGCTTCTAGAGCGAAACTGTGATATATAAGCAGTCGAGCCATAAACAGAGTGGTTGGTTCACTTGAAACTGCTTCATAGTACATAGAGCGTGTGTAGAGCGTTATTGCCTATACTAACATCAACGGTCTTCAAAACGCAGATGATTCAAACGCTAGTTGTTACTGTTTAGCCGTGCAAGCCTTTCTAGAAGAAAACCCAACGCCTGGGATCGTGTCCTATTGCGCTGTGCTTGTACTGTGCAATACACATGCAGTAAAGGTATAACCAGTGTGTATCCTTAATGTATGTATCGTGATGCACGTCTGATTGTATCAGCAGCCACGTGTTTGTGTTGCTTCTAGAGCGAAACTGTGATATATAAGCAGTCGAGCCATAAACAGAGTGGTTGGTTCACTTGAAACTGCTTCATAGTACATAGAGCGTGTGTAGAGCGTTATTGCCTATACTAACATCAACGGTCTTCAAAACGCAGATGATTCAAACGCTAGTTGTTACTTATTAGCCGTGCAAGCCTTTCTAGAAGGAAACCTAACGCCTGGGATCGTGTCCTATAGCGCTGGGCATGTAGTGTGTAATACACATGCAGTAAAGGTATAACCAGTGTGTATCCTTAATGTATGTATCGTGATGCACGTCTGATTGTATCAGCAGCCACGTGTTTGTGTTGTTTCTAAAGCGAAACTGTGATATATAAGCAGTCGAGCCGTAAACAGAGTGGTTGTCTCACTTGAAAGTACTTCATAGTCCATAGAGCGTGTGTAGGGCGTTTTTGCCCATACCAACAACAACCGTCTGGCAAACGCGGATGATTCAACTGCTAAGTTGTTATATCTTAGCAGTGCAAGCCTTTCTAGAAGAAAACCCAACGCCTGAGATCGTGTCCTATAGCACTGTGCTTGTACTATGCAATACACATGCAGTAAAGGTATAAACAGTGTGTATCCTTAATGTATGTATCATAATGCACGTCTGATTGTATCAGCAGCCACGTGTTTGTGTTGCTTCTATAGCGAAACTGTGATATATAAGCAGTCGAGCCATAAACAGAGTGGTTGTCTCACTTGAAAGTACTTCATAGTCCATAGAGCGTGTGTAGAGCGTTATTGTCTATACTAACATCAACGGTCTCGCAAACGTAGATGATTCAACTGCTAAGTTGTTACTTCTTAGCAGTGCAAGCCATTCTAGAAGGAAACCCAACGCCTGGGATAGTGTCCTATAGCGCTGGTCTTGTACTGTGCAATACACATGCAGTAAAGGTATAACCAGTGTGTATCCTTAATGTATGTATCGTGATGCACGTCTGATTGTATCAGCAGCCACGTGTTTGTGTTGTTTCTAAAGCGAAACTGTGATATATAAGCAGTCGAGCCATAAACAGAGTGGTTGGTTCACTTGAAAGTACTTCATAGTACATAGAGCGTGTGTAGAGCGTTATTGGCTATACTAACATCAACGGTCTTATAAACGCTGAGGGTTCAAACGCTAAGTTGTTACTTCTTAGCAGTGCAAGCCTTTCTAGAAGGAAACCCAACGCCTGGGATAGTGTCCTATAGCGCTGTGCTTGTACTGTGCAATACACATGCAGTAAAGGTATAACCAGTGTGTATCCTTAATGTCTGTATCGTGATGCACGTCTGATTGTATCAGCAGCCACGTGTTTGTGTTGCTTCTAGAGGAAACTGTGATATATAAGCAGTCGAGCCATAAACAGAGTGGTTGGTTCACTTGAAACTGCTTCATAGTACATAGAGCGTGTGTAGAGCGTTATTGCCTATACTAACATCAACGGTCTTCAAAACGCAGATGATTCAAACGCTAAGTTGTTACTTCTTAGCAGTGCAAGCCTTTCTAGAAGGAAACCCAACGCCTGGGATCGTGTCCTATATCGCTGGGCTTGTACTGTGCAATACACATGCAGTAAAGTTATAACCAGTGTGTATCCTTAATGTCTGTATCGTGATGCACGTCTGATTGTATCAGCAGCCACGTGTTTGTGTTGCTTCTACAGGGAAACTGTGATATATAAGCAGTCGAGCCATAAACAGAGTGGTTGGTTCACTTGAAACTGCTTCATAGTTCATAGAGCGTGTGTAGAGCGTTATTGTCTATACTAACATCAACGGTCTTGCAAACGCAGATGATTCAACTGCTAAGTTGTTACTTCTTAGCAGTGCAAGCCTTTCTAGAAGAAAACCCAACGCCTGGGATAGTGTCCTATAGCGCTGTGCTTTATCATATCTAATACACCATTTGCAGTAAAGTTATGCCCAGTGTGTATCTTTAATGTATGTGTTTTGATGCACGTCTGATTGTGTCATCAGCCGTGTGTTTGTGTTGCTTCTAGAGGGAAACTGTGATATATAAGCAGTCGAGCCACAAACATAGGGGTTGTTTCACTTGAAACTGCTTCATAGTACATAGAGCGTGTGTAGGGCGTTATTGCCCATACCAACAACAACCGTCTGGCAAACGCGGATGATTCAACTGCTAAGTTGTTACTTCTTAGCAGTGCAAGCCTTTCTAGAAGGAAACCCAACGCCTGGGATCGTGTCCTATAGCGCTGTGCTTGCACTGTGCAATACACATGCAGTAAAGGTATAACCAGTGTGTATCCTTAATGTCTGTATCGTGATGCACGTCTCATTGTATCAGCAGCCACGTGTTTATGTTTGTTCTAGATGGATACTGTGATATATATACAGTCGAGCCATAAACAGAGGGGTTGTTTCACTTGAAACTGCTTCATAGTACATAGAGCGTGTGTAGAGCGTTATTGCCTATACCAACATCAGCGGCAAACGCGGATGATTCAAACTGCTAAGTTGTTACTTCTTAGCAGTGCAAGCATTTCTAGAAAGAGACCCAGCGCCTGGGATCGTGTACTATAGCGCTGAGCTTGTACTGTGCAATACACATGCAGTAAAGGTATAACCAGTGTGTATCCTTAATGTATGTATCGTGATGCACGTCTGATTGTATCAGCAGCCACGTGTTTGTGTTGCTTCTAGAGGGAAACTGTGATATATAAGCAGTCGAGCCACAAACATAGGGGTTGTTTCACTTGAAACTGCTTCATAGTACATAGAGCGTGTGTAGGGCGTTATTGCCCATACCAACACCAACCGTCAGGCAAACGCGGATGATTCAACTGCTAAGTTGTTACTTCTTAGCAGTGCAAGCCTTTCTAGAAAGAGACCCAGCGCCTGGGATCGTGTCCTATAGCGCTGTGCTTGTACCGTGCAATACACATGCAGGAAAGGTATAACCAGTGTGTATCCTTATTGTCTGTATCGTGATGCACGTCTGATTGTATCATCACCCACGTTATGATTCTTAGATATTAACGCTTTGAATGTATTTTGCATACTAAGTTTGGATCCATGTTTTTTCTCTTTATAAGACTTTTGGTTTGGAACTTCTTTATCATATCTAATCACCATTTGAACGGTTATAGTTTTACCTCTAAAATCTATTAGTCTTTCGTCTTGATCCAGTACTTTTATGGTTATATTGGTTATCGTCTGGACACTGAGAGGACAATATAATATTGGAAGTGGAGATTCGACAATTTTGTATCCTTTCTCAACGCTTGGGCAGAACTGATGTATAAGGTGCACAGGCTTGCCTAACGCCTATACTAACATCAACCGTCTTGCAAACGCGGTTGTTTTAAACTCCATGTTGTTTCTTCTAAGCAGTGCAAGTCTTTCTAGTAGGAAACCCAACGCCTGAGATCGTGTCCTATAGCGCTGTGCTTGTTCTGTGCAATACACATGCAGTAAAGGTATAACAAGTGTGTATCTTTAATGTATGTGTTATGATGCACGTCTGATTGTATCATCAGCCACGTGTTTATGTTTGTTCTAGAGGGAAACTGTGATATATAAGCAGTCGAGCCATAAACAGAGTGGTTGGTTCACTTGAAACTGCTTCATAGTACATAGAGCGTGTGTAGAGCGTTATTGCCTATACCAACATCAACGGTCTCTTAAACGCAGAGGTTTCAAACGCTAAGTTGTTACTTCTTAGCAGTGCAAGCCTTTCTAGAAGGAAACCCAACGCCTGGGATAGTGTCCTATAGCGCTGGGCTTGTACTGTGCAATACACATGCAGTAAAGGTATAACCAGTGTGTATCCTTAATGTATGTATCGTGATGCACGTCTGATTGTATCAGCAGCCACGTGTTTGTGTTGCTTCTAGAGGGAAACTGTGATATATAAGCAGTCGAGCCACAAACATAGGGGTTGTTTCACTTGAAACTGCTTCATAGTACATAGAGCGTGTGTAGAGCGTTATTGCCTATACTAACATCAACGGTCTCGCAAACGCAGATAATTCAACTGCTAAGTTGTTATATCTTAGCAGTGCAAGCCTTTCTAGAAGGAAACCCAACGCCTGGGATCGTGTCCTATAGCGCTGTGCTTGTACTGTGCAATACACATGCAGTAATGGTATAAACAGTGTGTATCCTTAATGTATGTATCATAATGCACGTCTGATTGTATCAGCAGCTACGTGTTTGTGTTGCTTCCAAAGCGGAACTGTGATATATAAGCAGTCGAGCCATAAACAGAGTGGTTGTCTCACTTGAAAGTACTTCATAGTCCATAGAGCGTGTGTAGGGCGTTATTGCCCATACCAACAACAACCGTCTGGCAAACGCGGATGATTCAACTGCTAAGTTGTTATATCTTAGCAGTGCAAGCCTTTCTAGAAGGAAACCCAACGCCTGGGATAGTGTCCTATAGCGCTGGGCTTGTACTGTGCAATACACATGCAGTAAAGGTATAACCAGTGTGTATCCTTAATGTCTGTATCATAATGCACGTCTGATTGTATCAGCAGCCACGTGTTTGTGTTGCTTCTAGAGGGAAACTGTGATATATAAGCAGTCGAGCCATAAACAGAGTGGTTGGTTCACTTGAAACTGCTTCATAGTACATAGAACGTGTGTAGAGCGTTATTGCCTATACTAACATCAACGGTCTTCAAAACGCAGATGATTCAAACGCTAGTTGTTACTACTTAGCCGTGCAAGCCTTTCTAGAAGGAAACTCAACGCCTGGGATCGTGTCCTATAGCGCTGGGCATGTAGTGTGCAATACACATGCAGTAAAGGTATAACCAGTGTGTATCCTTAATGTCTGTATCATAATGCACGTCTGATTGTATCATCAGCCACGTGCTTGTGTTGCTTCTAGAGGGAAACTGTGATATATAAGCAGTCGAGCCATAAACAGAGTGGTTGTTTCACTTGAAACTGCTTCATAGTACATAGAGCGTGTGTAGAGCGTTATTGTCTATACTAGCATCAACGGTCTCGCAAACGTAGATGATTCAACTGCTAAGTTGTTACTTCTTAGCAGTGCAAGCCATTCTAGAAGGAAACCCAACGCCTGGGATAGTGTCCTATAGCGCTGGGCTTGTCTGTGCAATACACATGCAGTAAAGGTATAACCAGTGTGTATCCTTAATGTATGTATCGTGATGCACGTCTGATTGTATCAGCAGCCACGTGTTTGTGTTGCTTCTAGAGCGAAACTGTGATATATAAGCAGTCGAGCCATAAACAGGGTGGTTGTCTCACTTGAAAGTACTTCATAGTCCGTAGAGCGTGTGTAGGGCGTTATTGCCCATACCAACAACAACCGTCTGGCAAACGCGGATGATTCAACTGCTAAGTTGTTACATCTTAGCAGTGCAAGCCTTTCTAGAAGGAAACCCAACGCCTGGATTGTGTCCTATAGCGCTGAGCTTGTTCTGTGCAATACACATGCAGTAAAGGTATAACCAGTGTGTATCCTTAATGTATGTATCGTGATGCACGTCTGATTGTATCAGCAGCCACGTGCTTGTGTTGCTTCTAGATGGAAACTGTGATATATAAGCAGTCGAGCCATAAACAGAGTGGTTGGTTCACTTGAAACTGCTTCATAGTACATAGAGCGTGTGTAGAGCGTTATTGCCTATACTAACATCAACGGTCTTCAAAACGCAGATGATTCAAACGCTAGTTGTTACTTATTAGCCGTGCAAGCCTTTCTAGAAGGAAACCTAACGCCTGGGATCGTGTCCTATAGCGCTGGGCATGTAGTGTGTAATACACATGCAGTAAAGGTAAAGCCAGTGTGTATCCTTAATGTATGTATCGTGATGCACGTCTGATTGTATCAGCAGCCACGTGTTTGTGTTGTTTCTAAAGCGAAACTGTGATATATAAGCAGTCGAGCCATAAACAGAGTGGTTGTCTCACTTGAAAGTACTTCATAGTCCATAGAGCGTGTGTAGGGCGTTTTTGCCCATACCAACAACAACCGTCTGGCAAACGCGGATGATTCAACTGCTAAGTTGTTATATCTTAGCAGTGCAAGCCTTTCTAGAAGAAAACCCAACGCCTGGGATAGTGTCCTATAGCGCTGGGCTTGTACTGTGCAATACACATGCAGTAAAGGTATAACCAGTGTGTATCCTTAATGTATGTATCGTGATGCACGTCTGATTGTATCAGCAGCCACGTGCTTGTGTTGCTTCTAGATGGAAACTGTGATATATAAGCAGTCGAGCCATAAACAGAGTGGTTGGTTCACTTGAAACTGCTTCATAGTACATAGAGCGTGTGTAGAGCGTTATTGCCTATACTAACATCAACGGTCTTCAAAACGCAGATGATTCAAACGCTAGTTGTTACTTATTAGCCGTGCAAGCCTTTCTAGAAGGAAACCTAACGCCTGGGATCGTGTCCTATAGCGCTGGGCATGTAGTGTGTAATACACATGCAGTAAAGGTATAACCAGTGTGTATCCTTAATGTATGTATCGTGATGCACGTCTGATTGTATCAGCAGCCACGTGTTTGTGTTGTTTCTAAAGCGAAACTGTGATATATAAGCAGTCGAGCCATAAACAGAGTGGTTGTCTCACTTGAAAGTACTTCATAGTCCATAGAGCGTGTGTAGGGCGTTTTTGCCCATACCAACAACAACCGTCTGGCAAACGCGGATGATTCAACTGCTAAGTTGTTATATCTTAGCAGTGCAAGCCTTTCTAGAAGAAAACCCAACGCCTGAGATCGTGTCCTATAGCACTGTGCTTGTACTATGCAATACACATGCAGTAAAGGTATAAACAGTGTGTATCCTTAATGTATGTATCATAATGCACGTCTGATTGTATCAGCAGCCACGTGTTTGTGTTGTTTCTAAAGCGAAACTGTGATATATAAGCAGTCGAGCCATAAACAGAGTGGTTGTCTCACTTGAAAGTACTTCATAGTCCATAGAGCGTGTGTAGGGCGTTATTGCCCATACCAACAACAACCGTCTGGCAAACGCGGATGATTCAACTGCTAAGTTGTTATATCTTAGCAGTGCAAGCCTTTCTAGAAGGAAACCTAACGCCTGGGATCGCGTCCTATGGCGCTGGGCATGTAGTGTGCAATACACATGCAGTAAAGGTAAAGCCAGTGTGTATCCTTAATGTCTGTATCGTGATGCACGTCTGATTGTATCAGCAGCCACGTGTTTGTGTTGCTTCTAAAGGAAAACTGTGATATATAAGCAGTCGAGCCATAAACAGAGTGGTTGGTTCACTTGAAACTGCTTCATAGTACATAGAGCGTGTGTAGAGCGTTATTGCCTATACTAACATCAACGGTCTTCAAAACGCAGATGATTCAAACGCTAGTTGTTACTTCTTAGCCGTGCAAGCCTTTCTAGAAGGAAACCTAACGCCTGGGATCGTGTCCTATAGCGCTGGGCATGTAGTGTGCAATACACATGCAGTAAAGGTATAACCAGTGTGTATCCTTAATGTCTGTATCGTGATGCACGTCTGATTGTATCAGCAGCCACGTGTTTGTGTTGCTTCTAGAGCGAAACTGTGATATATAAGCAGTCGAGCCATAAACAGAGTGGTTGGTTCACTTGAAACTGCTTCATAGTACATAGAGCGTGTGTAGAGCGTTATTGCCTATACTAACATCAACGGTCTTCAAAACGCAGATGATTCAAACGCTAAGTTGTTACTTCTTAGCAGTGCAAGCCTTTCTAGAAGGAAACCCAACGCTTGGGATCGTGTCCTATTGCGCTGTGCTTGTACTGTGCAATACACATGCAGTAAAGGTATAACCAGTGTGTATCCTTAATGTATGTATCGTGATGCACGTCTGATTGTATCAGCAGCCACGTGTTTGTGTTGCTTCTAGAGCGAAACTGTGATATATAAGCAGTCGAGCCATAAACAGAGTGGTTGGTTCACTTGAAACTGCTTCATAGTACATAGAGCGTGTGTAGAGCGTTATTGCCTATACTAACATCAACGGTCTTCAAAACGCAGATGATTCAAACGCTAGTTGTTACTTATTAGCCGTGCAAGCCTTTCTAGAAGGAAACCTAACGCCTGGGATCGTGTCCTATAGCGCTGGGCATGTAGTGTGTAATACACATGCAGTAAAGGTATAACCAGTGTGTATCCTTAATGTATGTATCGTGATGCACGTCTGATTGTATCAGCAGCCACGTGTTTGTGTTGTTTCTAAAGCGAAACTGTGATATATAAGCAGTCGAGCCATAAACAGAGTGGTTGTCTCACTTGAAAGTACTTCATAGTCCATAGAGCGTGTGTAGGGCGTTTTTGCCCATACCAACAGCAACCGTCTGGCAAACGCGGATGATTCAACTGCTAAGTTGTTATTTCTTAGCAGTGCAAGCCTTTCTAGAAAACCCAACGCCTGAGATCGTGTCCTATAGCACTGTGCTTGTACTATGCAATACACATGCAGTAAAGGTATAAACAGTGTGTATCCTTAATGTATGTATCATAATGCACGTCTGATTGTATCAGCAGCCACGTGTTTGTGTTGCTTCTATAGCGAAACTGTGATATATAAGCAGTCGAGCCATAAACAGAGTGGTTGTCTCACTTGAAAGTACTTCATAGTCCATAGAGCGTGTGTAGAGCGTTATTGTCTATACTAACATCAACGGTCTCGCAAACGTAGATGATTCAACTGCTAAGTTGTTACTTCTTAGCAGTGCAAGCCTTTCTAGAAGGAAACCCAACGCCTGGGATAGTGTCCTATAGCGCTGGTCTTGTACTGTGCAATACACATGCAGTAAAGGTATAACCAGTGTGTATCCTTAATGTATGTATCATAATACACGTCTGATTGTATCAGCAGCCACGTGTTTGTGTTGTTTCTAAAGGGAAACTGTGATATATAAGCAGTCGAGCCATAAACAGAGTGGTTGGTTCACTTGAAAGTACTTCATAGTCCATAGAGCGTGTGTAGAGCGTTATTGTCTATACTAACATCAACGGTCTCGCAAACGTAGATGATTCAACTGCTAAGTTGTTACTTCTTAGCAGTGCAAGCCATTCTAGAAGGAAACCCAACGCCTGGGATAGTGTCCTATAGCGATGGTCTTGTACTGTGCAATACACATGCAGTAAAGGTATAACCAGTGTGTATCCTTAATGTATGTATCATAATACACGTCTGATTGTATCAGCAGCCACGTGTTTGTGTTGCTTCTAGAGCGAAACTGTGATATATAAGCAGTCGAGCCATAAACAGAGTGGTTGGTTCACTTGAAACTGCTTCATAGTACATAGAGCGTGTGTAGAGCGTTATTGCCTATACTAACATCAACGGTCTTCAAAACGCAGATGATTCAAACGCTAGTTGTTACTTCTTAGCCGTGCAAGCCTTTCTAGAAGGAAACCTAACGCCTGGGATCGTGTCCTATAGCGCTGGGCATGTAGTGTGCAATACACATGCAGTAAAGGTATAAACAGTGTGTATCCTTAATGTCTGTATCGTGATGCACGTCTCATTGTATCAGCAGCCACGTGTTTGTGTTGCTTCTAAAGGAAAACTGTGATATATAAGCAGTCGAGCCATAAACAGAGTGGTTGGTTCACTTGAAACTGCTTCATAGTACATAGAGCGTGTGTAGAGCGTTATTGCCTATACTAACATCAACGGTCTTCAAAACGCAGATGATTCAACCGCTAGTTGTTACTTCTTAGCCGTGCAAGCCTTTCTAGAAGGAAACCTAACGCCTGGGATCGTGTCCTATAGCGCTGGGCATGTAGTGTGCAATACACATGCAGTAAAGGATGAAGCCAGTGTGTATCCTTAATGTATGTATCGTGATGCACGTCTGATTGTATCAGCAGCCACGTGTTTGTGTTGCTTCTAGAGCGAAACTGTGATATATAAGCAGTCGAGCCATAAACAGAGTGGTTGGTTCACTTGAAGCTGCTTCATATTACATAGAGCGTGTGTAGAGCGTTATTGCCTATACTAACATCAACGGTCTCGCAAACGCAGATGATTCAACTGCTAAGTTGTTACTTCTTAGCAGTGCAAGCCTTTCTAGAAGGAAACCCAACGCCTGGGATAGTGTCCTATAACGCTGGGCTTGTACTGTGCAATACACATGCAGTAAAGGTATAACCAGTGTGTATCCTTAATGTTTGTATCATAATGCACGTCTGATTGTATCAGCAGCCACGTGTTTGTGTTGCTTCTAGAGCGAAACTGTGATATATAAGCAGTCGAGCCATAAACAGAGTGGTTGGTTCACTTGAAGCTGCTTCATATTACATAGAGCGTGTGTAGAGCGTTATTGCCTATACTAACATCAACGGTCTTATAAACGCAGAGGGTTCAAACGCTAAGTTGTTACTTCTTAGCAGTGCAAGCCTTTCTAGAAGGAAACCCAACGCCTGGATTGTGTCCTATAGCGCTGTGCTTGTTCTGTGCAATACACATGCAGTAAAGGTAAAGCCAGTGTGTATCCTTAATGTCTGTATCATAATGCACGTCTGATTGTATCATCAGCCACGTGCTTGTGTTGCTTCTAGATGGAAACTGTGATATATATATGCAGTCGAGCCATAAACAGAGGGGTTGTTTCACTTGAAACTGCTTCATAGTACATAGAGCGTGTGTAGAGCGTTATTGTCTATACTAACATCAACGGTCTCGCAAACGTAGATGATTCAACTGCTAAGTTGTTACTTCTTAGCAGTGCAAGCCTTTCTAGAAGGAAACCCAACGCCTGGGATCGTGTCCTATTGCGCTGTGCTTGTACTGTGCAATACACATGCAGTAAAGGTATAACCAGTGTGTATCCTTAATGTATGTATCGTGATGCACGTCTGATTGTATCAGCAGCCACGTATTTGTGTTGTTTCTAAAGCGAAACTGTGATATATAAGCAGTCGAGCCATAAACAGAGTGGTTGTCTCACTTGAAAGTACTTCATAGTCCATAGAGCGTGTGTAGGGCGTTATTGCCCATACCAACAACAACCGTCTGGCAAACGCGGATGATTCAACTGCTAAGTTGTTATATCTTAGCAGTGCAAGCCTTTCTAGAAGGAAACCCAACGCCTGGGATAGTGTCCTA